>JACCIC010000005.1:5735000-5847500 GCA_018907035.1 Sycobia sp. Sy_11
TAAAATCGTTTGAATCTTCGAAATACTCGCGAAATGAACTACATGCCCGAACATTTCATGCGTTCGAACCGTCGAGCTGCTCTATGCCGATCCCTCAACTGTTCCGAGCCGTTCGAATAATTTAATCATTGGAGTTGTTCGAGGGATTCGAATAGTTCAGTCGTTCGAATGGATGGAACTGTCGGTCGAACGGTTCATAGAACGTTCCCAGCTGAACGACTTGAATAATTTGAATTTTGAAACGAATCCGATTGTTCGAACAGCTGTCAGAGCGATCGGTTATAATCGATCTGACATCCCGAACAATCGCTCGTACTTTTCGAACGACTCGGAAACTTTGAGATTCAAACCAAAATCCCAGCCTATGTGAAATTTAGCGCTCGGCTCACTCTATCATACAGATATGTTGATAAATAATGTATACATATATTAAAAAATCTCTAACGTCATACACAGCTATATTGATATTGATACAAATAAAAGCGATTACTATTTGTTACTGATTAATTTTTATTTATTGGCTCTCGAAGCATATTAATATATACATAGAAATTATCGCGAATTTAAAACGAGGATTGTATTTTTACTCCCAGTGTACATCGTGTGTATTATATATATTTATATAGAAGTCGCTATGTCTGTTTTTAATGATAATCTGACGGCCTGATGAATGTAAAAGAGCGCGTGATATACGTATAAGAAAGATATCCATATTCAAATTTACACCATATTCGGAATTGGATTATATAGACGACGTCAGAAGATTTTGCCGTTCCTGTGAATTCAAATTAATCAAACTATATATACACATATATATTAATATATATATATGTACCAAAAAGAGCAATAAATGACTATATGAATTTTAAAGCAATGTTTTTCCGCGGTATTTATCTTGAAAGCGAGTTATTTTTAAAAATAATATTTCATAATATATGCGCAGCAGAGAGACTCTTTCGTAATTTTAAAAATGAATTATTTTTTATTACGCATGTACGTATGTAGAATTTCCGTGAAAGTATAATAATACCGTACTGCAAATATAATGATATAAATCGAAAATCGATCTAATTTCATATTATAGGGAATTTAATGATTATTTATACGCGCAAAATTCAAGGGTCCGTCAAAAAAAAAAAAATAAATAAATAAAAACTGCCGTGCAACTGCCGTGCAGAGAGAATTATTTACCTTGAAGGAACGTCGCCGTAGTTTGATTTTGACATTTTTCACTTTCAATTCGCTGTTACTTTTATTCTTATTTTATCTTTTCCGAATAAGCTATATAAATATCTACGAAGAAATACAAGATTAATTGAAATGCTTCGTATGCTGGCTTTCAGGCGGAAAATGGCATTCGAGGAGGAAACTGCTGACACCCACCTTTCATAGCGAGCTGCTCAAGGACTACTTTCAAATAGTAGTGAGGGAGGCCCAGGTTTTCGTCTCCTGTTTACGCTCCGAAATTGGAAATCCCCAATTGAACATTATTCCTTATGCTAAACGTGCTGCTCTTGATGTTATTTGTGGTACGGTTTTCTCGTCATTTTTTAATTTTTTAAGTGAATTTACTCTTTTTTCTTTCATTTTTTGCCTGCTTTAGATTTGGGGTTGGCGGCGGTAATAATTTTATTGGCTGAGCGTTCTTAGCGTGCACCTTAACGTCAATTATACTTCTGCTCGATGGAGTGGATTTCAGTTTCTTTAGATTCAATAGCTTTCCTACTTTATCATTCTTCCTGTATTATTAGAAAAAGTCTATTTTAATAAAATTAATAATCTTTAATAAATATTAGATTTTATACGAGAATTTTACTTTTGTTACAAAAGAATACTTTTTGTTATACGATTATAAACCCTAATAGAACACAGACTTGTTGCCAAAAATTGCCGCATGAAAATATCCAGAGTTTGATAAATGTGAATAATTCACAGTATTATAAGGAAACTTTTAGCAAAGACTACTAACTTGACAGAATTCACCGTAAGTTTGCCAAATCTCCGATATGTTGTTCAGATTTTGCTAACGTTGCCAAATTTATAAGTTATCTTAAGGGCTTGTGAATGTTTTCAAACTCTACTCAAATCTTTTAGACTACAATATATAAGTTGCTAAATTTTTTTTTTTTAATTACTTGCTAATGCGATCTTTACTCGTCTAATAAAATATGGCAGCTTTGGCAAAGCTCAAGTTTTGTAAAAAATCAACTTCATTGACGAATATTTATATATCTAGTACTTTTAACAAACTTAAAGCAATTATCAAATTTATGGTAGCTATATGTATAATACATTATGCAGTGTGTTATGATTTATACACAAAGATATATGTAAATATATAGTGCTACATTTATTTCTCCTTTTGCGGAAAAACGACATGCTGCCAATTATTTTTATTTTAGATTTATATATTTATTGACAGTAGTTTCA
Source organism: Sycobia sp. Sy_11 (assembly GCA_018907035.1). Classification (NCBI taxonomy): domain Eukaryota; kingdom Metazoa; phylum Arthropoda; class Insecta; order Hymenoptera; family Epichrysomallidae; genus Sycobia; species Sycobia sp. Sy_11. The sequence goes on from JACCIC010000005.1 coordinate 5,737,431, forward strand.
TGTTGAGTATATGGCTTCCAAGCTATCTTAACCTAAATGATGCATCGATCGGATTTTCACATACATTCGAACTGATGTCGCATAACGTAGAACTATAAATAAAAATCGAGCGACACTGGCGCACTATCGACATTTCAATATGCAATCTACCATCGCGTTTATACGATGCCATTTTTTTTTCATTTTCATAAACAAATCAGCTCGAATATAATTGAAAATAATGAAATAAGTAATAAATCAGTTGTGTGTGTGTGTGTGTGTGTGTTCTTTTTTAGTACCATTGAATTTTTCGATTCTTGTCGAGGACTTTCTTCTTTATCGCGTGGATCTTCGGCTTCGGCTGATTGATGGGGGTTATACGCGGTATCAGGGAGCTGTGATGCGAACGAGCGCTCGATTTTCGCTGCTTGCCTTTCAGCTTAGGCTTCTGTTTGGGGTCGATTATTCGTCTAGGCTTCGACAACTGGAGCAAGCGCTTTGTGGCTAATTCGTGCACGAAGAATTTATATATATATATATATATATATATATATATATATATATATATATATATATATTAATTAGTCTTACATACGTCTTTCGATAAAACTAACTCTGTATACCCAAACGCGCCCTTAAAAAAGCAAAAGCTAATTCATTGCAGAAAAAAAATAACGCGATTGAAGGCCACGCTAAAGCTGTACGTATAGTCTCTCTGAAATTTCCTCGAACGGGGCGCGGATCCGACGCTCACGTGGATAACCGCCGAAATTTCACGGATTTTTCGAAATTCGTAAAATGTAAAACAAGCCTCACGCTCGGCCTTGAGCGCCCTCTCCGGCACGCGATTCAACTCCTTGGGGGTCGGGGCGACGACTTGCCGCGGCTTCGCGAGCTCGATCAGACGGGGCGACGTTTTGTAAATTATCAGGCTGCTCAGGCTGAGGAGCTCCTTCTTGGACGCGTTCTCGGCGACCGTGCGGACGCGCGGCTGGGCCAACTGGTGCAGGCGGTCCGACAGCCTCTGCTTGCAGGCGGCCTTGCCGTCCCTGATCGCGGCTTTGTCCTTCTGCGCGAATAATGATAATAATAATGACAACAACAACAACAATAATAATAATAATAATAATGAGGAGAAATAAGAACTAAAGGGAGAAAGGAGATATGGTTCGAAATAAAGAAAAAATCCGCGCCCGCCTCGACGATATATAAGAGGGCAATTTAAAACGAAAGCGCGTTATAAACTGTATACGCGCGCGTTTATATGTATATACATGTGTAGCAAGTTCCAAACCTTATTCAGGCTAACGGGCTCGGTCTCGATTTTCGTACTTTTTTCCGGGGTGGAGGTGTTCGACCTTGATGTTTTACGGTCCTTCTTATTGTGAAGCGGATGGGACGCGGGTATCTGTAATAAAAAATCCAAGCGTAATTGGACAGATAAGTGTGCGTGTGTGTGTGTGTGTGTGTGTGTGTGTGTGTGTGTATATATTGGCGCTGCAACTGCGCAGATTATTAAACCCGCGATCGAGAGTAACGGTTTGCTTCATATATATAACAGGAACTGCTATACGGACCCTTATTCTTTTTTTGTATATATAACAAGGATTTATATATACTTTAGATGTGTACTTACGTGGACGCTCAGGCTTTTTTGCTCGCCCAGGCTTTTTTCCTCTCCCTGGGGGCTTTTTTGCTCCTTCTCTTTCTTCCTCGGAGGCTGCTTATTATTTTTGTTCTGGCCTTTCGGATCGGTCAAGGGACTTTTATGCTGCACTGTGGCCGCATTTTCGATCATGTTTCGTAAATTGAACCAATGAATTTGCTTCGTTTTGTTTTTATTTATTTCTGAATAATGATTTTGAATTGAGGTATACTAGAATTTGGAAACCGAAACGAAAATTTCGAAAGGAATAATTTTTTTTTAACCAAAAAATGTAGGAAATCTCGCCAAAACTATGTTAATTTAGAAGCAACAACGTCAAAAAAAAAATGACAATCGCTGATTTTTTAAATATTTCGATTTTGCAGAGTGTGCAATGGGTCAGCACATTAATGCTCAGAAGAATTGCAGCAATGAATACGTTTCCGCGGTGCACAGGTAAGAAAGTCACTTTATTTCATAATTATTATACGCTAGTAAATATTTATCAAGATTTTGAGAAAAAATAAATTAATTGGATTTTTCTTTTATTGATTCAGCCTTACTTCGATAGCCCAAAAGAGATTTACAAATATTTGGATATCCTGTGATGCTATCTTCAAACGGACTGCTCTCGGTAAAAAGCACGAGAATTCCCTTAAAATAATTCATAATTTTATCGACAAGGTTAGTGAATCTTATATTTTATATATATAGTCTCTTGAAAGCAGATTTAAGTTTTGTTCAAGTCACTGAGGTGAAACAGAAACTTTTTTGCCTTTCTGTAAAAAAGTTATTACTAAATACCGATAAAACGTTGTAATAAAAATGTTTATACTCTCTAAAATCGAGGACGCAGAGACGGAAGTGTAAAAAAAAAAATTTCACGCGGTATTCTAAAATTAAAAGAAGTTATATCAACGTTAATTGAACTTTTAATAAAAGATGAACTATTTTTTAATATTTTTTAATATTCTTTAATATATAGAAATCTTTGCTGAATGTATTATTCGTGTAATTAGAACTTTGAACGTAATAAACGTAAATGTTTGTTATTTATAAAAAAAAATGTTGGAAATTTTCATGATGAAAAAAAATTGCCCGTTTTTATTTTTATTTTTTATCCTCCTCGCGTAGAGAAATTTTTTCTTATATCCACTTAATGGCTCATTATTTTATCTATATAAAATCTATATTAATATGACTTTTATAATAACTTTGTTTTAATTACAAACTAATTATTTATTATTCATTATGTTTTATAAATAATCTGGCAAATCTATAAATTTGTATCCGTGTACGAAGTATTTCATTAATGTTGTATCAATTCAAAATTTTAAACAATTTTTTCAATATATGCAACATTAAGAAGAAAATTAAAATACAAAGTTCAAGAAATCATTTTTAATGATTTCTTACATTACGCCCTTGGAGGTTTACGCCGAATGAAAAACGCGAACTTGACAAAAGTTAAGACCTTTTATGAGATTATTGTTAATTAATTACGATAAGTACGTATATATGTAACTATACACGTGCGTGTGTATAATTTTTTTACAATAGGTAATTGCTGACAGAAAATTGAAATGGAGCAATAAGCTCGATGACAGTGGTAATCTGGAAACGAGAAGGCCAGAGACATTTCTCGACCTTCTGTTAAACATGTCGGACAGCGGGGAGAAGCTCACGGACAGCGACATTCGAGAGGAGGTGAATACTTTCATGTTCGCCGGGCACGATACTGTCGGTATTAGTATTTCCTGGATTCTTTACACTCTGGGACGACATCCCGAATATCAGGTGAATAGTTTTACCAGAAACGGGATTTTAATATTCTGGCGTCTTTATCCCCCGTTTTTTTTTCTTAAATGCCAAATTTTTATCAAACACATAATATATCGTTCGTATTTTTTACTAAATCTTTCATCTTTCGTAAAGTATGAATAATAAAAATAATTAGTTGGTAAAAAAATAGCAATACCCCGTTAATGATTGTTAAATAAATATAAATACCAGTTTCCTTTCTCTGAATTTTCTCGATTCATTATTTTGACCGAACTTTGTCTACTTCTCTATAATAATATATATATATATATTGACCGATAACTGGTTCGAGTAACATCAGAGTCACTTGTCAATTACAGACGAAGATATTGGAAGAGTACCAGCAGCTGGTGAACTGTCACGAGATGAACTACGATTCCCTTCGAAAGCTGGCCTGGCTGGACGCGTGCATAAAGGAAACGTGGAGGCTGTATCCTGTGACCCCGTTAATAGGACGACAGATTAACAGCCCGATCACTCTCCGTAAGTATTAAAAAAAAAAAAAAAGGTCCGAAGCTCAGTAGATATATTGGAAAAATCGTAACAAAAAGACGCCGTTATGGCGCAACAATAATCGGATAAAAATTTATTTAAAAAACGTGAAAGTAAAGAAAATTGTATAGCCTTTTTAAGCACAGCTATAGTTTTAGAATCAAAATTTCAAATTTTTCCAGCTGCTTTATCTTAGGAGTAATCTAAAGAAAACAAGCCGAGAAAACTTTTTAAAATTTTATTTACGGACAAACAGTTGAACTATAATAGACATTTTCCAACTAAACAATAATTAAATACTTTTATGAAAGAAATCGTAGCAACTCGTAGCAACTAGAGATTTTTGAGATATGCTTGAAGGTTCTAAAGTGTCCGGATTTGATCCTTCCTTTATATCATTATATTCAAATTTATATCAAATCATCCAAAGATCCTTAAATATGCAAATCCTTAATTTGCCTCTCACTCGAAATTATCATATCTTTTGCCATTTTTAAAATTCCGCTTTACTTCTCTGTGCGAACATTACTTCCCGATTAATTGATCGTCAAAGTTGCAATGGACTTTTTATTTTGATTGACGATCACTCGACCCAAAATCATCATACAGAGCTTGTAATTAACTCAAGTTAAAAAGAATTATATTTCATACAAGAATTGGAGAAAATTTAATCAAAGTTCGTAAATCATTTTAAAACAAGAAAAAGTAAACACTTAGAGAAAAAAATTTGGCTGTTTTGTTTTTAGATAACTCCAAAGAAGAGTAAGAGGTGTGGGTTCAAAAAGTATACATATAGACACTTGAATCTTCAATTTTATTCTTTTACATTTTTTATGTATACTGCTATTATTTTATAAGTTAGTTTGTGTATAGAAAAACAATATTTTTTAACTGTTATGACTACTGTGTATTATCTATCAATCGATCTATCTATCTATCAATCCATCTATCTATCTATCTATCTATCTATCTATCTATCACCTATCCATCTATATATATATATATATATATATATATATATATATATATATATATATATATATATATATTGATGTACTCACAAAGCACTATGGAAACCAAATGAAATTTACGCGATCAAAAATCTGAAAAATCTGCTTCCAGCATTAAAATACACAAATTTAAATGAAACTGTTTAAAATTTTTGTCTGCCCTTCAGCTACAATGAAACCTGCAATTTTTTTTCGATTTTTTATTTCATAGATAAATCAATAAATGAAATCATATTAAATTAATAGTCAAAACTGAAGAAAAAAAATTATATTATGTTAAATCTATAATAAATGAACTTCCAGAAAACATATAGCCATTAAAATTCAAAAAGAAAAAGCGAATGGCAAAATTAATTATCATCGTGGAATTAGTTATAATAAAAAAAATTCATATAAAATTACTCATATGTGAAATATATTCTCACAGTTTTATATAGATCGCATTTAAAGCAAAACAACGGAATTGTTGGTTCTCGATCAAAATGGATAGCATTATAATACAAATCTCATTTATTAGTAGAACACATTTATGTTATAAAAAAATAAATAAATAATATCGTCTTCTCTTGGAAATCGATATATATATATATATATAGCATCAAAAAAGAGCGCATTCTTAGATGCTTGTGCAGACGGTATTTTACAGATAAAATATAGATGTAGGCAACAACAACTTTCTATACTTATTTTGAAACGATGTATATTTTTACCTAATCTGCTTACGTTATCATTGTTTGAGATATTATTTTTTTTTAATTTTTCGTACATTTCCCGAAATAAATGTACCCATCCGCGACTTTTATCAATATTATATTCCTAATTCATATGCAACAAAATATATTACAGATGTTTGAATTTTAGAGCGAGTACCCTTTCCAGGTCCATTCATTAATTTTAGAATAAAGTTAATTTTTTTTTAATTTTGTAATATATTTTTATAATTGTATATTTATCGCTTATAGATAAATTGAGCTGTCACAAAAAAATTGCACTTTCAGATGGCGCATGGTCGAAGCTCGTATTAAAAAATTTTAAGGTCGCGTCAGTTACCTCCTCCCTCATTGTGCGACCGATCTTCTTCCTCTCTCTCTCTCTCTCTCTCTCTCTCTCTCTCTCTCTCTCTCTCTACGCACGCATATAAATCAACAAGCCATCGCCACAATTTCCACACATATAAATGTATGGATATCTTACTCTTGCGCGTTCTCTCGACAGAGGGCCACGAGATCCCGAGCGGCTCCACGGTGCTGGTCAACTCGTACCTCCTGCACCGGGACCCGCGCTTCTTCCCCGAGCCGGAGAGCTACAGGCCCGAGCGCTTCCTGCCCGGCAGGCCCAAGCACCCGAGCTTCACCTACATACCGTTCAGCGCGGGCTCCCGCAACTGCATCGGCTCCAAGTTCGCCACGATGGAGATCAAGATGACCCTGCTCGCCCTCCTCGTCGCCTACGAGTTTCGCGCGGTCGACAAGGAGGACCAGCTGCGCTTCGTGTCGCAGCTGGTGCTCGAGAACGTCGGCGGCATTCGCCTCAGTATTACCCCTCGCCATTGAGACGTGTATATATATATATATATATATATATATATATATATACACGCGTATAACTAATATACATATAAAGCTTATCACACATTGTATCGTGCCTCCACAAATTCCATCGACATTTATATATTCACGCACGATCTGCGATTTTCATACTCTATTATATGTATATATATAATACACGCTCATTTATATAGCATAGAATTTTATTCACTATTTCAGAACTGATAAAAAAAGAATGTCATTCTACGATCATCTCGACAAACTTCTTTATTATTATATATATTTCGATTAATATATTTATTTTAAATTAATGATATATATATATAATTATATTCGTCCATTTAGGTGAATGATATATTTATACGTGCACGGATGAAGCGTGTACGGTGGAATGATCTGAGAACAAGTATATGTATAAGTAACTATGTATAAACACTTTGATAAATGAAAAAGTTCGCTGCGAGCAGCGGCGAAAGTGTGAAAAAAACGATCTAATAATTCCGCTGGAAGTGGTGAAATAACTTATGGCACAAATATCATTGCCCCCATAACGACTGGACGTGTATGCCATATCTATAACGATTAAAGACATTACTAGAATAAGTAGAAGTTGTAGGTGTATAATAAGTAATGATATATAATTTAAATATACTCAATAAGATAGTTGATAAGATTAAATTTAATTAAATTTTTATTACACGTTTATTGACACTGTATAATATAAGAATAAAATATATGTTTGTAATAAAATGTATTATATATATAGATTGGGTAAACATGTATAACAATTTCCCGATAGCGCGGCTTACTTATACGTCTTATCTGCCGGATGCAAGACTGAAATAATAATATTAATTTTGCCAATTCAGAAAGTTGAGCTTGTATTTAAACACTGCATATAATTGTTTTAAGCGCTAATAAAAATTCAAGTATAAGCAAGGAACTTGTGGTATTCAAGGAGCAGCAGAGATTCAATTGCAAGGAGACTCTGTGGATATATTATGCATATCGATATATGCGACAGTGACAATTACACTAGCACGGTTGAAAAAATCGGATATGGTTAAAAAACAATTTTAACGCTGCAGTTGATATTTATTGATCTATTTGTTTTAAAGCAAAATCGAACAGCAAGCAATCCGGTGACATCGACAAATCTTCGTAGGCGCCTCGAGAATGGCGTTTTGCAACGGGACGCAGTATACGGGATATAAAGTCCATATCAAACAGTACTCTACTTATATACAGGCAGTAATATTTTGAAACCTGAAATTTAACAATCTAGCAAGAAGAATTTGGGAAAAGGCGAGTGTATTATACAAAATCTTATGGATTTTTGTCCAAAACTTTTCATTGTTCTTTTTAATTTTTGCTCATTTAATAATGTTTACAAGATCTATTCCGATCAATATTCTTTTATAAAAAAGAGTTTACACGTCAAAAAATTGGTTTTTAATAAATCTAATTAAATTTGAATAATAATTTTTAAAAAATATTAATTTGCCGAAGTATGATCGCGCCATTATGGCGAAAAAAAAATTATCAAAAATCACAAAACCACTAATACATTTGAATAAAGTATATCTGATTATGTAAAAATGAAATAAAAAAAAAAAAAAAAGATTATTTCACAGCAAAGAGATTAATTAAATATTTATATACCAAACAAACCATATGCAACAATAGCGATGATAATCCAAATTGAAGGAATATTAATTAAATTTTTTTTTCCGAATTGAGCAATGAAAATTTTCCTCGGTCACGTAACAGGCAAGTGCGCATGCGTTTAGTGCTGCATAAGTCATACTATACAAAGGTATTTAACAACAATAGCCTCAACTTTTATATTTAATCCATTAGTTTCATTGCTATCCTATGGTCAGTGAATTTGGATTTTAATTTGAATTTAAATAGATCTTAAATTATAGACAAGAATTTCTACTTATATTGTAAAAAAGTTCGTTTTATCCGATGTTTTCAATTAATAGGACATGCAATTTAAAATTTATTCCTCCATTTGACAATGCAAATTATTACAGAATTATTTGTGCATACGTATTGAGTAAAACATTGAACCATATATTATCTTGTGGAATTGTAGTAATTTAAAATAACTTTTGAAATATATCAATTTAAAATAGACTGAAAGCAACTCGTGGTTATGCAATTGCCGCCAGCGCCAGGCGGAATCAGAAAGAATTTATTTCAACAATATTATCTAGTTTCAATTTTAGTTAGTTACTATATTCTATATGAGTACTTTAAGTGTGTGTACTATGTGGGTATCTATATTTAAGCTTATATAATTGATCCATATTACAAGGTTGAATCGAGCTAAACTTTTTTCTTATATAGAATTGAATATAACAAATTGATAATTTTAAATAAAAATTTTTAATACATAAATATTTATATTTTAGCTTGTAAATCGTAGTATAAAATATACATAAATATTTATATTTTAGCTTATAATGCATTTAAAGTCGAAAGTATTTTTAAAATCCTGAATAAGTAAAAATTTAATTAGATAAAAAAATGGATAATTTTCGGTACGATTGCTTTGAAGCGATATAATTATTGTTAAATCAATATATTTATTTAAATTTTAGTACTTTCAGATTCTCTTAAGTATTATATAAATATTCTCGTAAGTATTATACATACTTAAGCATTTCAGATATAAATCTAAAAGAAAATTTTTTTTTCATGCTCGCTTTTTACCATTTGGTCCCTTATTTGATAACTAATAACTGGATTAATCTGAAATCAAAAAATCAGAATGCTTTTATTATTTTCTAAATTACCTGAGATAACGTTGTCGAGTCATTTTGCTTTGTTTTTCCATTTTTATGAGTATATGAAAGACAAAAGACCGATTAGTACATAAGAAAAAAATCAAAAACATATTTATTCGAAATTGTAGAATGTAACCAAGTGTACAGAATTTCAAAGGAATCGATGTTTTAGATTTTAACTTACTATCTCCGTCGCCTACATAAATAACTTTTTAATAACACAATTACGTGGCGATAACGAGCGAAATCTACTACTGAAACTAACTATTAACTAGTGTAATCAACAAACAGGTAAGGGAAAAGGCGAGAGGCCGACGCTTAATGCTATAATATGTATATGTATGTATGTAAATTTTTGCTCAAACCGGTCTGAAAGTTCCTTACAATATTCTCAAATTGTCGTATAATTCAAGTAAATAACTAAAAAAAAAATATAAAAGAAGTTTAAGCGAAAGGGTTCGACTAAAACAATAAAAAATATTTATTTTAGCAACTTATTTATATTTTCTTAATGATAGTAGCAACTTAAAGTTGCTTAAAGTATATTTAAAAAAAAAACAAACTGTTTTGCCAAAATAAATTTATTTCGCGAATGAGGCATATAAAAATTTTAATGTGATTGAAAGAAATTCAAAAATAGTGGATGAAGTCATTTTATATTGTCTAAAATAGGAGATTATATCATTCTACATATAAATATCCACTATATATGCATGTTATCGCGGTAAGTATTTTTTAGTTGCCTTGTTAAATTGATTATATAATAATATTTTTCAAAAACATTAAAACGCATCGGCACCAGTTTTAAATTAATTATAAGAAATCAAACTACTTTATTTTAAAATTATTTAAGTAATAAAATGTAATAAAATCAATGGTTCAAGTTATATTTTTTATAATTTATAAAATTATAGTGATCATAGTATATCTATAACATTTACAATACTAAACTCATTTAGAGTGTCGAAAGATATATCAGGACCTATCTTTGTATAGATCTTATCTATATGACAAATCGATTCCAACATATTAAATTTTCTTTTGCTTCCAATCGATAGTTTTCTAGATTTTTTTAAAGTAATTTATACTTCTATATGTCCATCCAAATTAATTTTTGTTTATTTACTCAATTTATCCTCTCAAAATAACCCATAATTATTTAACTATATAAATGTATATTAATTCTTTTTACAAGAAATATATTATTTGAAATACAAGCAAAGGATAAAAACGCTTATAATAAATAACTTAATAATTTTTTTTTAATTATGGTTATACCTCTCGGAGATCTGATACTAATTAAATTGACTGATTGATGCATGTAAATCTGCTATAAAATTATGGATTTAGATTTTCAAACAAATTTTTTACCCAAATATATATTATAAATTGTACTCTCCCATATAAGCGATCGATATTGATTTTCCTAAGTCATTGCAAGTTTGCAATCTTTTAAAATTCATGAAACCTAATGAATTAAATTTCAAATAGCCTATAAAATGCTCGAAAACCAATCACTATACATGATAAAGAAAAATCCTCTACTGCGCAGGCGCATCTTACACGAAGATATCGTTTTATAACATTCGCGTACATAAATCGTACCTATATAATATTATCTTATTTGTATTTCAGCTTTCCACTCAATCTTGCGTTAGCCTTGAGAAATGATTACACTTTGTTGTTAATCTATAGTATGACAACGCTACTTTTATAGTCAAAGCAGGAATGGCGCTTCACTATGCAACACTTAACTTAAAATAAGAACCTTTTTATTAATTCTGTATAGTAGAAAAAGTTTTAATTGGAATAGAAAAATAAACAAATTTTAGGTTAAGCAGTTTTTAAATTAGTCAAAAAAATGAGTGCAATTTCGGCAATGTGTATGGTTTTTTTGGGATGTTGTTCAAATTTGGTCTTCTTGGAGCTTCTAATGAAGTAAGATAATTTTATAATAAAAATATATTTTAAAATAAACTATATGTACATTTATTTGAATATCTATACCAAAAAATAAATATTAATTAAAAAATACGTTATAACAGCTAGTATAATCAGTTCTATCATAATTTAATAATTTATTTTTCTGTTATTTTTGAACTGTCATGTACTTTTATAATAAAAGAAAAATAATCAAATAAATAAAATTTTTAGAGAAGATCCAGGTGGGGGCAACTTGGTGACATTTTTACAATTCTTATTTATTGCTATTGATGGATTTATTTTTACTTCAAAGTTTGGAACAGCAACAACAAGTATAAGTATGAAAAGCTACATTGTTCTAGTATTCTTGTTTTTTGTATCAAGTGTACTGAACAATTATGCTTTTAATTTTAATATTCCAATGCCTTTACATATGATATTTAGAGCAGTAAGTAATAAAAGTATCAATTATTAATATTAACCTTAATATTAACTTATTATTATAAATTAAGTTATACGTTCTAGGGTTCTCTAATAACAAATATGATCATGGGCATTATTATTTTAAAAAAGAAATATACTTTTGATAAATATCTGTCTGTTGTTATGATAACATTAGGAATTATTGTCTGCACAATAGTAAGTGGCAAAGAAGTAAAATCTACTGTACCGGTCACTGTCAATTCTGTACCAACAACTTTTTGGGAAGATTTTTTCTGGTGGATTCTTGGTATTATCCTATTAACTGTAGCACTATTTATCTCAGCTAGAATGGGAATTTATCAAGAATCTATATTTAATAAATATGGAAAGCATCCTAGAGAAGCATTGTATTATACGGTTGGTGTTACCTAAATAAATGTCTATTATTTTATTTAATTTATATAATTAAATAATCAACTAATTGAATCTGCTTATATAAGCAATAACTGTTTAGTTAGTTTCTAAACTAAATAGTATAAAATACTCATATTAATTCTTAAAGAGATTAAAAATTATTTTGTTTTACAGCACTTATTACCTTTACCATTTTTTATTACTTTATCAAAAAACTTGTGGGATCATGCAGTGATAGCCATGAATTCACAAAAAATAACTGTACCTTTTATTGGAATTACAATGCCCAGCATGGCAGCTTATTTAATTGGTAATATTCTTTCTCAGTATCCTTTTTTAATACAACAATATATCTAAGAAATATTCCAAATTTGGAGATAATATAAATTTCCTATAATTTAATATTCTCCTTAACAAATTTTACTAGATATATGTGTGTAAGTTCAGTATTTGTGTTAACAACTGAATGTTCATCTTTAACTGTCACCTTAATTTTGACTCTTAGAAAATTCCTTTCTCTTATTTTTTCTATAATTTATTTCAAAAATCCGTTCACGATCCAACATTGGATCGGCACAGTACTGGTCTTCATTGGTACTGTTATATTTACTGAAATTATACCTAAACTAAGAGCGGGTATTGTTCATGTTATGAGTAATAAGAGAAAAGTTAATTGAGACAAGACTTTTTATAACTGTTTATAATATTTTATACGAAATTATAGTTCTATTAGTGTACTTTCAAAATTGTTTTATAAACTATCTTGATAACAGTTATGTATATCATGTTTAATATTATTAATGCAATTCAGTATTAAGGAATTTTGATGTATATATGAATGTAAAATTTATTAAGTAAACTTAGTAATGGCTTGAACAGTTATTTTGTAATACTTTTTTGAAATTCATTGAACTATCAAAAACCAACAAAAAGATGTTATTTTTTAACCGATACAAGAAAATTATTAGTTATTGAAAAATGTATTGATATGCTATGATCATAAAAAATAGTTTTAGCGGATTAAAAAATTGTTTTCAATAAATCATTCAATAAAAATATGTAAAGAATATTTCACTTAAAATTTGTATTAATATTTTAATTAATATTATTTACTTTAATTGTCAAGAATTACTTATTTGATATAAGTAAGACAAAAAATTTCTTTTAGAGGCATTGTATCATTCGAAAAAATATTACTCAAGCAAAGATAAAATTAGAATTTGTATAAATAAAATTTATGTAATCTAAGTATTCTTATCATAAATGTAAATATAATATAAAAGTAAGTTAATTTACTCACAGAGTAAGATTAAGCTAATCAACTTTTTATATTATTAGGCTATCATTTAAAATTATATAAATGTATGAAATTATCATTCTCAATTATGAAACAATTTGCGTCATTAAAACAAAACAATTTTAACATATGTAATATTGTTTATATTATAGTTCAATATTACTGGCATATCAACAATTTCCATTAAGTTTTGTAATTAGTATCAACAGAATAAAAAAAGTAAACGTAGTAAGGACTAATGGGATTGACTTTCAATAAAATTCAGTATTTTGAAAACTATAGTATATATATTTTTATGCTACAGTAGTTTGTACAATAAATACATTTTTAATTTAATATAACTCCAATAGTTATATAAAAATTTCTATAATTTACAATCTATCGCGTTAAAGAAGAACTATACATATTCTTTGATTTCCTAATTAACAATCAAACGCAATATATAGTATTGGTATAAATGTACAAAAGGTATTAAATTAACATAAAGTACAATTACAATGCATTGTTTGGTTATACTAATTACTGCATTAATCAAAATTCTTTTTTATTATTTTTACTCTATAATATTTTATTCACATAGCCTTATCAGTCCTTAATATTTTCATATAACTAGGATTTTATTGGTTACAGCCTGACTTTACTAAATAATCAGTTAAATTTATAGATGCATTGTTGAAACATAAAAAAATATTTTTAATTTTTAACATTATAGCATATATTGAAATTTGTATAGAATTAACTTAGATTAATATGTGATTATTAAAATATGAGAAAATAAATGTATATTGTATTAACTTTTATCTTTTAAATAATAATCATTTTCACTATATCATTAATTTAAAAATGCCTAAACTAAAAAAATATTCCATTATTGGAGTAAATTACGATATTGCTTGAACAACAGTAAAATCTTTTTTATTGTGTGTTATATTTATTTAATTATTTTGGCATTAAAAAATTATTATAGAATAAATGAATGAAAAGTATGCAATGTTATATGACCAACTAAATTGAAGAATCTCAGCGGTCGATTTATATTGTCATTACCTTATCGAATTATTATAAAACTTATGATTGAGCGACAATATCTGTTATATTTAATAAAATCTCTCTATATTAGATAACGATACTTTTAAAATTAATTAATGAATTCTGTTTACTTGAAAATAGCTACAAAATTTCAGGCTTCTCTACAACTTTGAAAATATTAGAAAGTTCGTCAACTAATGTTTCATAACGATAGGCCACTCGAATATCTGGTACATTTGTTCTTGTAATATCGTTGCCAGCAACTCCTTCTTTTGTATAATTTGGTCCAAGCCAGTATTGTTTACTCTGTAAAAAATTTAAATTCTTATCTACTGGATTATAATATTAAATACATATTTTTTACTTAAGCGAACCTTATGAGGAAATCCACTCATAATAACGGAATTTCTTGCAAGTTCACACATATCACAAGAGCTGAGTTTCCAAACTTGGGCAGCAATACTATACTCTTCCATTAAAGGTTCTTTAGTAAAGTGAAATTGTAAAGGATCATCTGTAGATAAGCTTACACATAATCCTCTAGCTAAATATTCAGGTAGTGGATTTCGATGATAATTTAAAAACAATGAATTGTTACTCAAAGGAGACATAGCGATTCCAATTTGTGCAAGATAGTACAAATACTGTAAAACAGGTACTTTTCGCAATAGCAGGCCGTGAGAAATATTTTCAGCCATCATAAAACCACAAACTAAATGCTGAATTGGTCCAGCTTCCCCGCAATGTGGTCGCAGAACAAACGTGTTCAGCCCTTGATCTCTGAATATAACACATATAGCAAGATGTTATTGAATTTGGTTTATAAATAATTATGCATTAAAAAGCTTTAATTAACTTACTGTCTAAAATGATTGAGTACTGTCATATTTGCGTAAGTATAGTACTGGTAATAACCATACGGCGGATTTTCTACATCATCCCAATCATCTGGAGGACAAACGTCCTTATCAAAAAGAGGATTCTCGGGTTTACTTTCATCATCTACTGAATCAAAACCTATTACCTATGAAATTGATAAAGAGAGTATTATAAAACAGGAATGTTGAATATCAAATTTTTGCCTAAATACTCACATATTGTAAGAACTTGTGCAATTCTGGATGTGTCTCCGGATTGTTAGTAACTTCAAATAAGGGGAAGAAAATATTGTTTATAATTTCTTGAAATTTTGTCATTAATTTATTTAACTTGAAAATATCACTAAAAATGAAATAAGTGTTAGATCTAGTTTTCATTACGAATTTTTTACTTTTCAATCATGAAATTTCGATATTGATAATAATACTCACTATAATCTGGGAATTTGAATAAGCCATCGAACATTGTCAGAGTAAACATCACTTTGGATTGCCCATTTCGCAAGCTTGTCCCATTCCTCTGGACTTTTTCCATAAATTGAAAGTCGTAATTCAGCATTTTGATACTTTGATTCTTCTAAATCACTTGCTACTTCTTTAATAATACTTGCAAAGAAAGTTCCATTGATATAATTGTCAGTTTTTAAAAATACTTCTCGCAATCGACTTTCACCGATTGGATTATACTTTGCATTAAATTTATCGAATCTATGGAAGGTGTTTCTATCCTGCGAAATGAGAGAATTAAGAAATAAATTCAGATTTATAATACTGTTCTAGTTTTCATTTATTTTCGAAACGTTCCTTTGTTTTGTTTTTAATTTTTAGAAATGGGTCTGTTATTCGTAAATTAATTATAAAGATTCACGTCAAAAACATGCAAAAAAACATGCACAATAGACAATCAAATAAAACAATTAAAATCATTTATAAAGAATTTAAATATAACGAATTTTTATCACATTTATCATGTAAAAAATATCATGTAAAATATGTAAAGAATGTAAATTTTAATTGAATTCATAAATGTCATTCAATGACTGAATCTTTGCCCAAAACAATTTTATACCTCATTAAGATCCAAGATTTAATTTCGTATATTTGTTTAATTTTAATTAATGTTCTTTTATTAAGATTTTCTATTTACCATATTATTAAGATTTATGAGATATAATAATACTAAACAATGTCGAGAATCCTTAACTTACTGCATGAACATCGAGCATGTCGACGCTAAGATCGTAGGTTGTCAAATTCATCGACTGAAAGACTTCTCGCAAAGTCATGGTTTCTCCAGATTTCGAACAAGTGACCTCCTCGTTGGCATGATTCTTCAATGTTTTCTTAATAAATCGTAGCAGATGCTTCTGATTCATGCACGACGCGGCATGAATGTGAGTGTCGACCTGTATCGCGTTACGATAACGAATCAATCAGCGCTTTCGATAAAAACAGATATAAATCAAAAGAAAAATATATCGCTGCGAGCTATACCTTTCTTATATTGTAAAAGTCCCTGTGGGGCACGGCCTTCTGGCTGGCCAGCTCTCGAAGCTCGTTGAGCAGCACGTGAAGCTGAAATTTCGACGAGAGATAGCTGAGCCGTCTGTAGCAGAACGACTTGAGGGGCCCGTCGGCGATCATCGCGCAGAGCAGGTTCATGTCCTTGACGAAGGTGTCGAGGTCGGGATACGAGTAGGGGACGGGCCTGCCGCTCGCGTGGTCCTCCTCGCTCGCGAACAGATTGAAGACCCCGTTGATCGGGGCAATTTTGTAATTCTTGCTCGCCGGGATGTCGCAGAGCCAGGGATCGCCCCGGGAAGCCGGCGCGTGCACCGGGTGATCTGTCCAAGAGGAGAGGGATGGAATTTATCGTAC
Source organism: Sycobia sp. Sy_11 (assembly GCA_018907035.1). Taxonomy (NCBI): domain Eukaryota; kingdom Metazoa; phylum Arthropoda; class Insecta; order Hymenoptera; family Epichrysomallidae; genus Sycobia; species Sycobia sp. Sy_11. Next base: position 5,754,562 of record JACCIC010000005.1, read on the forward strand.
GCGCGCCTTTCGCGGATAGTAATCCGGGACCAGGGGCGTCGTTACATTTTTTTCCCTCGTGGTATTTTCAAGCCCGAGGAAGGTAGATTCAAATTATATTTTTCCAATCAAAAGATGTAAAACTAATCATAAACGAAGTAAGAAAACTAATTGACTAAATAATGAATCCGGATAATGATACCGTATTATACAGTATTATTTATAATTTTCTATACACATTGTGTATGATAGAATCCAAATAAAATTTTTAGTAAAATACATTGACGTTCTCATTACACATGATGCGTTCGTGAAATTTTAAGAAAATTCTGCTGAAATCGATCTTTTGAGTAAGCGTTCTTAGGGGGTTATACCACTGTATAATTTTCAGCCAATCAAATTTTTTATGGATTTAAAGATGATCTAAACTATTTCAAATAAGCGACAAAAGTGTCTTGTGCAAGTAAGATTTCGCTTGCTCGAACATTCGAAGTCCCTATCTAGAGCATACGACCACCGCGAAACGAAACCTACTTCAACGGTTAGGTCCAATAAATTTAACATTGATCTATTATATTTCTAATGTACACTAATTGACTTTCAAACGCTATCGAAATGGACAGGAAAGTAGCGATGCAAACTAATGTAAAATGTCGTCAAAATTTAAATTAAAGAGGAAATATGTATATAAGTAGGAAATATATGTATTTTTATAGATGAATTTCTCAATATTACGAAGACATTGAACATGAATATTGGCACGGATTCCTGCCTTTTTTTTCAATTCACACCGATCGTCGCCCTATTTTAATTTCAAAATACTGCCTTAGAGTTATGAGATATTAGACTCATAGTAACAAAAATAGGTAATAATAAAAATTGTCATTTTTTCTTTGTTGTAACACACACATCGAAAATTGAAACGCATTTTTCTCGAAACACGAGTTTTCAAATAGACACGCAGTATATAACTCAAGCAATTTTTATTACATTTATTAGAAATTTTAGATAAACGTGTAAAATTAGCATTAATTATAAGTGCCAGTTATTTTAACCAAGATTGATATACTTTTTTCTAATACTCGCCAATAGAAAAAAAATTATAATATTTCTAAAATCTCCTTCGTGCTTCGCTAGCTATATTTATGTAGATTAAAGTGGTTTTTTTTGTGCTCTACGTTGAAATCCGTGCCAGTCGTTCAGTTTGCCACACAACCGCTTAAATCAATGACGTTTCAAGAAATTCGCTCTTAAATTTTAAGGAAATTGGCCATTTCATAAATTTATTACTGCATGTGCTATAAGCTTCAGAAAATTCGCTCTTGAGTCACAATTTTTGATTGTTTGTTGAACGAAAATATTTTTGTGCTCGCTTAAATACGTGTCGGGTAATATGTTAAAGTGGTATTTTTTATTACCTTTCCTTCCGTATGAAAGAAAATTTCTGAAAAAAGCTTTTATCGAAGCCGTCACAGTGGTGTAACCCATTCAGGAGAAAGCTCACGTATCCGTGCAATACGATTTACATTTGAAAGAATTTTTGATGGATTTCCCGAGGTCTATTTTCGCAATGCTCGTGTAATAGTGGTAATGACGCCCCTGATCCAAGGATACATAATGTGGACGAGGATATGAAGGATTTTATAGACCTGGTGGACGTATAAGGACATCGATGTTACAATCTGAGGTGTACTGGGATATTCGGCTCTTGGAGGATGGGTTATCGGACGTAGAGTCGTAAAGGAGTCCTTGTCAAGGATAAATTAAACGAGTCAGTTGGTCTAGGAGAAAATTTGTTTAAATTGTAAAATTTACAATATTAAATTAAAGCACTGCAACATTCCAAGTAAGAACTGGATCTGACAGAATTTAATATAATTATAACAAATGTTATATAACTATATACTCAAGTTAAATTATTATGGATGATTGTGTAATCAGTATAATATAATATTGCAAATTTCTTTATCCTCGACTCTTTATTGATTTTTTAACTCTATAAATGTAAAAGAATGTTATTTCGAGAAATTATATTATTGAAATTGTATGAAATATGTATATATATATATATATATATATATATATATATATATATATAGTATTGACATAAATTAAATTAATTTATTCAGTGCTCTAAATTGTTTAAAATGCCAGCTCATCCGCAAAAATTAGAAACATTTCTTATTTCTATCTGTCAATACCGCGGGAGACCATCGTCAGCGTTGACGACAGCAGCTTAAACTTAAATATAGACAATTTATTTAAAATAATACACAACATTAGAGTCGTATCTATTATTCATGGTATAGAATAAATTTGACTCGAATTGCCATAGTACACGGTTTACGAAATAAATTTTTCTACGTTATTTTCATCACATTCGAACGCTTTTTAAGGCTGCTAACGCGTCTACGTGTATACAAAATTTCATTAGCAAGAGAAACCGAAAGCGAGAATGCATTCATTGAACATATATTTTGGAAGCCTTATACCACGCGAATTAAAGAGAATACAATTTTATTAGCTGGGAATAGCGTTTGCGCAAAGTGCGTCATCGGTTTAATACTATTAATATATACAATCCGGTACGATACAGAGGACTGGCTCTCCCTTAACAATTTAGGGGCTGAGAGAAATATAACTCGATAGACCAATTGCGTATATGATAATCTAGGCGTTGCCGCGTCTCGATTAATTGCCGTATTCGTTACTCGAATCCGGGTCTGGATCATTGGAACACGTGACCCACCTTCAATGGCCTTCCGATCATCGTGCTGCACCTCGTCGTCGATATTTATCGGCCTCTTATCCACGCTCCGCAAAAATCTCGAGGTTATGCTCGGAAATGATTGCCTCGAGTTGTTCATGTACTTCTCCCGGATGGCGAGCGCCTGGACGAGCATTCGCGAGGCCTGCTGCAAATCCTCCAGCGGCACCTTAAACGAGGCAAAGACAGATGGATCTTGGAGCGCGCATTAGACGCGCATTACGCGAATCTCGCGCTTTCTCCGCCCAACGGCTTTAATCCGCGCGTCCTTTGACATAATCCACGATACGAGCTGCGTCATAATGTCCGGGGAAGCCATGTTGCGGCCCGCTAAAGGACGGCGAGGAGATACGCGCTCGCGCAATAAGCCCGAGAGAAGAGGAAGAGGAAGAGGAAGAAGAAGAAGAAGAAGAAGAAGGAGAAGAAAAAAAAGAAAAGGAAGGAAAGAAAAGCATAATGATCGACCCTTTCACCGCTGCGACAAGGCCTCCGCGCTGTCAATGGGCTTTTCGCGCTACAGTGCGCGTATAAAGACGTATGTATACGTATAAGACGGCCTTTATTTGGCTTCCAAACGGAACTCGGCAAACATCGTCGAAGGACGGAGACGAGTAGAACCCAAGCGCGTGCAATGCGTCGGCAGGAGCCGGCGCAAGAGTGCAGAACGGGAGAAGGGGGATGATAATGCGACAAAAAAAAAAAAAAAAAAAAAAAAAAAAAAAAAAAAAACGCGGCTGCACTTTCTACGCGACGTGCGCGTATATGGCGTGGGGCTCGCGAACTCACCCCGGACGTGTCCTCGCCCGATATCGAGACCCTCTGGAAGTGGGGCACGAAGTCGTTTTCCTCGAGGGGAAAGTGGTGCTCGCCATCGTCGGGCACAGGGCCGAGCGACGGCTCGTAATGGCTGCGGCGCTCCTCCAAGTCCTTGGCTGCCCTGCAATAATACAGACAGGCGCGGCATGCGCATACATTCCTATATATACATATGTGTGTGAATGACGAATAATTTGAATTTATTTTGTAAATTTTGCTCGAAAATGCGCGGATCAGCTGACGGAACCGATCTTCTGGGTATCTATTTCGATTAAAAATTTCGTAAAATTGACCAAGAGATTTCATTAATTGTCCGGCCTCACGATGAATATTAATTATTTAAACATATCTCGGCTCAGTTAAAATTCCAATGCATTTAATATAAAGAATCTCGTTAAGAAACGCGCGTGCAACTGTTGCGCACTCGCGGCGCGTCATCGCTCGAAGCTCTTCCGTTAGTTCTGCATCGAAATTCTAATACGTTTTGTAGCGTATGAATAATCCGCTGATGCGCCTCGCCCGAATGCGATCGGCTGGGATCGGATCGGATAGCAGTAAATGTGAGCGAGATAACGAGAGGAAACGGGGCACATATGCTTACAGATATACGTATTGCATTCTTTGTTTTGTTATACTTTTTTGTTATGTTTTTTTTTTTATCCCAAGAAAGACGGCGTTTCGCGTATATATTATATAGTATACGGTTTTCATTTTCTCCAATGATGCGACGGACAAATTTATTGTATATTTATTATATGCGCATATTTATAAGATATTGGCAGTTTTAAGCTGAAAAAGCATTGTTTTGATTAGTAACATTTCGGATTTCTTTAAAAAGTTCTTAAAAAAAAAAAAAGAAAAAAATAAAAAATCACCGAAATACATCAAAATAAAACATAAAAATCTTGCAGTAAAGTTCAGACTATCAAAAAAAGCGCCATGGATTGCTCTCCACATCATCGAAATTGTGTTGCAAGAGGAGACTGCTGTAAAAAATCTCACTTTTAAAAGAAGTATAAATATTACATTTTCATTGTATTTCTGAATCTGAAGCTGCCAAAATTCCAAAGTTTAGTTTACATTCTGATATTGAAATGGCGAACAATCACGAAGAGTGGGCCAAAATAATAAAAATTATATGTGATAAAAGAACAATCGTTTACGACTGATATAATAAATATATTTTCTTTAGAAGCATATTTATTACAATTATTAAGAGGAATAAATCTATTTAGAAATTTATTTTCATTTAATGTCTGCTTTTATTTATTCGCGTGTTTAATTAAAATGTTTAATTAAAAAAAAAAAAACAACTACATCACATGTATTCTATTTATAACATACTATGAGATTATAAAATATAGTGCAACATTTAAATAAATATTTTAAGTACAAACACGTATTTTCTTTTCTTTTTTTTTTTTTTTTTTTTTAATTAAAATATCAATGCTCTCCAACTGAACGCTATATTATCCGTATACATGAATGACTACCATTTTCGTTTTGATGCAGTAGCGGTGCCCTCGAGTACACGCGGTGGACGTTTTTTTTTCCACATCCCAGCGCGACTTTTGCAAAATAACAATTCCTCCTTGGCGGGCGCGCGCACGCGCGCTTTTTTTTTTTTTTTTTTTACGACCGCGCGACACAACACCTCGGCTCTTGTCGCTCTGCTGCTCGGGGGTATTAATATACTCGCGCGATACTCACGTTTAAAGGGAATGTACGTACGGAGTGAGAGAGGGGGGGTTTAAAGGGATAGCGCTTCTCGTCAGCTGTTTACTGTTTTCATTTCAATCGGCGACGGATGAATGGGAGAAAACCCGATGTATATGTATGTACATAAATATATATATATATAAGGTAATTATAAACATGCGGTTTAAAAACCTCGATCCGGCAAGTATTTGATTTCATAATATTGTAGAGAATGCATAAACAGAGTCTATAACGTGAATCCCGATATTATACTAATTTTATTAATTCAAAGTTTTTAATATATGCTTGAATTATATGAGGTTCGAGACTGCGAAGAGAAAAACACTCTGTTATTACACTATAATGATGTATATATATATATATATATATATATATATATATATATATATATATATCGTATGCTGTAAGTGAAAAAATATTAAAAAACAAAACGAAAAAAGCGATTTAGTCATTAGGTATATATATATATATATATATATATATATATATATATATATATAAATATATATATACACGCACACCTGCATATATATTATCCCATTACCTTATTAAAATTTTACAATCCCTCGACCAGCGTTTCGACTCGATTGCCCCCGCAAACATTCTATACACATATATCTATATTTATACACTTATCGATTACTTTCTTAACATAGCCCGTGAAAAGCACTGAAACGACGCCAGACACCGTTGGACCTCCAGCGTGGCGTCGTCACATATCACGCACAAAGAAGAACACCGCATATCGCGCGGATACCAATTTTTTTGCATGCATGCACATACACTTACATACGTGTGTGTATGTATATATATATATATATATATATATATATATATATATATATATATTTGTTTATACGGACACCAAGAGGACGCTCGTGCGCGCCCGCGAGCGCGGCTTTATTTCGAATGTGGAGGAGCGAGCTTTGAATTTATCATATAGAATAATGTACGCACTCTGGGCGGGAATTGCACATCGTACATTAAGTGTATATAAATATATGTATAATAGCGTGCGAGTTTCAAGCGAAAATACACAATTATTGTGTAACCGAGTGATAATATAAGTATAAGAGGACGCGCCTCCGTATCATCTTGTCTACATATACACAAATATATATATATATATAAATATTGCAGCTTATCGTGCACAATTGATCGTAAATATGTATATATATATATTGTGATGTTAAAAAAAGCTCGGAGATGTATAACGAAACGACTATTATATATGAAAGTGAAGAGGGAAACGTATATATATAATCATATACGCGCGTGTTGGCGGCAGCGCGTGCACTGGAACACTGAACTGGCGGGTATAACGACTGTGTGATGGAAGTACCGAGCGTCTCGGCGCTGCTCTCGCGCTCGTGCAACTTCTAAATCCTATATATATATAGGATTTATATATATGTATATGTATATACATTACGTGCTTATATTCATACGAAACCGCTTCCCTTTCCAACGCGACACTGCGCGAGAAGTGCTTCCGATACGTTGAATAACGTAATATGTAATATGGGTATTATGGAAGATTTGTAAAAATGCCTGAATTAATCGCGACGGCCGATGATATGCCCTACAGCTGATCTACGTTGTATTAAACATATATACCTGTCGCTCGACCTGTCGTGCCCAATTAGATTTTTATAAGCCTGTTCTTCTTTTATATAATGGAATGAAAATTTTCTAGCTTTTGAACAAAAACCAAATGAGTATAATTTTTTAGATGTGTTAACAATTTAAAAGTCTGTATATCTTCTGCATTAAGTGGACTTTATACGTGAATTTTTCATTTAAAAAAAAAAAAAAAAAAAAAAAAAAAAAAAAAAAACCTCACGCGATAACGAGATGCTTATTTTAAATTTAAATGTAATCGGGTAAACGCGACGTCGATGCAAAATCAGATCAAACATATAAAGCACAATGATTATCAAAAATGCGATACATTCAAAAATTCAAATATTAAAACTTATTTTTCGTATACGACTATAATGTAATCCAAATGTAAAATGCCCATATTATATTAAGAGGGCTATGTCATTTTTTCAATTAAATTACAGAATCATTATCTGAAACTTTAAAATAATACGTAAAGAAATAATCCCCAATTTAATTGTAACAAAGAAAGATTACTAATAATCACTGCAATCATTTTTCGATAAAATTTTACTCCCGAAAAATTGACAGTTGAACACGTAGTTTGCCTTCAATTATTATACCTACACGAAATCGTAGATAATTCTAAAATTATTTACAGTGTTTTATTTTTATCAAAAATCTATCAGAATCTGAAAAACATAACGTCACCGAAAAAACATTGTAATAACATTATAGTAATACAACTGCAATTTACAAACTCGCCTTGGAAAAAAACCCTTCGGAGCCTGCGCAAATTTGACATTTTTCTAACGATAAAAATACCGATCTTAACTTGACTAAAATGGCATCTTTTCAATACATCGCAAATGACATTAACGCCCTTCTGGTTTTCGAGTAATGATAAGTTGATAAAGTCGCTTAATATGCGAAAAATAACATATCGATACTGCTTTTTGGAGTTTCTTAATGAAAAAAAAAAGCTGTATCGATTGTTTAGATCAATCGCATTGTTAATATCGACACGCTTATGCGCGCTCGCGCAATACTCATAGTATACGCGATAGCAAGAGCGATACCCCGATGGTGTAAAGAACATAATATATATCAGCAACGACCATAATTCCAGATAATACCTGTCTATGTCTGCCATAATACCACCGACGTTACCGGTCAGGTCAACTCGAGACGCAATCATTGAAATATTTATGCGCATATATTCGTTACGCGTATCTTCAGTATAGACAAAGTATTTGATTCTTTATTCGGAACGATAAAAGTTTGAAAGGAAATACAGTCAGATTTGACGGATACGAACAATGTGGGGTTTTTTTCTCAATATAATCGTGCAATTATTTTTAGAACTTTCGATGTTTCAAATTTACAATTTTAAGCAACAGTAATTTTTCTACAGAAAACGGAAAAAGGTGCTTTGAATTTCATATATATGTGAAAGTTGCTATTCAAGGGTTCGTCAGTATTTGTATATTCTGAAAAATCTCAAGATCGCAGGTTGAAGTGACGAAAGAGAAGTGATGTGCGCGTCGTTCTAGGAACTCAAGCAGTTACTACGACCTCTCGCGGTCAGACTTTATCCAGGCCATTCCTCGCTGTATTGCATGCAAGAAGACTAGCTGTTTCAATAAATTTAAATACAATCTAATTATTTAAAAAAAATTTCCGAGGGTGAGAAAAAAATTGTAACAGAGAGCATTGTATGCAGTAAATGATTCTCATAACGGAGCAGACGAAAAGTTACCTCCATTTATTTATTCTCCATGGCGAAATATCAATGAATTGGCTACATCAGGCATAGATTAATATTTAACTAAGTGGCAAAGAGAGATGACATTGCATGGGATAAATTTTTAAGAATCAAAAATATATATCGAATCGAAGCAGGGTATAGTATATTTGCTGTACACTTTCGAGAAAGTTCCCGGTAACATCAATGGGGAAAAAAAGCTTGTCAAAATTTCTAGCACGATAACGAGTAGAAGAATGACTACAACTAGGTCATCGAAGTTTTGCAACTGTCGGCAAAGTTTGTCAACGAGAATTATTTCCATTACGGAATATATTATATACGGTACATTGAAATGTGAAAATTCAACGCTCATAGAGATTACGCCGTACGACTTTTGTATGTGCTCGCGTGTAAAACGTAGCTGAATTTACCGCTTCTCTTAACGGACACCGTGTGCTTCAACCGCGTTTAACGCCTGGCGGGCCACTTGGCCCTCGATCGATGCCTAAACACTGCACGGCGACGAAATCGCAAGCATCTGTGAAAATAGCCGTTCTAAGATTGCAAAGCTGCTAATTCGGCACCGAGCACGTACACGTCTATGCGTCGATCACGTGGACTGCCGTCGCCAGAAGGGCTTGGAAGCCGCCTTCGTACGGAGCGATTCCGTCGCTCTCCGTTGTTTTTCTCCAGGCGCAAAAACCACGCCTTGTTCGTCGCTCCAGCTCGTCATCATTCGTCGGTCGGAAGCTGTCGAGAAGTGCCTCGGTGTCGCGGGGAAGCGCGCGCGTATCCCACGGTACTGTACACAGCAAGCGCCAGGTAAAACGTGCGTCGTACCAGTTCGTGCTCTGCAGAAACGCGCATCACCAGCCTGGTGTCAACGTGACGCTATCCACTGACCACAGCTCACCATAGCGACCCACCTCCCTTCTCCAGACTCGTGACACTTTTCGCACGTCGTTGCACGTAGTTAAAAAAAAGTTTAACTTCAAAGCTCAATCGCTCCGAGTCCCTCTTGTCTCCAGCTCAGTTCCCATATTGATTCGGAGTCAATGTATATATATATATTCGATAGATATCTAATATGTATTTTCACGCCAAAACAGCGCGCACCGCGTACACCAGGTAGGCAATGGGGGAGGTCGTCTACTGTATCAGTGCATCCATCGCGAGTGCACTTAATCTAATTTCGGAACAGAGTGCGCCGAGCAATAAGCGTAAATAACATTTACCCTTAACCCAATTAAACCACGTAGGGTACATGCTACGTATAGCGTGAATCAGGAAGTCGTCGAGGTTACCCCTTCGCACACTCCTCGCCGCTGGGCGTCGGCATGTATTCAATTTCATTCGAGAAGAAGTCCTCCCCCCCCCCACCCTCACCCCGCGCCCGCGCTGGTCGTAACTGCTCCGCTCCAATAAACAATACAATGGCTATACGTCCGGTTTCGTCGCTCGGTAACGATAATCGCATCTTTACGCGGGCCTACTCGCGCGCAGGCTGCGCACGCGAGTACGCGAGACTGAGTGCGTGCCCGGGCGCCTCTTGTACATCGGCTCTTATTATTCGTATCTACAATATTGCTGTGACAAATATATTGCCAGCTTCGCAGTTCGTATGCCGTATAAACGCGCGAGCGCGCGCGCGCGCGCGGAACGTTGAAAAGCGAACTCGGCCGCCCGGATTCCAGTTTATCGATCTACCCCGCGCGGACTTTTCTGAAGCTTGCGCCGAGGGCTGGCTTTATGTTGGTATATACGATACGATGGCGTGCTGTTACACACACGCGCGCGCGCGCGCACACACACACAGACATCGGAGTTGCCGATGCACAAAGGACCGAGGAGGCTCGAGAACATACACATTACATTAGACCTCTATTATATGTAAATTTGGCACGCACGTACAATATTATATTCGTGCGCGCGAGAATGAATGGGGAAAAATTTAACACGAAAGTTCACGCTGTAGAAAACGTGTCGGCGACAGTGGCGGAGAGGTTTTACCAGACAGGCAAATACACACACACACACACACAAAACAGGTGTCCAATTAACCTGGGTATGCGCACGTACATCTATATAGGCAAATAGGAAAGTTTTCGAAAGTTTCATTACTATATAGATATATAATACGCGAGGCACTTTGCCGGGTGTGCATGTTCTCTGGCTCGACATTATTTTTCTGATTGTGTTATTTGGATGCCCGATATTATTTCTCGAATTATTCCACTGAGAGAGAGGGAGAAGAGAGAGAGAGAGAGAGAGAGAGAGAGAGAGAGAGAGAGAGCGAACGCGAGTGCCAGTTCATTTTTAGCTTGACCCTTATCGATCCGACGTTTTGTATATTATCGCTCGATAACATCATATGTATTCCATTAAATATGTATACACATTGCTGAAAGCGGGAGAGGTCTTAATCTAATCCTTATGTTAATAAACGAACGCCGAGGAAAACAACAGCGGCATCGGCATGGCCGAGACCGAGAATATTTGTTCAGTAAGTTATACTCCATTGTAAAAAAAGCAAACGCTTGCTTAACAAATATTTTTAAAACGTTACTCATGAGAATATCGCGCGAAAAAAAAATAATAAAAATACCGAATATGCGTGCGATCAATTTTATAATAAAATGGTCAAATATAAACACTGGATTCAAAATGTATCGGAAATCGTGATAATTCATTATACGTTATTTTAAAAAAATTATGTATGTAGAACTGTTCTAGTATACAATTCCAGTAATAAAATATGAACTTTACGAGTATAAAGATTAACACAAAAAAAATGAATTAGATAGGTAGGTAAGTTTTGTCACCCGAGATATATTGAAAAATAATCCTGCACGGCAGTAGAAATTCCAAAAAAAAATCCAAACGAAAACCGATCGATGTACATCAAGACTATACCCACTAAAATCATCCAGATAACGACTCGTCGATGGCCAATAATAAATTGTTAATAATCTCAAATCATTAAAAACGCTTTTATATTGCCAGAGAAAATATAATCATTTGAAATTGATTAAAAAGAAATAAAAACGGTCCGCTTGCATATTGGGCAAACACAGCCGTAAAATGTAAATATATAAATAGAATGGTCTCGAATGTTTAATCGAGAAAAAAAAACAAGATTTTATGAAAATTTGGTATCGGTGGAGTTTCTGCTATATATTTAACGTAGAAAATTCCGTAGATTTGTTTCAATTTATTTGCATCAGCTGTCTAAAATTATTTCTTTTTTTTTTTTTTTAATTTTTTTAATAACTTGGGCAGCTACAAAAATTTTATAATGTCTTGCAAAACGTAAAAAAGCGCTGGCATCTAACCGTAGAAAATTTCCATAAAATTTTTACGACACTTTCCGGTGATTTAATACCGTACCTAAATTCTATTTTATATAGCTTTTATTTATGCCGTTGTTATGCAGTTATTTAATACCCCCCCCCCTCACCCCATGGCCGCAGAGTGCGCCGCACGAGGCACGGCACGTTCGTAACTTACGAAAAAAATTTGTCCACGATACCGTAAACGTCTACGGTACCCTACGGCTAATGTACAGCGCATGCGTTTGCATTAATATCCTAGGCTTACTTGACGGTGAGCTGACGCTGAATCAGCAGCTTCTTTTCGATCTGCTCGATGGGGAACTGGGGCACCTCGTAGGGCGCCGAAATTTCATTGGGCAGCTCGTGCGCATTTTGCAGCCTCAGTGCGGCACTGCCGCTTACGCTGGCGGGCCCACCCTCTAGGCCGAATACCGGACTTTCACTTCCTAGAAATGGACGAGGACAGATTATTTATTTTTATTTTGCTGCAGGAACCCGTGCATCTTTGTTTTTCGAAAAAAATTTTGCGAAAGCGAATGAAATATATTTAAACCTACAGAGCGCTCTCGTCGCGACTTGTCTTTCATATTATTGTATTTACAGGCATTGAAAAACAAAAAAAAACAACAAAAAATTCGTCAGAACATCATTAATTTGTGCCCGAGCCGATGCCCGTATCAAAATTTAAAGGACTTATATTATGTAGAATTGTTACCACGTGAGTCCAACTGGTTGGATTTTTGGAGCCATTCAACTACAGAAATACCGGTTGAATTGTTGAGGGAGTACGATAGGTTTATCTCGTTGCCCAACACCATTGCAATTGTGTATTAATATCGTTATTATTATTATTATTATTATTATTTTATTTTTATTTTTAAATACACGACAAGGTGTTCTTCTTGTAATAGATGCTGATTTCAGCAACTGTATTACTTCTTCTTCATTAAGCGCACTCTCGACACTTTCTTTTTCGTTACTGGCTGCACAAACAGTATATATATATATATATATATATATATATATATATATATATATATATATATATATATAGTATGTATGTATGTATGTATACGTGTGTATATAATGCGGACTATAGTAAATAGTGACAAACCGCGAGGCACGCGAAAGCCAGACGTACGTGTGCGCGAATAGCGTGCACGTGTACATACAGTATATATGCACGCAGATACTTAGTTAGGCTCCGAGAGAATCTTATCAGGAGCAGAAGCTATACTGTTTCTACGGCGAAGGCGCGGATGGAGACAGCGTCTCACGAGAATCCTATTTTAGGTATTGTATTACAGAGGCGAATAGCTGCCAAAATATGCAGACTTGGCGATGCCAAGGTCGCAGAGGCGAGACGACTCTAGCGCCTACTAAGACAGCCGACGTCTCTCAGCTTTCCCTGATTGTTTTGTTCATAACGTATGTACCTTGTATTTATACAGTACTACTTGCGCAATGTTATGCGCGCTGCACTTTTCCGAAATACAATTCCCTCGCCGGCGGTGTCCGCACTGTCCGTGATCCGAATCACTGATGTATATATATATGTGTGTGTGTGTGTGTGTGTGTGTGTGTGTGTGTCTGTGTCTGTGTCTGTGTTTATACCTATATATAGTGTAATCGCTTTAACGCGCGCAAAGATTGACGAGCTAATTCGTCCTCGGTGATGTACTTTTGACGAAATAGGAAGTGCAAGCACCGAGTCCCGACGCCGCACTTTTATGTATAAGGAGAAGGAGGCCGATCGTATCAGATCGTATTGTACATGTAATTATATGATACAGGGCAACGATCAGCTGGCTTTGTATATAGAAGGAGAATCACCAACACGAACGAATTGGACGACACTACACCAGAGAAACATACATGCGCGATGCGCGCCGCAGAACGACACTGTAATTATATATACATATATATGTTTTTTTTAACTATACTGTGAATCAAGCGTATACATCCGTAAGCATATGATGTGTTTTTATATACGTATGTAAATATTAGTTATATAAAATCTGAAAAAGCAAGAATCACAAGCGGCGCAATCATGAGCCTGTGGCTCGTAACGCACGGACTATATATATAATATATATATATATATATATTGTATTATGGCACTGTGCAGCCGCGGTTAATTATTATATCGGGGCAGGGGGGCAGTGACCAAACTGGTCGCATGATCCCGGTACACTGACTATAGTATGGAGTGTATGGACCGAGGGACCGAGCCCGCGAGCGAGCGCTCGGCGCTCTCGGTAAACACTCGCTTGCGGCGCGCGGCGCGGCGGCGACGCGGACGCGTTCCTACCTCGCGCGCGCGCGCGCCGCGGTCGAGCTCCACCATCGGGTCCGCACGCGCGCGCGCGCACCTCCGAGCACCATTGCTTAGCTCGCGCACGACGTCCACGCCATCCTATAATGTAATATCTGGTAATAACTGATGTCTGTATGTATGTGTACGTGCACACGCATGCAAACACAGATATCTATATATATGCACAGACGTACACATATGTACACGCACTGGAATACGAGATATAATTTATATAGCTTAGTATATAGCTCGTGAATACGGCATGGCACGTCAACCGCACGGTTGTAAGATGTCCGGAGTCCGCATTACGTTTGAATACGTCTGTATCGAATGCATTTTATTTCCTACGTTATCATGTACATAATTATACATCAAATTTTCTTCATAGAAAAAAATACTTGCTCAGCTGTATAGGCGTGCGTAAATGTAAGATATAATAGTAAATTATTCTTTTGACATCATTTGACACAACTGTTTTTGTGTTTTTTTTTTTTTAAGTATTTTTAAATATAAAAGAGGTTCACATATATTTTTATCAATATTGGAATATATTGATTCGTTGATCTAAAAGATATTCTTTAAATTTCAGATAATATATATATTAAAACCAATCATTTTATTGCCGTTTTTTTTCTTTTTTTAATAGAAAATCACGAAACGTCTTCAAAACCGTATTATCTGTATGAATTGTTCCATATTTGTACAATTGTAAAAGCTCAAATATCAAACTGTATATTAATTTTCTCTTATTTGCTTAAATTCTAATGTGTTTGTGTGTATGTGTATGTGTATTCCTGCAAATTTCGCAAAAGATTGAGCTCTCGCATATATGATGCAGTCATAATGTACATGAAGATCAATTTTATAATTTAGTGTAAACAAACTTTATGCCCTCTAAGCATAAAAAATAGCGATGAATTGTATTTTTGAAAACATGAATACTACATATCTTGCAATTTACACGTCTAAGCATATATTTTCTCTATGAGAGAGATAGAGAGAGAGAGAGAGAGAGAGAGAGAGCTAAGTAGATGGTCTTTGTTTCCTCCGTTTGGGGGTAAATGAAAAAACGAATCACATACACCCGATTTACGCGAGTTTAAGAATACATATATCTGCTAAAAGCAGTTTAGCGCGACCTCGATATATCTACATTATACATACATGCATACGTACATACAGACCTACATACGTACCCGCATGTGTGTGTGTATGTGTGTGTACTGAGTCCCGCGTGGTTATTTATATCTTTGACTGCGTGGCGTTCGTAGCACGCCTGGTGGCTACTTATAATATACATTTATTTGCAAATGCGCAAAAACTTTTAATTATATATTGCAATTAGCGATCGAACCGTTAAAACAAAATTTTGACTATATCTATTCTGTGATTTTTTGATCGCAATGCTCAAGAAAATGTGAATTGGACATCGTCACATATCTACTAGCGTTAAAAGGAATAAAATACATTCTGAAGATTTATGCATAAAGTCCAGATTTACAAATTTGAGACATAAATTAACATATGCTTTTCGGAAAACTGTGAAATGTCGCGGCATCGCTACACCGTTACACTAACCACGTTCATTCCATAAGAACTTTCAAATATTTATAATCACGCTTTATGATCAAAATTTACATTTTTCAAAATTCAATTGCGAATGATTCATAATTATAAGAAAAATAAATCCATCAAAGAACTATGGTGGAAGCTGGAAAAAAATTTTTTTTTTATGTTCGTCAAAACTATAAAACGTATACGTATAACTTTTCAAATTTGAATGGTTTATTATTGTTGATCGATATTTAATAATTTAATAACTTTGAAATAAATTCTTTAATAAAAAAATTGGAAACAATTATGTGGTGTGATGATTTACCTGGCTTTCATTTTATTTTAAAAGTACAAATATTGTAGAAATTACGTCAGTTATCCACGACTCCACGTATTATATTGAAATGTTACCTCGAATTTGACCTTATATGTCTTTGATTTGATTTTAGGAACTTTTTAATATTTGAATTAAGTCATTGAATTTCAAGTACAGTAATAACAGATAAATAAGGCATTCATTTCTACACACGAGCGATATATATATATATATATATATATATATATATATATATATATATATAAATAATGATCAGTGTGTTAAAAAATATACAATTGGTTAGAAGATAGTCAACATATAATGGATTCTGTATATTTACATTAATAACTTTTTAATAATATAAAAATTATTAAATACAAATAATATAATTAATAATTTATATTGAAAATTATGAATTATAATATTAGTATATTAATATTGATTTAGTATATCTTACTGTTGTATTTTCCTTTTCTTCTGATAAGTAAAATAATAAAAGAGGAATAAAACTTTTCAAACTTATATATAGAATATTTCCAAATTATCTAATCATATTTCTATACTGTTTCGAATGTTTTAAAAGTTTTTTTTTCTTTTTAATTAAAAAATTTTTAATCGTAGTTTATGATATTATATATTTATAATATGAAAGTATATTTACTGAAATTTTTGGCTCTTCCGAGAGATTTTTTCATTGTATAATGCAATGTATGCGAAACAACCAATTTTATCTCTTTATCTTTTTAATGTAATATAAATATAGAAAATCATTTATAGAATAGCAATCGTAACCTAAATAATAAAATTGAACCGAAATGGCTTTTATAAGTTGAATAATTATAAAAATAAATAGAAATTACATGAATGTAACATAAATTATTTTTTTATTTTGCTTTTTTAAATTTTTCTTCGTACGTCTGGGAATAGATTACCTGTCACCCCACTAATAAGCCCAGCAGGTGGTCTAGGGCAAAACGTACATGTAAATGTACAAGTTTACGTCATTTTTATATTTATGTTTATATCTATTCAGTTTCGGAAATATTAATTTTTTTAAAACATTTTAAGTTTTATATAATTTAACATATCATTACTTTTCATTATTAATTAAAAAATTAAATAACCGTTATTTTCAATTTGTCAGATCAAAGATATGAAATTAAATTAAGTTCATTTAACTTTCAATTTATAGTGGAAAATTAATATAATTAAACTTTTACGTTTCATTTATAATTGCTGAGAAATTTATTAACTCTTATTACTTTATTTAAATTAATCTAATTAAATTAAATGTATAATTATACATGTAAATATAATAAATATAGCTGATTGCCACCAACATTGATTTTTCTGCTCAATAATCTTAGCAGTTGGTTAAAAATTATATCAGTCCTGTAAAATTGCAAGACCTCTCGGTGTCCCATTCCCAAGATAAAAGCTATTCTTTTTTATTAACAATTAGTACCTGTTTGTGGATCTACCGCGATTTAATTAAGGTTACTCGAACTTATTTTATTCATTTTGGAAATTGCATAACTGTCGGTAAACATATTTGTAAATTTTACTTTTCATTGCTTCATTCACCAAAATATTGATGGTTCTCTTCAATTATAAGAAAATTAGTTTTTATTGCATTCTGTTACTGACTATTTCATTTAATTTCAACATTTTGCCGCGAATTTAGAGTTTTTTAATTCTATATCGATTTGTAAATCAGAAACTACATAATCTTTATTGATTTCATTATCATGCAAATCATATAGGAACTCATAGTATTAAAATTAGAATAAATATTAAGGTATTCAAAAGCGTGCACAACTATGTTCATTCTAATTGAATTATTCTTGTAAATAAACTGTCTATATCGCGTACTCCAATTTGAAAAACATTTCGCTGATATAAAGAAAAAGACGTTCAAGAGATTCTTATATTAAATTTAATGTATTCAGAGAAATGTTTTAAGATAACCCCCTACTTTTTAGGTCAGATTGGAAGAAAAAATAACACTTCAAGCAAAAAAGTTCAAGTAAACGCATTACCGAAAATGTATTATTAAGACACTATATCATCGATTCATTAGAATTCTTGTGTTTCTCTTTTTACATGTTACTTTTTCTTTGACTCTAATTCCCAACATATTTTTATTTATTATTTTCTAAATAATTTTACCTTACTTTACGTTTTCGATTTATGAACCCACAAACGACCAGAATTATTACGCGTTAATTTTATGTTAATTCCAGCTTATTTTTCAGCTTGAGATTCACAGTCGCAATCAAAAAATAAAATATATTCTGGTCAAATCTACGATATGCTTATATAGCTTGCTAGTTTTACATAATATTCTTTCTCGGCCTACGGAGTCACAATTGCATTCTGGTTCAAAAAAAATTGTCCCCATTCATCGAAAACAATTGATTTGATCTTTTTATTCCGATACGAAACTTTGAAACGGTGATTCTTTCTAAACTGCGAGGAAAAATGAGTGAAATATTTGTATAGTATAGTAGAAAAGAAAGCATTAATTTAACATATGTTGGTTCATTTTGTTTAAAAAATTGCATAACTATCCTATTTCTACATTCTTCACCTTTACTGCGGCAAGGATCGTCATTTATATGGAAGCAAAACGCATGTTTTCTAAACAGTTGGTACGTAATTTTAACACTTTCTAATTAATGTGTTGTTTAAATGAATGATGATTTTTAAAAGAATTTTTAGAAAGAATAGGAATTCTTCAGAATGTATTCAATGAAAAAATATAAAAGGATCCTATTTCTACCTTATAAGAAAACATTCTTAATTCTTAAATTTTTGAACATTTAAGAAAATATTCATAAAGAATACAAGAATGCTTTTAAAAATGAAGCTTAAAACGAATGCTGTGAAAAAGCTTTTCCAGTTTCCGTTTCAATGGATTCTGATATAATTTCAAAGTTTTCAACGACAGAATTCTGAATAAATACTAAGCTTATGTAAGAATTCTATCGTGAAAGATTTTTGTCATCCTCATCTATCTATCCCTCCCTCCCTCTCGTCTCTCTCTCTCTCTCTCTCTCTCTCTCTCTCTCTCTCTCTCTCTCTCTCTCTCTCTCTGTCTTTCAACGTTTTAGACGCAACAAATTAATCCGGCTTATATATTAATCTTGATACATTTTTTACTTGTAACTGCAGATGACTATGGTTGCTTTTTCCTACCAGAAAGAATTATATTATACTATTATATGACCATTTTACTGGAAAATTTAATAAATAGAAAATCACAAATATAAAATTGAAAGGACTATGCAAGAAAAAATGTCGAGGCAGCTACTTGTAAATTCCATTCAATTCAAAAGGGTTTTCATATCGATTTTCGGAAAAGTTGGCGGTAAAAGTATTCTAAAAGAATGCGATGAATTATTGAAAAATCCTTTTGCTGAAAACTTTCTAAAAGGAGTCTAGAGCATTTTTTAAAATGATACTTGAATGAATTCTGCAAGGCAACAGTTAACGTATATCCTTTCAAAATCTTTCAATTGTCTTTTTGCAAAAGCTCTATACTCGTGTTCTTCGAAAAAGCTTTCAACGAACGGTATCTGACAGTTTTGTTAGAAACTATGCGTATAAGATTAGATCATTTGTTATCTTACTGACGAGCCCAATAGGCGGTCCTAGGTGAAACGTACAAAATAGCTGCACTCAGTTTATTGACAATTATCTTTCTTCTAACAAAAAATTGTTTTCTTATACAGCCCTAATAATTTGTAAGAATACATTAAAATTGGGCTTAAGCGCATATAAAGAAAAGTCAATGCGATATGTTGCATCGCTTTTGTGAAACTTCCCAAGTGTTTAGAATATCCTTCTTTAAATTAAATAATGTCTGTCTTCTTTTTATCAATCCTTTCAGAAAGATTTCTGAAACAATCCTCGTATAAGTTTTTAAACAATGACCGAAGGTTTTTTTTACAAATCCTTTCAGAATTTTTTCACGATTTTTTGTCCATTGTATATTATTTCGTCCTTATGTCGTGCGGGTATATGATAAGTTTAACCAATTACATAGTAAGGTGTATAGGTTTTACGATATATATTTTACATCTTCATTCGGCATTATAAAGATCGAAAAGGAGTTGTAAACGAGTTTAATTTATAAATCTAGCTATGTACTTTTTTTCAACTTTCATTACAATATAATTCACCACGTACTCGGCCAATTTTCTGAATGATTCATATTTGAGTAAAACAAGGCAACGCCCATAAATTTTTCGGATATTTCATCTATAAATGAATAATTTTTATTTGTTTTTTATATACATATTACGTATAAGTTAAGAGCTATTTTAACGCCGTATTGTCCTCGGTAAATATAAAAAAGAAAACAATAAATATGTTTATCGATCTTACAAGCCAGTTTAAAAAAAAAAACTCTAAAGTTGTTATTATTATTTACTGTTATTTTATTGCGAAAAAGACTTCGCGCCGTTTTCCTGTCCGATAAAAATATTTTTTATTTTTCATCGCGATCGTCATAATGAGTCGAATTTTGAAGTTCGAGCGCAAAACAGAGGGGCGAAAGTGATTGACGCATTTTTTTCATCACGCGTCAAGGAGGTTCACGTGCAGTTGGGAAGTTGCTCAATCGGCTCTACGTTCGATCAGTCGATTGAATCGAGCCTACGTAATGAATGTAAACAAGCGGCAGAGCGAGCGCATTCGTATACATACTCAATATATACCGAGTGCATCTCAATTGTTCCCCCTCCTCTCTCTCTCTCTCTCTTTCGCTCGCTCAACTGCGCGCACCTACGTGCAATTTAATAATTTTAGCGCAGCGACGACGGGCTATACGGTCGCGCTCGTTCGTCTTTCATAATTGACGAGCTCTCTCTCTCTCATTCTTGACTCTTTTTCATTGACGATGGGACGATCAACGATGATATTTTAAAAGTGGGGAGGGGACTCCGCAGCAGCTGCAGTAGCACGCGCGCATACACCCCCCCCCCCACACACACAGACAAAGCCATCGCGCACATATACGACAAGGGGGGTGCCATCGCGTCGCGGTTACGCATTATATTATATACTGGCATCGATCCAGAGGCACGAGGATTTCGCCGCCTTCGCCCTCCCCCTCCCCCCGCCACCCCACCTCCAACCACCCACCTCGTAAAACCTCTTGCGCGCTTTTCCTCGCGAAAGATCAATAACACTTTTGGCGCCAGACAAAGAGACGCGCGTACGTATGTTTATGCATGCATAAGTGTATATACATTTTTATATACAGAGTTTGAGCTTGGGCGCTCTTATTTTTGAGAATGAGCCACTAATGTACGCTCGACTAAGTTCCCCGGCAAGCTCAAGTTTGCGCGCTTTATCATCGTCGTGACGTCTTTGTTTTCGGCTCGCGCCTATATGTGTGTGTGGTGTGTGTGTGTGTGTGTGTGTGTGCATTTTGGCGCGCGTCCCTTGCTACTTTTCGAACATTACATCCCTTATAAGATATAAAATTGAACTGATAATTGCCACGTGGTGTTACGAGGATAAGATCTGGCACGAATTTACGTCGATATTTGAAATATTACCCGGTACATTGGTGTATATACATATAACTTTTAAGAAACGAACGATCAGCTGTGTATAAACGGTTAAACGAATCCTTATACGCATAAGCTTTCAAGCAGAGGTGGAGACAAGAATATCTACATCGATTAATATTTCTGTAGTTTATACATACATCGATAATACATACGATGATAATACATACATCGATTAATATTTCTGTAATGGTTTATAAATTAATTTAGTTTGCATGGCTGTAAAAACGTAAAAATCGCCATGATTTCCGAAATAAATTTTACAAGGTCAATAATAATAAATCTTAATAAGTTTCCGTAAAAAATTTTCTCTCTTATTGCTTATATGCAATCTTACGGTCCCGATTAACGTGCGATTAATCAGCATCGATCCTGGTGCAACTCACAGTTCTCTAATTATCATTACGACGAGAGAATGCAAAATATTGCATGCTAGCCCGTCGCTACGTATATAAAATTATAAGTATATATATATATATATATATTCACACACGTTCACTTTTTTCTAATCAACTTTGCATCACTTACGATAATCGCCGGGATACTCGTCGCCGTCGATAAAAAGATCGGGTATGCTGAGATAACTGAAATAAGGATCCCGATTTCCTGTCGGCGTGACGCCTCTGCTCGACATCCTCTGATACGTTTCTTATCTTTCTCAATTTCCGGTGTATATAATACAGTTTCTAAGGAATTTCTTGCGATCTTCAGGATGTATACCGACGGTTAAGCATTGGTCCTTTTAATTTGGTTTTGGTTTTTGACCGAGTCACAGGGGGGAAATTTTTTTTTTTTTTATGTTATATATAGCTCGTGTACTATATATATATATATATATAGACAGAGAGATCAAGTACCGAACGAAGAATCAACTTCTTCTGCAGTCGCGGACCGCATTACTAGTATCGTACGCGCTCGCTCGCTTTTGACAAAATCATCGGTGCGCGGAAAGTGAGATATCGATTGAAACTTTATAAATATGTATATATATATATATATATATATATATATATATATATATATATATATATATATATATAATGTATTATTAGGTAGAAAGGAGGGTGTTTTGCGCGGTGAATCGATGTATACGTTGCTGTACGCGAGTTGCGAGAAGCGCGCGGACGGCCGATTGTATATTTTCGCGGATCGATAGCGTGTTAACGATTTTCCGGCGTTAAACAATATATATTATTTATATATATATATATTGAGCGAGCGAGCGGAAATATGGAGGTGTATATGTGTGTGTGTGTGTGTGTGTGTGTGTGTGTGTGTTCGCGCGCGCGCGCGTGCGTATATGTATATGTATATAAGGTCGCGGAAGCAGCGAGTTTATAACGGGACCGCGGCTTCGGTTATCCGCGCACTACTGACGGCGACGAGCAGCTGAAAAGTATATCACGTCAGCTGTCTGATTGCTTCTATTCAGGTAACCTCGGGGGGAGCTCTTTATTGCTAGCTGATCTCTTTTTCTCTCTTTCGCTCGCTCTGTTGTTCCTATATACATTCCGGGCGATGTGTCTCTGTCGCGGCGCGGGCGGCGCGGCGCTGTGCCGACGAGTTACGTTTAGTGCAGAAGAGAAGCGCGCCCCGCGTGTGCCCAATATATATATATATATATATATATATATATATATATATATATATATATATCGCTCGTGTGTACGGCCAAGAAACACGAATGTATATTAACGGGCGAAGACGCGCGCTCGCTGAGGCGCGATGCCAAAAGGAGATGCTCTCGCATCCTCGCGCGTTGTGCGCCCACTCGTCCTCCCCGGTCCTCCCTCTGCCCTGTCTGTACTTTTTTCTTTTTTCTTTTCTGTTTTGCTTTTCGAAACGCCTCTCGTTCGTCAAAGCTGCCCGATGCCAAAATGTCCCGGATTTTTTTTTTTTTTTTTGTTTTTTTCAAAAAATCGAGCAATGAATATTGTAAAATTTATCAGCGACTGAGAGGTTCAACGTTATCCGGGACGGCGTATTCGCTGTCTGGGATTTGGTGGAATTATCCCCCTTTATCAGACGGGCAGTTCAATCGCCCCCATAAAATACGATGAAAATAATATTTCACGAAAATAGTTATTAAAGAAATACGTGACTTTGAACCGCTTTAAACTTTCAAATATAGTTTGAAATGAAAATTTCGTTATTGCAATAAAAGAGACGAAATCATTGACCTTGGCAAGAATAAGCGAATTTTTTTTTCACACACTATAGCGGCAAAGACGATAAGGACTTCTTCGATTCAAGGGTGTTATCTGGCTTTAGAAAGCACATACATTTATTTCTAGATATTGGATAGCAAAGGAAAATCGCAAATATATGTTTTTATTCAAACTTTCGAGTCAGCTAGCATTAGCAATGTAATAAAAATCGGGTATAAGTAGATGAAAAGATAGGATTTGAAAAAGGCAAATCGTCAATTCTTCCTTATGAGCTCGTGCCCATAGTCACAAATTACATTAAAACCTTGTTAGTGACGTGGCATCTTCTTGTATACGTGCGTAAGAGGTGATTTTAACTTTGAAGATGTCTGAAGTTATATATATACACACACACACATAAACCCCAGCACGCACACGCACTCGCACGCGCGAGCGCGGACGCATCTTACATTCGCAAATAGTACAAAATAGATCGAATCATATTGTGCAATATTAAATATTTATAAAGAACATGCAGGAGAATTTAAATCGAAGCAAAAATTATTATCGCGCCTGTTTAGTTTGCAAAAATACATAAAAAACGCGATTTGCATTCGTACATGATTTTTTTACTTGCCAACGAGACTATAGAACTTTTCCCAACCATTATATATATATATATATATATATATATATATATATATATATATGATTATTTTTGGTTAAACATTTTCTTTGTGTTTCAATCAAACACACACACACACACGCGCGCGCGCTCGCGCACACACAGTTATATACTGACCGTGAGGTGAAGAATAAAGTTTCCATGGAGAACCGTCATCTCCCAAATCCACGCTCCGAACTTTTCTCATTTCGATTTCATGTCTTTTATCGTCTGCACCACGAGATGAGCGCATAATACGTAAAATTCGCGATTTTCCGATAACGATAAGTAACTAATAGGACGACGGATGCCTGGGAGTCACGGATATACGAATTTAAAGATAGATACCGTTTGTAGTTATAATCTAAGAGGGAATTTTCCGTGTTTCTTGCCGTATACTACACACACCAGGAATGTACTCATAAACATGAACACACGTATGTGCGCAAGCGCGCGCGCGCGTGTGTGCGTGTGTGCGCGTATGCGTGTGTATATATTATACATATAAAGAGAGAGAGATGTTACTGATGATGTATAGACGCCGCAAAAGCCATTAATAGAGATATATATAATTTCCGCAAAACATTTTGAAACGCGGACAATTTCAAATTAAATCGCCGCTTAATGCGAATAATATCATTTGCAAATATATATGTAACGTGCTGTACATTGGCATATATATATACTCAGTTCGGAGAAGATTTCCAAGAAAATTTATTTTTTCCGACTTCTTTACGTATGTCACTACATATTTACTATTGAAAAAGTTCTATATTTATACGCATCGGAGTTTATAATAAACGTGGATATTTCCGTTAATTAATCTGTGATGAAGTTTTTATTGATTACACACCTATTTACAAATGCAATATATATATATATATATATATATATATATATATATATATATATATGTATATACATATTATTATAATTCTATATGTATATTCTAATTTTCTAATTCATGTCTATTTACCTAGTTGATTTTATGAATCAAATATTTTTAGAATGCTAACTTTAATTTTAATACGTATATATTCTATCTTTATATAAAATGTCCATTAGAATCAGAAGATATATATATATATATCGATATTACGTATGTACTATATATATAATCTTTTTCAGCCAACTTTACATATACACTTATTGTTAAGATTACAAACAAATATAAATATAAATAATTAAATATATTTATAATAAAACTCGGATGTATTATAGAAAATATGAAATTTAACGTACAGCAAATTCGACCTGCTTTCTTGAGCAATTCTCGAGCGCTTATGATATTCGAAAGGTCCAATTTTAATTTTGGCCTCGAGATATATATTAAAATTAATAGTCACTTATATAGCTATTGATATTTTATTCCTCCGCTACTGTGCTACTTTAAATATGAAAATACATGGAAAAGCCACGATTACGATCCTTTTATACTAATTCTCGCCAATTTATATTCTTTAGACTCTGCTTTCTACGTCCAATATATATATACAAAGTAGATTATAGGTAATTTTAAAGCTAAACGTATAACGAGGGCGTTAGAGAACGGAGAAGACTGATAATTATTAATATCTCGGCGCGATGATTTTGGCGCAAATTTTGCGTCCTAATATATACATATATACATATATATAGTACATTGTACTGCAAGTATGTACAAACTTACGGTCCCGGGGATCAGGCGCGTGACAAGGCGTTGTTGAACTGTCGCCGTCACCCTCGCCGTCCAGGTCGTAGAACAAGCTCCTCGCCGGCGCGTCGTTTTGCACGGCCATGCTCATGGCTAGCGCCGCCGGCTCGCCCATCCTTCTGTACGGAATATATATGTGCGTGTGTGCGTTAGAAAAATTATGGGATTTTCTGTATAAACGAAAAATTTTTATTTGTGCCAGAGTTTGTTCTATATAATAATTTAGGATGTCGAGCTTTCAAATTGTATTTTGCGCGAGCGGTGTGATTAATTTTCACTACAAAAAGTTATTTATTTCATTACAGAGTATTATTATTATTATCATTCTTATTATTTTAAATACAAAAGTATCAAAGAAAATTTTAAACAAAACTTTCTTTCGATATCTAAAGTATTTCAATGTCGTTGTTTTGGAATTAACGCATACAGTACGTATTTTTTTTTTTTTCAAATGTTTCTATTAACCCACTATACGTATTTTAACATAGCCTTATGCGCGCGTTAAAACGCAAATTTTTTATTGAAAGAATATATTAATTTTTTCATACAACTATTTATTATAGAAACTGCTTGCATATACTTCACTTTTGAACGGAAGAACAATGCGATGTGCGCTATCTCTATCTTCTTCTCGCGGAATGCCTTTTATGTATGTGTGTGTGTGTGTGTGTGCGCGCGCGGGTGTGTGTATTGCCAGCCGTCAAAAGCCCAATCCGACCTGCGGTACGCTGCTTAAAATTAATTAGTCTTATCGAAACAATAAATAAAATAGGAGTCGTCTTTTCACTATGCTGTAAAGGAATAATAAAAAACTTTTGATACGAATATATTTTGACAATTAAACAAATGTAATTTTTTATCGTCCGAGCAATTAATTACATGATTTAATGTTAATAATTATAGCTATATAATTACTATTATTGTCACTGTATGAGCAATGAAACTAATAATTTTAAAAGCAATATATTAACCAGAAGCAAGATTTAAATATTACAGGGGGAAAAAGAATAACACTAAAAAATACCAATATATGAAACCTGGTCTTAGTTTAACACATATAATCTAATTACACAAAAAACAGCTGCTATATATTTTGCAAATTTATTATTGCTATGATGCTTTCTGTTGTTTTATAACTTAATATTTAGGAACACTAAATTTACCAATCGTAAATATTGTTATGCAAAATTAAAAAAACAAATACAGAAATAAAAAAATAAAAATAAAAATGAGGTTATGCTGCAGAAGTCGAATAAATTATAAAGGTAATAAAAATTTATAAAAATTGACACTTTTTAATGAAAGCTCCACTAAACGGCAATAATAAATTAGCTCAAAGAATCTATGTCTTGTGATCGACTTGCGCAAAACTTGCTAATGTACCTGTAGAACGACGATAACTGTATCGATAATAAGCACCAATTAACAAGAATTCACTGTTTTTTTACGATTAAAAACTCATGCATATAGACGTTACTCCGACTGATGCGTAAGCGCGCATGGAATATATCGCACATATAGTCTCGAATTGTCGGGAACTATATATATATATATAATACTGAACAAAGACTTATATTATCGATCTATATACATTTGTCGGATATATATACCTATATGTATACGGGCGAGAAATGCGGATGATGACAGCTGATAAGAAAGTTTGTCGTGCACGATTATTATTTTTTTTTTTTTTTTTTTTTTTGCGATGGAGAGATGCTGGAGTAGCGCGAGGAGATGAAGAGGGATAGAGGGGGAAAACTGCAAGGAGCGGTCGTCGGAGAAGTATATGCGACTGTCACGCACGGATTAGCAAACACATGCGAATGGCCCCGCCACGGACACAGCCCTATGCGCGTGTGTATGCAGCGTGGCCGTGCATCGAATGGGGAAAGGAGTGCGAGCGGCGCGCAAGAGAGGATCAAAGAGGTGTATATGCACGATAAGTCTGCGAGAGGGAGAGGGAGAGGTAGAGTGAGAGAGAGAGAGAGAGAGAGAGAGAGAGAGAGAGAGAGAGAGAGAGAGAGATTGAGAGAGAACGAGACAGAGAGGGAATAGAGCCCTCTGCGCGCGCGCACTCCATGCGATTGGCTCGCGACTAAGGCGTCGCGCGTCGCGCCGCCAGAAGCCCGCACGCGAAAGGTACCCGATTGGGCGTAATGTACGCGCGCGACCCCGCGAAAATCCATATATCCAGAAATCTCCCCTCGCGCCCATCGTTATATATATTATAATATATATATATATATATATATATATATATATATATATATATATATATATATATATATATACAGAATACTTTATAGACACGTAGCAAGTGAGAGACATTTTTGCCTTGCCACTGATAGCGATGTGGGTGTTCAAGCCGCGCCGTTGTGTCGGGCGCCACCGGCGCGTCAACCGTACTTAACATACGCCTATACACTGTAGAAATAATCTCTATTCTGGACGTAAGGAAATAAAAGCTTTCATACTCATACACACTACTCTTTGCTTTACACTTTTTATATAACTGACGCAAAATAGCTCAATTTTTATTTTCTTTAACACATAAGCGTATAATATGTACATAATTATATAGTATGGACGGAATTATCTCACAACTTTAGTTCTGTTGAACAAATTTCGAATAAGTATAAGAATAATAACGGTGAAACAAATTTGATTTTGTGCTTAAATAAGCAAGTCTTTTACGGCTATAACTTTAAAAAAATGAGCTTCTTTGGAAACACTTTTGGTTTTGTTCGTTACAAATAAACATTATTTTATGCATACAATTTACACGTAAATAAATATATTAACAAAAAATTCATTTGATTTATACGAAAATTCTCGCAAAAATATAATTGCTTCTTCTAAGGAAAATCCATAAGGGCAATTTACTTTTGTTTACACCCGATCTCTCTATATTATAGTCAATATTAAAAATTACGGTAAAGATTTAACAAATATATATAATATTGGATAAAGTCGATGAAATCTATATAAATAAATTATTATGAAATGCGAAACGCAAGTCTAATTGAAGTCAAAGTCACTTTCAGTGTTGGAAAGATTTCTTTCAATAAAACTCTCAGAATCTGAATCGAGAATGGATTTAATGACGTCCTTTTTTTTGGCGGTCATTGAGTTTTCCTTCTTTTCCTTGAGATTTGTGCGCGATTGCTTATCTGCCAATATTTCCTCGATGTATATATTATCGGCGAATTCAGAATCCTCATCGGCCTCATTCGAATCAACTATGCTTTCTGGCTCTAATTCCTGATGGTCTTCTTTTAAATCATCGCGTTTAACGCTTGAATCATGTTCATTTTCATCTATTTTCTCGATGTTGAATACTTGAACTGGCTCAATACGTTCATTATATTTGTCATCCAACTCATACTTTTCATCTTCTTGATTGGTATTATCAGACCGCTGATTTTTCCGTTGATTTTCTTCCTTTATATATTCACCATACATTTCTTTTGCTTGCTGTTGATTCTGGTATTCACTCCGCTTAGAATTTGGATCACCTGTGTATTCATAAAACTGCTCCATTTTCTCATCGTATTTTTCGTAATAGTTTGACATTTCGGCATTGTCTTCTTGCTGTTGTTGCTGCACATTTTCATTATCGTCGTACCGGTGTTGATTGTTTATATATTCTACATCAGCTCTAGAATGAATACGATCATCTACTTGCAATGTCTGAATATCAATAGGACCAGTTCGTTCAATGATTGCAGAATCTGTATCTCGATTCAAGCTTTGGCCTCTGTTAAAATGAATTCGTCCATCTTCGTTACTCTGTTCAAATAAATCTTCGTCTTCCGGATCCTGTTCAACCTCTTCTATAGACTCTAATTTTCTTCGAGGCCTGTCTAATATATTACTTTGGACATTGTTGTCTTTCTCGACATCGTCCACATCGTCTGGCATCCAGGAGTCAATATCGACAGTATCATCGTAATCATCCTCGATGCAGCCATCGCCGTCATCCTTGAATTCTTGATACGAAGGTTCATCCCCTGCCGAATCTTGTTCGTTTTGCTCTTGTTCACCGAGCAAAGGAGAATCGCCATCGGCTAGCGAGAAATCCAGAGTCTGACGATGTACAAGTTGCGGTGGCTCGGCGCTTGTCGGGAATTCAGTTAAAACCTCGTCGATAGGATTCTGCATTAAAGATTTGACGTCGCGCGGCTGCGACGACTGGTACCGAGCTATTTCTGGCTCTCTAAATTTGTCAACTGTAGGTGTCTTCAAATCGCAAACAAGGTCTTTTCCAACAGACACGTCGGAAATTGGCACGTTGTGCAATTCGCGTATCTTCTCCGCATAATCAATCGGGGTATTTTGAGCTGCGTAAAGCTGCCTTGCCTTGCGAATTCTGCACCTGTCCTTGTTAGCTTCCTCGAAAGCGGATGGTTCGAGGACGTCCGAGGAAAGGGTGATGTTCAAGAGGTCACCACTCGTGTTCTGTTCGTAATCCGCTTCATCGAAACTCTGCTCGTGCTTGCGCTCCTGTTCGCTGCTTTGATTTGGATTAACAATGTGCATTCGTTTAATCTTTCCGAGGTAACGATCTAATTCCTGATCGAATGACAGATTGTTAGCTTCTGGCAATGTAAGCGAAGAATTTTTCAAAATGTGCTCGTCATTCTGTAGCTCAGATTTGAAAATATTTGAACTTGACTTCAAAGAATTGTCTAAGTACCTTGACAAAAGTAAGCGATTTTTCAAAACTTCGCTCGGATCTTCGCATAGCAGAGGCGACGATGTTTGGGAATATTTAAAATTCGAATGGAGCACTAGTTCAGAGGGTCTTAGGTCGCTAAGCTTCGGCAAATTTTCATTACTAGAATTAACTGTTTTATAAGTAGACGGAGCAAAATTTTGATTTAAATAAGGATATGAAATTTTAGAAATTGGTTGAATAGATTTCGATATAATCGGACTTGGGGGAATCTCCTGTTCATTCTGACTTTCTAAACCACTATCAGCTGTTACACTTCCACCGTACCTTTGATTCCCATATACTCGTAAAAGATACGCTTCGTATTGTTTCTATGCAAGATAAATAAACAATATAAATAATTCATATTTAATATCAATTTTAATTTTTATATATACTTACTCTAACAATATTAAGTTTTTCAGTTTTAGCAGTCATTAAAACTAGACTATTGTCAACTTTTGCCAAATTTTCCAATATTTTATTATTTCTTAAATCTCTTGCTCTTTGCTCCTCAAGAAATTCTGCATAGCGAAATCTCAATCGATTTATGCAATCTTGATGCCTAAAATAATAATGCACACAAAATTGAATATATTCATTTAGTATAGTTACTCAAAAAAGTTACACTAACATTAAAATTTAATTACTGTGTAACATTGAACTTTAAATTTACAAGGATATCTTGCTATAATGGTTATTGTCACGGAAGACTAGTATATACTGATAAATATTACTGAACTGACTATGGTGATGTTAGCAAGGCCAAAAATAAGCTATACTGCGGCTACTTTGCGAAAGAAGAAAAAGTTGCAAGTTTGTCGCTGTAAGATACGAGGACTATTTCGTGTTCTTTTTAAGGCGATCAATAAAGTAGAATATATTTGAGTATTAAAACTTGAAGAATAAGATTCTTTTCGTGTCATCGGAGTGCATGTGTGTTAGCGTTAGATCGATCGAACTATCGAAGTTACAAGAATCTCACGCGCTTTTTAACGAAATTTCGAAGCTAAGTTTTTAAAGAACTGTTACACTATATATATATATATAGTGATATAATATAAATTTGAAATTTGCATTGTTTCTGAAAATGTAAAGAAAAAAGTAGATGAAGGTTAAGATACTAACGCTCACCTGTTTCGTGACTCTTGAACTAATAGATTAAATCTTTCTTCCAACCTAATTCTTTCTTCTTCGCTGAAATAAGACGAAATAATATAATATTATCGAAAAAGTTTAGTTTTAATTTTATACAGTTTAAATATCGCTACGTATAAATTTACCTCTTACGCAATTTCTCTTGAAGATCCAACATTTTTTTAAAATAATTTCCTTGGCCATCATAGAACGAAGACATATTGATGTTTTGCACAAAACTCGTATCTACATTTTTCTTGAACTGGTATTTAATAAATAATTATGCTGTATATCATTTAAAATAATATACCGATTTTCTCTTAAATATGTTTTTAAAAATTTTAGTTTTTACATTGTGTTACAAGGATCAACGGCCAAAATAAGGAAACAAGTGAACAATTAAAAATACTCCAATATTTTACATTATGTTAAACGTACGTAGTAGAACTGTTTCAGTCTACGCTCCATGAAGCAAAGCTAAGCGCAACTGTCGCATGCGATGACGCGTACTACCCCAACAGGGGTGCTTCTCATAACCGGGTAGATATACACAGGTGTTTCACCCCCTCCCTACGATTTTACTTTCGAGTATCGCGCACCTGGTCTCCGTATGTCACTACCTATGCATATACGTTCTATAATCTCCAGTACTTGTTAACGTCACTTGATTATTAAAAATATTTTATTGGTCAAAAATTCTTTTTATATTATAATTATCTACTGTATTTTTACAGCTTTATTTTTTGCAAATATTTATTACATATTACATCTAATGGTATTAGAAATTTCAAATAGAGTTAACAAATAGAATTTTTGATTAATTAAAAATTTGTTGCTTTATATGGTAAATTTGAAAGATTTTCATAATTGAATGTAAAAATTACATAGAATAAATATACTTTTCATATATATGAAAATTATTTTACTATTAATAAATCTTTACAATAAGTATAAAAAGTTATATTTAATAAAGTTTTCTATATTATAAAATAACAAACAATTAAATGAATGCCTAAATTGATTTATTTATTAAGTAATTTCTCTTTCTTTTTATAAACAGCATGTAAATGTTCCGTTAATTCTGGAGTTGTTTCTGTACTCATATAAAGTATCTGGTGAAGCTCATCCCCTATAAGTTTGAACTCTCGTTGTATCTGAAATAAACATTGCAAAAATTATTTTTCATTTTATAGTCTTCTTTAAACATATTAACTTATATTTTCTACAATTAATTAACATTTAAGTTAATATTTAAATATACTTAATTTGTATAATTTAATACTTACTTGTAGTACAGCAGGAGCCTTTGATCCTTCAGTTTTTCTTGAGATATTTGTGCTCATTAATTTGATACCTTGGTTTACCAATTCTCCTTCTTCAATAGTTGTTAATCCAAAATTATGTGCTACAAAGAATGATATTTTATTCGTGCTGGGGAGTATTTTTAGAAAACCAACTTCTCGATGCATTGGATTTCCTTTTTCAGAATGCCAACTTTGAGCAGTATAATTTAACATGGGTTGTCCAATAGATGAAAAAGTAACTTCTTCGCAATATTTAAATGGATTTATAGTAGGAAATTTGCCATTTCCAACATTTTCTGTAAGCCAAATTCCTTCTAGCCAAGCAAGTGGTTTTAAGGCGTTATGCATTGGTAATTGATTCATGTTAGTTTTATAAATGATTTAAAACTTTAATTTCTATTATATATAGATATAATTAAATCAAATATTTGATAAAGAAAAGAAAATTCGTAAAAAAATTGGTAAATACCGGTTTAGCTACTGAGAGTTTTAAGGTTATATATTGTAACCTATGTTTACAAATATTTTTAGTTCTATAAATATAAAGTATAAACTGGTATAAACCGTGCTAATGTCAACTAGATCCATATATACACACTGTACACATACACACTCGAAGTTCATGTGTAAACCAGCCTAAACTAAGCTAGCTAAACCGCAGAAACAAGGCCTAAGTAGAATCAGGGATGATGAAACCAATAAAAAAATTTAATTATGTTTCATAAATCAAAAAATTCTGAAGGACGTATCTATATTATGTAAAATCATTTCTTTACTATTAATAGTAAATAACTTTCCAACGCTTTTCAACATAATTTTTTGGTTATGGTTGCTGTACATATCAGAGATGCATAGTACACGCAGGTGCACGCATGTTTCTTTTGGAAGACTATGGAGCGTAATGTGGAGGATGGACATACGCACCACACACCGTGTGTTTTTTTACAGATTTTTTTAACAGGTGAGAAGCTAGAACTAGGTGAAGTGGAGAACAAACGTAGAAATTATTCCAGTATTTAATCTGATTTAATTGTCGTATGAAAATAAGTCCATAATTTGAGATTAATTCTTTTTCATTACTTCAGATGATCATTTAGATTTGAATATCAAAAAGTATAGTACCAAGTACCAAACAGTACCAATAACTTGTTTAGTCAGGCAGGTGCACAGGTACACATAATGCATAGGGCACAGAGTTAGAGATTTATAAATATATGTCATTTTATATATATATATATATATATATATATATATATATATTTGTGCCAGTTATGTAGTTCTGCTGTGCTTGAAGCACTTGAAGTATGGTAGCTGGTGTCGCAACCATGTGATAATCTGGTAAAAATATAATATTTTTATAAACACGATGTGTAACATATGGATATGCGAAACACCTCCCATATATATATATATATATATATATATATATATATATATATATATATATATATATAGAGAGAGAGAGAGAGAGAGAGAGAGAGAGAGAGAGAGAGAGAGAGAGAGTAAAGTAAAGACAGGGAAACATATTCCAATTCCACATCATCTTCAGCGTCTCTTACGGCAATTATCAGAAGCTACAGACTTACCTTCTGCCGTTTTGCGTTGCCCCAAGAAAATTGGAAGCTAATGCCAGCATGCCAGACATGCATGGCGGAAGGAAACTATGTAGCTATAGATTATAACTGTACCAGACCGTACTTTCACATGTATAATTTTTTCTTTGAAGATATACAAAATTGCCTATTTCGTGTGCTGTAGTATCATTTATTTTATAAATATATTTGCTTTATTCAGTATCGTGGCGTTGTCGGGCCTTATGTAGTTGCAGACATGTAGTTTGTAGTTTTGATGAGAAATTGCAGACAGACGTTTGTAATTTTCATTCGAAATGCATACAAATTGAAATATTGAATATTTAATTTGGTTTAATTCAGTCAACAATCACGATTGGTAAAATAGTCTTCTGCATTAGTTGTAATTTTTATTTATTGTTAAATCAGTACATTAGTTTTATAAGAAACGCAAGAGTTAAATTAAATTGTTAAAGAAATGTATATACTGACAGATTCTTTTATTGCTTGAAACTAATATGATGCAAACTTATATAAATATATTTACTTAAAGGTTTATGTTGAATTTCTGTATAGAACATTATAGTGATGATCCGTTATGGCGACATTACCACCTCGAAAAAATCCAACACCTACAAAAATCTCTAAGGAACATTTAACACCACTTCAAATTTTGTTACAACTTGGTTTTCCAAAACACAGAGCGTATGTTATGATTTTAATTTATTTATTATGATTTTGTTTATAGAACATAGTAATCAGTAGTTCTATAATGATTAAATCTTAAATAAACTGTTATTATTGAATCTGTTCAATAATTAACTTATTTATTTCCATTTATAAACAAAATAAAATCATTTAAATACTATTCAAATTGAAATCGAATTGTTAAAAGAGATTTTCATTTTTTATAGTGGCTTTAATTAAAATTTGCCAATACAATTAACACAATTAACACAGTTATTTTTGTAAAATAACTAATTTGATAAAATGTACTCCAGCTCTTATTTTATAATTCAAAGTAAATATGAATTATATCAATATGATTTTATATTTATTTGCAGAGAGAAAGCTTTAGCTGCTACAGGTCATCGTAGTGTTCAACTTGCATCAGACTGGCTTTTAGCTCATGTTAGAGATCCAACACTTGATTCTATTGAGCCAAGAGAATATGTAGTATATTTATGCCCCACTGGACAGCTACAAGAACAATTACAAAAATTTTGGATAAAAAGTAAAGAATTGGAGTGGAATGGAGTACATAATTATATGCCACATATAACACTTGTATCATTTTTTAAGGTAAAAATTGTTTTACTTTTAACAATTTTTAAATGTCTATGCTCTTATTTTTTTTTAATGATGTACATTAATAATTTTCAATATAATTTGTTCAGGCTTCAGATGAATATTCTAAACAGTTGGCTACAATTCTAGAAAGTTTAATTAATAAAAATGAGTGCCTAGATACAATCGAATTAGAAACATATGTTTCACCAAACTTTATGGGATTGTTTGTTAAAGATAAGCAAGCTGAATGGTTGAAATCTATAGCTGTTCAATATGTAAATAAACTCTCTAACATAGGAATTAAAGCTGAACATAATACAAATTCATTACATTTGACTCTTTCTTATCAATTTTCTACTTCATTATTTGATGCATTGCGTTCAATGGTTGAGAAATTAGAAGCAAATAAACTTGCTACTTGGGAACTTAGATTATATTCTAAAGATCCAAGATCCTGTAATTTAAACGTGCATAAAGTGATGCATTTACATGTTCCTCGAGAACATGATGAATTAGAGTTAAGACCTGGTGATTATATATATGTACCAGAAGAAGCATGTGTCACATCAATAGATGGTTGGGTTGAAGGAGTTTCTTGGTTAACAGGAATATCAGGCTATTTTCCTTTAAACCATACTAAACGAACTGCTGATTCTGATTCTTGGACATTACATACAACAGTACAAATAACACATATTAGAATAGATATAATAGAAAACATAATACCTAGTACTCGGAGACCACCGCCCATCGTGCTTTCAAGCGAATCATCAGATGCTCCAGATGGAATAGTTGCAGATACAGAGCCTGTATGAATTAATTAATATTACTTTTAACCAATTTTGATTATTTGAAATGGTTTTAACTTCATTTTAAAATATAGGATTAAATTAAACTATTTAAAAAATAGCTCCGAAAAATTTTTTTTTAGAAATTTATTATACTTAATCAATCTTTTATACAATTTTCTCATAACTATAGTATTTTTATAATCTGTTATATCTTTTTCCTATTCATTTTTATTAGATGGAGGCTTCAGAACCAATAACAATACCAGCTCGGGAAATACTAATCTGTCGCCATGGCGAACGCGTAGATTTTACATTTGGTATATGGATTCCTTACTGTTTTGAAGATAATGGTCGTTATGTTCGAAGGGATTTAAATATGCCAACTAAAATACCTCCGAGAAATATAAAAGATTTTCAGGATGATTGTCCATTAACTTCACTTGGAGAGTTGCAAGCAAGTTTAATAGGGGAGGCAATGAAAGAAGCTAATATGCACATAGATTTAGCATTTGCTTCTCCATCTTTAAGATGTATACAAACTTTATCACAAATTTTAAAAGGTTTCAAATCTGATTTATCGATAAAAATTGAACCAGGCTTAATGGAATGGGTTGCTTGGTACCAAAATGGTTTACCAAAATGGATGACTCCAGATGAGTTATTCAAAGCAGGATTCAAAATAGACAAAAGTTATAAACCAATTGTAAAGGGAGATGAACTTCCATTAAGAGAGAATGCTGCAGAGTATTATGATAGAAGTTATGCTCTTATAAAAAATATTATAGAAAATACTAAAGGTAATATTCTTATAGTTGCCCATGCAACATCTTTGCCAGCCTGTACAAGGCAGTTAACTGGTGGCAGAATTCCACATGTAACGGAAGTTCCACGTTTAGTACAGCAAGTACCATACTTAGCATGTTTAATGGTTAGAGAAGGACCTGAAGGGTGGCAACTTCATCCACCACCTTTTCCACCAATAACTCATAGTAGTAATAGACGATTTGACTGGAAAATTTTAACTTGATTTTACTTGTTATCAAACTTCCTATACTTTTAATAGATAATTTACTCATTTATTATATTGATTGACTGATATTATTGAATAGATATTTACTAACATAGAAAATCTGCAAAACAGTAAGATATTAACTGCAGGTATTGGTGTTTAATTCCAATGTTTAAAGTATTAATAGATTATAGATATATTTTTGTAATGTTTACAATATGTAGGTAAAACTCAAATAAGTTACTTTGATTTTGAGTGCTCATTTAATTAACATAATACTACATAAAATAGCAATTACTGATGCATTTCTATATAGTGAGGTTCAAATATTTTATAAGTCTATTTTTCTAGAAAATATTATAAATGAGATATAGGTACTGTCAATTATTATTGATAGGCATTGTTTATAAAAAACCTTTTTATACATTTTAAAAATGTAAATGTTATAAATTTACAAAATTTAATGTTACTCTCTTTTTCTGCCACTCTTACCAAAGAAAATATATTTTATTTGCATGAAAGTTTTTATTGAAAAGTATTAACAATTTATCAAAAGATATTATAACATTTTATATTTATATATATATGGTACAAATTTAGTATCTATAAAAATATAACAGTTATTAAAAGACAAAAATGTACAAAACTGTTGCCCGCTCAAAAATCATTTAATAAAGTATAAAAATTAGTGTTTTCTATAAATATTTATATTTTATCATTTGCATCCCTGCTTTAAACGTGACCTGCTTCTTTCATTTTAGCAATTAAAGTATCTACATCAGGCACAATGGATCCAGCCTGTCTGGTTGGTGGTTCCTCTACAGTAATAACTTC
This sequence comes from Sycobia sp. Sy_11, assembly GCA_018907035.1. Taxonomy (NCBI): domain Eukaryota; kingdom Metazoa; phylum Arthropoda; class Insecta; order Hymenoptera; family Epichrysomallidae; genus Sycobia; species Sycobia sp. Sy_11. Next base: position 5,793,444 of record JACCIC010000005.1, read on the forward strand.
AATTCTGGGTGTTACATCTACACCTAAATCTTTGGCAGAAACTTTCTTAACTGGTTTTTTTTTTGCTTTCATGATGTTTGGTAAAGTTGCATATCTTGGTTCATTCAAACGCAAATCAGCACTGAGCACTGCTGGAGTTTTAACTTTAATAACTTCTAGGCCACCATCAATTTCACGAGTTACAGTTATCTCCCCTTTGCCATGTTCAATCTTACAAAAATATTATATAAGATATAAAACATTATATAATTTTAAAATACATTTATATTATGAATGGTTTAATTTACTTTGCTGCAAAATGTAGCGGTAGGCCAACCTAGAATTCCACCAGTCATTTGAGCAGTTTGATTGCAGTCATCATCAATTGCTTGTTTTCCAACAATAACAAAATCTGCTTTTTCATCTTGTGCTAATTTTGCTAATATTTTTGACACGTGTATTGGTTGCAATGTTTCATATTCTGAACCAGAAATTTCAACATGAATACCTTTGTCAGCACCCATAGCAAGAGCAGTTCGCAGAGTTTCTTGTGCTTGTGTTGGACCACAACTTACAACAATAATTTCATTTGCAATTTTTTTTTCTTTCATTCTTACTGCTTCTTCAACGGCAATTTCATCGAAAGGGTTCATAGAGTGCTTAACTCCATCTGTGACTACCCCTGATTTATCTGGTTTCACTCGAATCTTTACATAAGAATATAATAAATAAGCATTATAAGTGAATAAAAGTTTATATAACAAAACTACTTGCTATTTTGTATAATATAATACTCTATTTAATCAGAGCTTTTATATTAATGTCTTGTAGCTAAATATTGAAATAATTTTAATGTATTACTTACCTTAACAGCATAATCAATTACTCTTTTAACTCCAACAAGAACTCGGGCCATTTTTTCGCTTGTAAAAAATAAAATAGTACAAAAAGTAACAAGTAAAACGTTCTTGGTGGTCTTATCCTAGCTCTTATCACTCTAATCGAACTTTACGAAACTCTGAAAGTCGTAAGTGTTTCAATAATAAAGTGAACAAAATTAGGACAGATTCATTCCTGCCAATAGAATTCCGTCATCACTATTAAATATCTAACTCTATTTTCTTACTATTTGAATTGTAGATAAAATATTTATAGATATACAACCGTGGTGGCACTACAATTGATACATAATACTTTGACCACTGTCCACTGGCATTAGTAGAGAAAGAAAGAAAGAATGAAAGAGAACATGAAGAGAAAGTATGGAAGAGAAAGAGAAACAAAATATGATATCGTTTCGTTTCGATAATACGCGCTATATCTGGCGCTATCTTTTCAAAGATTTGAATATATTTTGTCTAAAATGTATGTTATAAAATTAAGTAAATCTGATATACTGGCATACGCAATTTGAATAATGTTATATAAGATTATCGGCCTCAAGACTTGAATTTATTTTCAGGGAGGAAATACGCGTAAAATTAAAAAATATTGTTAAAAAAGAACTTTTTCAAAACAGTATAAACATATATCTATTATTTTTAAAAACATAAGCAATTATTTCTCTAAACTTGAATAAATTAGAAAAAAATTGTATTTTTATTTAAAGAATAAAAAATATGCAACACTATAGATATTATTGCCTATATACAGTGCCGCCCTTAAAGAGTTTGGATCTTGGGACTACTGATGATAGTTCGGACCCTTACCATAGGAATTTAAAGTTGTAAAAAATAAAAATATAATTCTTCAATTAATTCATTTCTATATAATCTCTATTTACTAATAGTACACTTCCTTATTTCTTTAATTTTACAAGAGGCCATTATTGAATTATTAACAAATAAATTTTTTGCCCCACAACGTGTAGATTGTTAAAACATCAAATGGAAAACAGAAAATTAATAATAATAAAGTTTCTTATTTTCAACTTAATTTAATTTCTTATGGATAAATTCTTGGTCGTCAGTCTGTTTTGGAAAAACTTTGAGAAAAATTTCTAAAGCTCGAATTTTGATTAATATGTATTAAACGTCCAATTTTGCAAAAAAGAGTTGATAATTTTATGTAAAAACCATTTTATTGTATGTATACGGAATTATTTGGTAGAGGAATGCTTCATTTTACCATCCCCATTTTACAATACGTCAACATTTCCGCGCAATTGTAATCAATTATAAGAGTTAAAAAACTGTATTGCTGAATATAAATGATTGAGAACTTTTTATGTAAAATAATCTCCTTTCTTGATGAATTCGATATCAAAAATGGGCTTCTCTGAAAACCAACAAGAAAAGTATAATCTATACTTGTAATTTGATGTTTCCTCTTTTATTTATATAAAATCTATAAAATTAAAATCAGTTCCATGATATTGTGCGGAATTTCCCGCGATGCTGGGGGCTCTAGGCGTAGGTTTTTGATAAAGAAGGCACGAAATTTCTAATACTTACGATTAATTGGTGTGATTAATAGAATTATGCTGAATATCAGCCTATAAAAACATTTAAAAACTAAAGAAACAAGTTCATTCGGCCTTCTTTGAAGAAAAAATTATTTATAAACTCTTTACTATTGAAAATACATAATAAATATAGTTTTTGAATCATAATGTATAAAATAAAAAACTTTATTTAAAACGTTTCAATCAGATCAAGTTATTTTAAATTATTTTGCGTCGCGCCAATTTGCAAATTATTATTCGCTTTTCCACTTGCATTGAACGGAAGAATACAGTATCTTTTAAAAAAATCAGATTTCGTTATTGTGGTTTACGGATTACCCAATTGCGGATCCATGATTGCTACTGATGCAGAAGCGTGTGGCACGTATTCGTAATGCTGTGATTGATGTGGCTTATAATTATTTTCGTTTAATAATTTTATTACAATATTTTTGAAATCCGAACCTAAGTTTTCATGCACAAAAGTTAGATTTTTTTTTCGTTTATATTATAGAAGCTACTTTTTTATTTATTGTAACATTCTCAAGGTATAGAGAATATTTCATTTATTATCTTGCAACTTGCAACACACACACACGCTCACGTGAACGCGCACCCATAATATTATATTTATTTTTCGAAATGCGTTGTATATTGTTATTATATATAGAAACAATAAAATATTTATACTTATATTTATGTTAATTTATATGCTATATTATTTATAACTTTTAGAATTGTTATAAGTAGTAAATAAATATATATGTAAGCGTGTAATATAAGAGTTTAAACAGATTCTTTGATTCTCTGTTATATATTAAAAGTTAAAATATATTTATATAGAAATATAAAATATGTGTATATGACTATTATGAATTAAAATATCTATTATATATTATAAATTGTATGCAATGAAATAATAAAATTATGAATTTATAACAATTAACATTTTGTATTTATTACGTAAAAGTAAGTTACGTAAATTCTTTTACGTACCTCTATATCAACTATTTTTATTAGTTTCATTTTGAGTGGACAACGTATGGACAATGTATGTCCGTTCGCATTTTACTTTTTAAGTATGTAAGTATATGACGACACATTAAAGTCCCATATTAAAATAAAACACGCAGGTTATACCTGTTTATACCAGAAAATATACATTCTTTAGATACTTTCCAATTTTATACGGATTTTAGAGCTGGCTATTCCGCTAGAGGCGAGATTCAGGATGCATTATTTATATAGTTATACTTTTGTTTAACCATCAGGATATACATCTCTAAATTTCCAACAAAATTATTTGATTTATTTATTAATGTCATAAATAGACAATTTTATTCCGATGTATATATAAAATATAAATAATATATATATATATATATATATATATATATATATATATATATAAATTATAATATATATATATATATATATATATATATATATATATTGTTTATTTATTTATAATAAAAAAAATTTGTATAAACGTAAGTTTATCTAAGCTCAATTACATTCTAGAAATTATATTCTTTTACATCTAATTTTGCAGCATTTTATTTTATTTTTAAACTTATAATCTTTTTTTCAGTCTTGATTGTATTCTTAATTTTTTAAAAGTATTATATTGCTAGAATAGCGAATGAAATAGATTCTTTTAAAACTATCTGGTTAAATGCCAATAAAAGATGCCAATATCTCTGCCAATACTTACTGAATAGGCATAAATTTTGTAATTATAAAAACAAAATAGCAACATATGCAACGCAAGTAGAAACCAGGTAGAAATCCAAAAAACTCCCATTGTTGCAGTGTTTGGCATTTGATTGGCGTATATATATATTGCAGTTCTTAACACTAATCTGCTACTGCTGCTAGTGTGGAGTGTGGACGTGTGGTGTCATGTCATGCTGATAATTACCGCTTTGCTCTGATGTTCTGCTCTGTCTGTGAGTGCTGAGCTGACTGCGCTGCTCTCTAGTGTACTTAACCAACTCAACTAAACCCGGGTTAAAGTTATGAAGTGACGTGGCCGGTGGCTCAGATGACGGATGCATGGGCGGTATGCTCACTGTTTCAATCAATTCGTTACATTCTTATTTCAAGTTAGATTCGTCATAATGATTTGATAGATTCAACTTCAAAAATCGGATTAAATTACGTCCGTTTAAGATTACAATTTATTTCATACTAAAAGAAGTAAAAATTTTATAAGGTATAATATGCTAACTAACCTGACTATCTCCTCAACATGCTTAAATAAAAATCAGTGAAATTGTAATTAAATTCATTTCTGTATATTAAAATTACAATATTATTTTACAGCAAGATGACAACATATGAAGAATTTATTCAGCAAAATGAGGATAGAGATGGAGTTCGCTTTACTTGGAATGTTTGGCCATCGTCAAGAGTCGAAGCAACAAGATTAGTTGTACCATTAGGAACACTTTACCAGCCTATAAAAGAACGCCTTGATCTTCCACCGATTCAGTATGATCCTGTTTTATGTACAAGGTCTACATGTCGAGCTATATTGAATCCTCTGTGTCAAGTAGATTACAGAGCAAAACTTTGGGTGTGCAACTTTTGTTTTCAAAGAAATCCTGTAAGTTCTCATTAATTATTTATATTTAACAGTATATTTTTAAAATGATTTTTATAATATAATGTTATTGTCTTAGTTTCCAGCTCAATATGCTGCAATTTCAGAACAGCATCAGCCAGCTGAACTAATTCCAATGTTTTCAACAATTGAATATACTATAATGGTAAGATTTAGTATTAATTTGTATCAATTACATAATAAATTTATTGTATATTTATTTTTAATTAATGAAATAATTTTAATTTATAGAGAGCTCAGTGTCTGCCACCGATATTTTTATTAATTGTGGATACTTGTTTAGACGAAGAAGAATTAACAGCATTGAAAGATTCTTTACAAATGTCACTATCTTTACTACCTCCAAATGCACTTATAGGACTTATTACATTTGGAAAAATGGTTCAAGTTCATGAACTGGGATGTGAAGGGTGTAGTAAGAGTTATGTGTTTCGTGGAACAAAAGATCTACAGTCTAAGCAAGTACAAGAGATGTTAGGAATTGGACGACCTGTTCCTGGACAAAATCCAAATCAAAGAGGTCCAACTGGACAGCCATTACCACCAGCTAACAGATTTTTACAACCAATTCACAAATGTGATATGAGTTTAACTGATTTATTAGGGGAGTTACAGAAAGATCCTTGGCCTGTTGGACCTGGAAAACGTTCCTTAAGATCAACAGGAGTTGCTCTGTCAGTAGCAACAGGCTTGTTAGAAGCCAGTTATGCAAATACTGGAGCAAGGTTTGTTATACATTCTTATGTTAACAAAAATAATAAGAATATTTGGTATAAAGAAAAGATATTTGATAATAACCAAATTTATATAGTATTAAATGAAATATTTTAAAATAAAAATTGATACAGTATTACTTAATTTCTTTTTTCACAGAATGATGATGTTTGTTGGAGGACCATGCTCTCAAGGACCTGGTCAAGTTGTTACTGACGACCTTCGACAACCTATTAGATCTCATCATGATATACAAAAAGATAATGCAAAACATATGAAGAAGGCAACAAAACATTATGATGGGTTAGCAGCTCGGGCAGCAGCTAATGGTCATATTATAGATATTTATTCTTGTGCACTTGATCAAACTGGTCTACTAGAAATGAGGCAATGTTGTAACTCAACTGGAGGTCATATGGTAATGGGAGACTCTTTCAATTCATCACTTTTTAAACAAACTTTTCAACGTGTCTTTACTAAAGATCCAAAAGGGGATCTTAAAATGGCTTTTAATGCTACTTTAGAAATTAAAACTTCTCGAGAAATAAAAGTTTCTGGTGCCATTGGTCCATGTGTTTCTTTAAATGTAAAAGGACCAAGTGTTGGGGAACAAGAAATTGGTTTAGGTGGTACTTGCCAATGGAAATTTTGTTCTTTAACACCCTCTACAACAACAGCATTATTTTTTGAAGTTGTTAATCAACAAGCAGCTCCTATTCCTCAAGGAGGTAGAGGTTGCATACAATTTATTACTCAATATCAGCACAGTAGTGGCCAGCGAAGAATCAGAGTTACAACCATTGCGAGAAAGTATGTAAAAATGTAAAAACATCAAAATATTTGTTAATATAACTTTATTATAATTTATTTACAGTTGGGCAGATGCTACATCATCTTTACATCATATCGCAGCTGGGTTTGATCAAGAGGCAGCAGCTGTTCTTATGTCTCGTCTTGCAGTTTTTAGAGCTGAAAGTGAAGATGGGCCAGATGTTTTAAGATGGGTAGACAGAATGCTGATTCGACTTGTATGATATTCAAATTTTGATATATGTTATTGAAAATATTGAATTTCACAAATAAATATAATTTTTATAATTGGTTACAGTGTCAAAGGTTTGGTGAATACGCAAAGGATGATCCTAATAGTTTTAGATTGGCGGAAAACTTTTCACTTTACCCACAGTTTATGTATCATTTACGTAGATCACAATTTTTACAAGTTTTTAATAACTCTCCAGATGAAACCAGCTTTTATAGGCATATGCTGATGCGTGAAGATTTAACAAATTCTTTAATAATGGTTCAACCTATTTTATATAGTTACGGATTTGGTGGACCACCAGAACCTGTTTTATTAGATACATCATCTATACAGCCTGACCGAATTCTTCTAATGGATACATTCTTTCAAATTCTTATATTCCATGGAGAGGTATTAAGTATTTTCAATCACACCATTTCTAAAAACTTATATTAGAATCATTGAAAATATTCCAAAAAATTATTTTTAGACAATTGCTCAGTGGAGGCAATCAAAGTATCAAGATCTTCCAGAATATGAAAATTTCCGACAATTATTAGCAGCTCCTGTGGATGATGCTGCTGAAATATTAACAGGAAGATTCCCAGCACCTAGATACATTGATACAGAACAGGGAGGTTCTCAGGCTAGGTTCCTTCTTAGCAAAGTTAATCCTAGTCAAACACACAACAATATGTATGCATATGGAGCTGTAAGTTTTACTTTAATATAATTAAGTTCTTGAATAAATGTTTTTGTCTACATAAAATTAAAGTTAAATGACACAATTTATAATTTATATTAATATTGTAATTAATGAATTTTTTATGTTATCATGATCCTGTGAACCAGGGGATGCCGATGTCCAATGGGGTTGGTCTTTTTATAAAATGATTTTTTTTAATTTGATATATTTTTACATCAAATGCCTTCTACTAATTATTTGAGTTTTTAAGTGATGGTTAAGGGTGTGCTTTATAATACTAATTGTTTGCTTTTTACTGTCAATGCTCATAAAAAAGGGCTGGGTGAAGTATATAATCAAGTTACATATTCAATAATCTCCTTATATACCAAATAATAGATATTCCTATCTTATTGGATATTCTTCGTCTGAAATTTGTGTTTCTTAGTTTTGAATAAATCAAAAAGATATTGGATGCAAATTACAAGCTTTGATATTGATTTACTTAGTAAAAAATAAAATTAATTATAACTGAATTACAAAAAACTATTGCTTATTAATTATTAGATGAATAGATATTAGAATTATATATGTAACTATCTACAATAAGTAATAATATATATACTTATAATTTTTTCTTTTAATCAGATGAATGGAATAGATGTGTCATTGGTAATGAAGGTTAGGTAATATATCTTATTTATATTACCGACAATATAAATGAATGCGTCTTATTAGTTTTTTAAAAGAGCACAGCTTAATCTAAGATATATACGTTACAACGTTAATAATTATTGAAGAATTAACAAGCAATGTTTTGTTCTAGTTCATTTATAATTAATTTTTATTTCTCTTAATCAATCAATGCCAAATTGGATATTTATACCACAATTTTATTATTTACTCAAAAACTATGGCATGTGCAAATTTCAGATCAAGAACATCAAGCATTGAAATATCTATCCTTTGATATATATGAGGATGTCTTTTGAATACATTACTTGATTGTATATTCACAGTCCAAAAAAGGTACAAGGAAAAAAAATAGTTCTGTTCTATTCTTGTAGCAATACATGTGTCAATAGAATTTGCTATCAATTTATTATTATTATTCCTTAATTATTATTGTTATTATTACATAAATAAAAAAAAGCATAGATTATATACTCATAAATTATTATTGGTGAAGGGCTTCAATTTCTTTTTAAAATAAATTATTAAATCTCTTTATTTATTTTGTTAAATTTTTTTTCAGGAAAGCGGTGCTCCAGTATTGACTGATGATGTGAGTTTACAGATATTTATGGAACATCTTAAAAAACTTGCAGTATCATCAACAGCTTAAAAATCAATTGAATATAACAACAATAGGCCATGAATATTGTTTTGTATAAGATAAGGATTTTTATTTTAAGTATCTAAAGTAATATGTATATCTTAAGGGCAATACGGTTTAGTTTATTCATTTTTATCTACCATAATGCATTTTTGACAACCCCGAACAATATTTTTACAGTATCATATAATATAAATCCAATTAGAATAAAAAAAATAATAATACATGATAATTTTTGTCTTTGAAAATTTTGATTATGAAAATTAAGTAGCAGCTGGTAACAGTATTTGTGAAAATTTGTATCTGATTTATGTCAGATGTTCGTTCTAAATGAATTAGAAAAGTGCGAATAATTTTAATTCAACTTTCTTGTATCTTGTATATAGCTTCGCTATTTCCAATACAAATAAAATAATGAATCAAAATAATATGTATATATGTTTTTAATATTTATCATTATTTATCTTTATAATATAAACTGTTATAATTTTTTTATTAAAATACAATAAATATATTATACATTATTAGGAAACTTAATTTATTCAAAATATATTTACAAACAATAATTTCTTGAACATTGTTGCTTTATGACATTAAGTAATGTACATAAGTACAGTTAGATTGAATTAAAGACGCAAGTTAAAATTAAAACTTCCTATACCTATGAATAACCTTATTAGGTAATAAATGCTACCAGAGCACTGATGTATTGTAAGCAATCTCATTTATACTAAATCTGACTAAATGTGCAATATTTGCGCGATTACTAGTTTTGATAGTAATTAAAATAATTGGAATAGAAAGTCACATACTACCTATTTCCCATTCATCTAATAAAATCTTTAGCAAATTTCAATTTCTAAATATAACTTCAACCTATAGATACAGTATTTATTATCTTTAATAAAGAGCTGCTAACATGACAAAACCTTTTCCAAACATTGAATAATAATATTGTAAGTTTTTAACTTTGTGCTATTAAAAAAAAACAAGAATACTTTAACTAAGGAACCGTATTGACATTTTTTGTTCAACGTCTGTTCTTTCCAGAGCTTTACAAAATTCTTCAAAATTGATCATATTATCACCATCGTCATCTGCTTCAGAAAGTGTTCGTTCTGCTATACTGGAAAGTTGTTCTTCACTAAAATTAGAAGATGGAGAATAAAAATCTTAAATTCACAATTTACTTCACTGATATTTTAATTCAAAATGACAAACCTAATATTAGCACCGACCATCATATGTAATATAGCTAAGAGTTCATCCTTTGAAATTAAATCATCATTGTCCAAGTCATACATTTTAAAGGCAACTAAGAAAAGGAAAAGTAGTATTTATGAATTCGTTTGGATGAAAACCATACAGACATAAATACTGAATTCAATTATAAATATATAAAATTAATTCAACTTTGAGAGTCAAAGTCCATATTTTTAACATTACATTCTAATGTTAATCTATTACAAAAATGTTATATTTCAATATTACTTACATCTCAGCTTTTCTTCTCTAGAATTTAATATATTAGGACCATTCTTTTTAATAGGTCGAAAATGTGCAAGAACTTGCATAAATTGAAGAAAATTCACTCTGTCAGTACTACTTTCTTCAAAAAAAGCGTTAACAATTCTCTCCCCTAATGGATTTATAGCTAATTCAGGTATTCTTAAAAAATCTTCTCTACTCAATGTACCACAATCTCCTCGATCTAAGCTAGTAAAACGACTATATAAACGTTCTATTTGATTTGGAGTAACTAAAAGAAAAATATGTTATTTTTATTTATAGGTAATAAGTTAATACAATGCAATAACTAACTATTAATAAAAAATTCTTAATTATTTTTTAAAAATATTCTGAAAAATTAAAATTCAAGATATATACTTACATCCAGTAGATTCTTGAATTTGTGCAATTTCTTCTTCACGTAAAAGTAAGCTGGATCTGTTACCCATTGTAATGATATAATTCAAGAGTAGCTAAAATAACGTTTCAGATTTTATATCAGCTTTGATTAAATATTTGATTATCAGTGATTATCCAATCCCTACAAAAAGTCAGCATTGATACTGCTTTTAATAAGACACAAGGAAATTCAGTACCACTGGCAGTGACATCTAAATTCTATATAAACTGATGCTATGTAACTTTGAGATAACTACTTATTCGTCTAATTATATATGTATTTATATGAAACACCTTATTACACTTTACAATTTACTTACTATCTCTAACAGCACTACCGTGGATGATGGAACACCAGTGACAGCTGGTGTCAACCAAAATCTGTTATATGCTTTTGTATTTCGTTGATAATATCAGATAATATAAATTAATTATTAATTAACAAATATATACTTCATGTTTAGTCAGCTCGTGATGAACTCGTGTACTGGTCACTTAGTGGCTTAGTCATTAATGTAATGTCGACGTCCAGCAGCAATCCGACTATCTTACTCTTACTAAATTGATGTCCTATTATTCCTACTCTTATAACTCTTATTATAAAATAAGGCTTTATTTGTTTCTTCTGGATGGAAACTGATGGAAACTGATGAAAATGTACTTCTTAAAATTAATCGATTCAAATTCTTTTAAGAATTAAAGTGTAAAACCACTTTAAAATTCGTAAAATTCAATCATGATCAGAAATGATGTTTTTATAACCTTCTCTCTAGAGACTATAAAGCTGCGCATGCTCACTGTATATTATTTTTTAATATATATATATATATTGTGAAATCATCATCAGATACTTAGAGATGCCAAGATGTCATATTGATATTCAATTTGAATATTTTTAATTCATCGTAATACAATATATTTTCCAACAGACAAGTAATTTCAGTATATAGTTATATTAGGTTATATACTTACACGATCAGAGTAAGTATCAGAGTTTTATAGAACATAATGAAGATAGGATAGACGCTTTTTTATACCCTAAGTATACCTTCCTTGATAATATAACTATGATCTGTCAGTAATGGTAGGTAATAGGTAATTGCAGGTCTATACTACATATGAATTGCATAATATCTGATAATAGTTGTTATACGATTCATAATAATAGTTCAGCGACAATACAACGTTAATAAAGATGTTGACGATGACGACAATAATAAGCATAATAAATAATTCATAAGTAATACGGCCTTTCTTATTACTTTTTAAAGTGACGGAAAATCGAAAAAATTATCTTAATTTAATTTATATAGTATAAATAACGATAACTCAGAGTATAAGCCTATTGGTGTACAATTTTCTGGTACTATATGTTGTTTTTTAAGTTTTTTGAAATTTTGTTTCTATTACAAAAATATTAAATAGCCTCGTTATCTGCTCTAATAAACTAAAAAGATATTTTTCTTGCCCTAGGTAAAAACGATTATAAACTTGATAAATAATATGTATGTGTGTGTGTGTGTGTGTGTGTAAATTAATTAACGAAAAAATAACATTAATATAGTTAGATTGTATTTTTTAATAAATAAATCTTTTTTTTTTTATTACTAAAAATTATATTTTTAGTTAATTTTAAATAAAGCTCAAATAAAACAAATATTATAGATTGATTTCTGAAAATTTAATTTATATATATGTATATATCTTACAATGAATTATAAATATAAATTATTTATTTGTATAATGTTGCAATGTAAAAATGTTATTATGTTATAATTAATTTATTAATTAATATGCATTAACTTATTAAATATAACATATATTTATTGATAATAAAAAATTCTCCAAAATAATTAACAACGGTGAAAATATATTTAAATGATAACTATAGGTATACGCAAACGCAACACACATAACTTTTAACTCAGTTCCATCACTTTAAATCTTGTTTAAATACTTTTTGCATGCGTAGCATTCATTAATTGTTTTATATCTATATATACCTTGCAGTGTAAATTAGAAACGGTGCGATTGAGTTGCGCAGCAAGCTTGCGATGCTACTTTGCGGCGATGCCTTGCATATACTACACTACCAGAATACTACTTACGTGCGCCTTGTTGCATGCAATGTATCGTATCCAAGCAAAAATTACATTTGTCTCGATGTCTGTTTGACAAAATTGTAAACAAGACGTAATGGCGGCGACCATAATGGTCATCTGTGACGTCTAACGATTTCACAGATCACAGAAAACGGTAAAACTTCATTCAAGGTTAAATTTGTCGTGAATTTTTATATTAATGCCTTAATTATTGTATAGCTTTCTTTCAAGCATAACCTTCAAGTGCCTAAGGAATCATTTTCGATTCCAGTTAACATGAACAAAAAGTGAGTAGAATAAATTTTAAAAACTGAATGATATATTGGTTTTATGTAATATAATAATTTGTTTTTAGATTACCAAACACAAAAGTTCCAAACGAATGTGAATTTTTAAATCAGCCAAGAAAAAGCAAGAAGCGAAGTGGTAGTAGAAAAAATAGTTATACAAGTGAATCCTGGTACAGTAATGATAGAGATAGTCCTGAGCCGAGTGAAGATGAAGTGCCTGGAATGGAATACACCTTTTGGCAACATCATTCACGAAGAATACCTCAAGCACAACCTTCACCTGTTTATAACGAGCAGCGTCTTTATGCAGCAATGTCAGATCCTAGTGTTTGTGGTTATTCCGCAGTTCCAGTTACTTATGCTATGGAACCTGTTTCTTTACCTCCAATGTATCATTTATATCAACCAGTAGTTAGACCAAATTACAGACCTTATCGTGGTAGAACCAGATCTGCTTTGAGAAGAATGCAAAATGGTCCACCGTGTAGTAACGAAGCATTAGGAAATGGTTATTCAAGTCTTCAAGAAAATGGGTGGAGTCATTCTGCACTTATGACTTTTCAAAATGGAGATTATGCAAGTTTACCACCGACTGCTAACATAAATAATAAAGATACTGGAGATGAATTGAATTCGGAACATAGACGATATTCTGATCCTGGATTAGGACCCGCCAATAGACCTAGTAATTCAAAAAGTGAAGATACAGATAGTGCAGAAAGTGGAAGTTCGATAACAACAGTTGGAAAAAATAGTAAACTATTTTTACAACTTGTTGAGCAGGTATATATAGCTTTTAACTAAATCATTAATATAATTCTTTTAATGTACTAATTTTATCAATAACCATAGATGACAAAAATGAAGGAAATAAGTAGTCAGTTGTTTAAAGAGCTACATCAAACGAAATCAGAATTGGAAAATGTAAAGACTGAACTAAATCATTTCAAATTAAATATTCCCTCAGAATATCAACCAGGAATGTTAACGGGTAAATGTGATATTAATTAAAAATATAATTTTTAGTATTAATTTGAGGATGTAATTTTGCTATTTATCTATATTTTGTTTTATTGAACAGATATTATTAAAGAGATTCGAGATGCTAGCAGAATCAAAGAAGAAACAATGGTTTCGAAAATGAAGTTATTAATAGAAAGTCAACAGAATCAAAGATCGGTAGATTTGGAACAATTAAAAGTAAGTAATTGTACGATAAATGATCCGGATGCTAGGTTCTTTTTCATTCGAAAACGTGATTAGTACAATGTCTAATAACGTACTAGATCTTCGGGAAACGATGAAAGAGCCGCGTTTAACGTTATGTTTACCGAGGGTTTTTCAAGATTTTGTTTGATTAGGACGGCCAGGTGAGCCAGCGCGCCTGCGCGTCTTCACCTTGTCCATGTAAGCATGAGAGCGCCGTTACGACTGCAGGAGTTTTTCAAAAAGAGTTCGATTGCGGTTATTTGCACTTGACGGGAAGAATACGTTAGGAAATATTCGTGCTCGTATGACGAGGCGTGGAAATTGTCGAGTCAAGAGAATCGAGTGATTAGGTTTCATAAAGGGTGTAAGATGGGGGCACTTAGCGTTCCCGACAGCCAGGGGAACGGACCCTCTCCCCTATTCGTGTCCATTCTAGTCGTCGGTGGACGGACTGGTCTTCTCACGTTTCACTCGTCCATTAGCCTCATATCATTGAGCAATCCGAAACGATGGTTGGCCGAAATTCGGCTCTGTCCATCCTGTACTCTGCCCCTCTCCCCGTCGCCCAATAACCACGTAATTGAACAGGGGCTTTTCTTTCAGAATCAGTTGGAAGAAATGCAGAGGGAGAAGAAAGAAAGCTCGGAGAGGATCGGCAAGCTGGAGAAGGAAGTCGCCACGCTGAGACTGAACTTAAAGTGAGTATACAGGACTTGATCTCGGACGGTTGTTGGCGGGGATCAGTAGGGGGTAGTAGAGAGTAAGTGTAGTTGCTAATGCGAATGGACACGCTTGCACTGTTGACAGCAGCGAGAATCGGGAGATCGCGGCCTTCGAGGAGGAGAACCTGGCGCTACGCCGAGAGCTGCAAGAGGCGAGGGCATCGAGGAACTTGGCCGAGAGCCACGCGACAAAGTGCGTAAACGCTGCTGTAGCTGTTCGACCTGTCACGCCTGTAAATTTCGATTCACCTTATAGTCCTTGTATAACGAGCACCCCCGTGCGTACCACATTTGACTCCACATCCACAGATCCATCCTCCTCCGTCGCCAGTCTCCGTTCCACGGATGTGAACCACGAGTTGCTCGAGCACCGTCGCTCGCCGTCGGTATCCCCGATCAGGTCCGACTCTTCGCTGTCCCTGCAAGGGCTCGGGCTCGAGGGGCCCGACGATTTCGAGCGCACGCTCGTCACCTCGAGCGCAGCCGCGGACCCGACGCCGTCGAAGAGCGAGGAGCACCAGGGCTCGGAGGAGACGGCGAGCCGAGCGCTCGGTAACGCGGTCGCGGACAGCACCTGCGACTCGCCGATCGAGGCGAACAGGAGTCAAGAGCTGAGCGGCGACGACGAGGCTTGCGGTGAAACCGTGGTCGGTGGTAAATCCGTGGTTTCAAAAGACTCGTGCTCGGCGAATATCCTGACCTCCAGAGTCCTGACAGCACCTTCACGCGCAACCTACACCACCGCCTACATTTAGGTCGTACGCGCGGGGCCAAATCTAAGAGTTCAAAAAAAAAAAACAAAAAAAAAACAAAAAAAAAAAGAAATTAGAGAACAAATATATATATATATACATAAACAAAAGTCACATTAAGATTCGCCATCACGTCACAAAGGGCTTCTCACGGGCTTGTTCTAGAGGCTGCCATTCTGTACATATCACATAGCACGTAGGTTTCTTCACTCTAGTTCACTCGATCTGCATGCTTTTTGTAATCTGCATCGCTTGTCTACTTCATTCTTTACTAACGCTATAGTTTAAACTTTATTTGCTATTAAAGCAGTACTGCAGGTATCGCTTAATTTCAACGAAAAAGCTGACACAGCTGTGTATAGAAGAGAGTGAATCCTTCTAAGTTTTTTCTAAAATAATTTCTTGCGCACAAATACTCGTCAGTGAATATATACAAATAAGAAAAATACTAAGATTGGTTTTTCAAAAAAAAAGATATTTCAAAAAAAAAAATTGAATTATTTTTCTCGAATTTTTAACGATTTTATTAGTTGTTAATCTTTTAATTCTTCTCATAAAGTAATTTATTGTATTAACTGATCCTTTTTCATCGGTTTAAATAAGATTCACTAATGCTGATACTAATAATCATTAAGATTTTATACTTATATTAATAGCAATAATTACTACATAAAATGAAAGTCCATTAAAATATCGTCAAATAATCTTAAAATGCTTCGACTCTTGAACAGTTATTAGTAAAATTTAGTCGATGTTAAAGAATTAAAATCGTTAACACCTTTTGAATTATGATAGTGATTAAATCCTGTGGATAGACAGTATGTATTATTCTAAACAATTTTAATTCTATGAATTTCAATAATTCATCAAACTTATTACTACAGACTTACAGACAAATAATAATCAATTTCAATATTCTCATTAATTCATTTGCGAAATTATGTCATGAAATAACGTCATTGTCTGAAGCAATACATAAAAATAGACAGGGTTGAGGTATAATTAAAAAAAAAAATCATCAAATATAAATGTACATTTATTGACAGGCATCGCATTGATTAATTTCATTAATTGACTTTCATTATAGATCAAAACATTTTAGTGTAAAGTGCTTGCGTTTCGGATTATCATACCGTTTCATAGTATTCATATTGTATTGCGCAAACATAAAAACATGCAAATGTTAGTTATATGCCTTTTAACAATATTAACTGCGACTAATAAAAGAAACAGATTCGTTTGTCACCTTGCATGATAATCGTATAATATACGGCAGAATATTGATCGTTCGTTTTATCCGCGCGGGAGTGACGACGGAATTACGCTGTGAAAGCGCGATAAAAAGAAAAGGAATCGTATGCATAAACAGAGGAGTGTATATATATATAGTATATATGTATACACACATATATACATATATAAATTGTGCAGAAGCTAGTCGCATCGGAAGGATTGTCTCTCTTCGACGTTGAATGAAAAAAATAAAATAAAACAGAGGAATGGAGTGGCGTAACGAGTGGCATGGCTTTATTTGGGGGCTTTTAAAAAGAGAGTATAGTAATTATCATTTACATATATATACATACATATATATATATATATATATATATATATATATATATATATATATATATATATATATAAATAAAACATTACGGCCGGTCGGCTCGGGTGGTGTATATATATATTTTTTGTGGATTAATGTACGCATAACGCGAACAACGTGATTTGTCAGACTGGAGAGACTGATGCAGATTCTCCACGAGAAAGAGCGGGCCGCGACCGAGTCGTCGTCGTCGCCGCCGCCGCAGCAGCAGCAGCAGCAGCATCATCATCATCATCATCATCATCGGGATCAGAGGATCGTTAAGCCGACGGAGGCGGCGTTCAGCGTCAGCAGCGGCAGCGGCAGCGACGTCGAGCCCGAGGCCTGCGCCGCCCGGCCAACGACGGCCCCGACGGGCTCGCATCAGAGGGCCACCGGCGAGTGCGCCGTCGGTAACAGCGGCGCCATCGGCGCCAATAATAACCTGGCCACCGGACCAGTCACCGACCTCTGAATCAATTTGGTCGCGCGCGAAGAGTTCAAGACACGGGCTCTCCTCGCATCGTCTCACTTATATATATAAATAAATAATTATGTATATATATATATATATATATATATATATATATATATATATATATATATAGTTTAGATTTAGATCACGATTATAAGCTGACCCCTCTCTGAACGAGGTGAAATCTCTTTTCTTTTTATTCCGTTCAACGTGACAGACATTTTTGTCGCGGAAAGTGCTCTCTCTCTCTCTCTCTCTTTCTTTCTTCACTTTTTGTTCTTCCCTGTACAACCTCTATCTCTGATTGACTATCGTATAATGATTTTAAAATTTCTCCGTTAAATCTTAAGGGTTTAATGACCATTGTCAAGTATTTTCAAAGCTCTCTTACGATCGTCACTATATATTAAATTGGCAATTACTCTGTTGCTATTCTAATTATGGCATTATATTTTAAAAACCATTTTAAGCCTTTTTTTATTTTGTTTGCGGAATAATTAACTGGTTTCATTCGACAATACCAACAGTAATTAAACGTATTGTCAGCGTAAGATAATTTAGCAATTTTATCGTTAAAATAAAGATTTACCAACAAAATCAATGGATTAAGAACAAAAAATACTGCTTCGATGAGAGCTTTTATTTTTTAAATTCTTAACATAGAATATCTTTTAATCTATTTTCATTGGTTGGACCAACCAATATTTCGGTGCAAATTTTATACGGAAACATATGACATATTATGTTTTTTGTTAAATAATTCTGTATGCATTTTCTATATGATATATTTATTTTTATCAGTTAGACGTGCAATTAGTTTTAACCCATGTATATAAAAATAATACCAAAATCGTAAATTAATTTATTACATGCTACTGTATTTTTAAAAAAATCTTTATTATACTCATATGTATTAATTGCAAATCCATTATATCTTTTTAAAAAAAAATGTTTATTTTACGTATATAAAAAATTATATTGATATAATAATTAAGAAATTAATTTTTCGAAAAATGATATTTATACATAATGATATGTCCGTGTAATATCTATTTTTATTCGCATTAAGAGATGGTCTATTTTAAAGTAAGATTTAAATTTATGGCCTCGCGCGTAAGACTAGTGCTGAAAACAATAATCAAACTCTGTAGATAACGCTTTATAATAAGAGAGTAATTTATAAAATAGAATGATCTGTCATTGATGAGAATGCGAGATAGTTAAGATCTTCTGGTAAACTAGATTTAAAAACCAAAAAGTCAATAGTTATATATGCATATGTATTGCTTTTAAAAATTCTGCTTGATTCGAACGATGCGAGAAAATTGAGCGCAATATGACATATCGATATATTTCGTTTTTGTACTTATCAAATTAATTTGCTCCGTATTATGTAGCAGTTTATCAATATAATGCGGTGTAGTTCAGAAAAATATGCAACACTTCCAGAGCACATTTAGTACGTATATTATGCCGTTCCATGTCATTGAAATATTCTATAATGCGTGCACGAATATTACTACGCTGTAATTAACTTAATAATGCGCGGTTATACTGTGTAAGTATACGACGTGGACTATACATATTTATAGTATAATTATCCTGGCGCGGCCTTGATACCTCAATAAAACAACACCGATACAATTTACAAAAAAAAAAAAAAAAAAAAAAAGTATACAAATTATATTTATTACTCGAATTTTTAATTGATGTACAATCATTATTTTTATAGATGTATACATCTAGCAGCAATACATCAAAGATATTTTAGAAGATCGCGCACTTATGATAAAGTTTTTATAGAAAATTAATATACTTACGAGGTTTGACTACAGTCGTTGGTTTTTAAATAAAGGAGTCACTATATACAACAAATATATTGTAATCATATAACTTATAATGTTGAGAGTCTATAGTCATTAAAAGAGAGACATATTATATATATTGTCATTAAAAATAATATTGTAGAAGGTTTCTGTAAATTATATAAATACATAAAGTACACTTGAAGTGCCATTAGTTAATTTTTATATAACATCAATAATATTTAACTGATTTTCGATTCCTCAACATTATCAGATTATGTTAATGTTACAGAACATCGTAGCTATATTTAAGATATCCTCTTAATCTCTCTGTCTCTGTGAACTTGTACTTAAGAAGTTTCTAAAAGTTGTACAATATCATAATTTTTTAAATAAATATAAGATTTACATTTCCACAATATTGGTTTGCTCATTATTTTGTTAAAACGTTGCACTATATTGTATTGCTAGGTAAATTTAAAAAATCATCTATTTCAACCAATTAGAAGAGAAAATAACGTAAAAAAGTATAATTTTTTTAATACAGAATAATACGTTTTCAAATGCTTCATTATACATTAACTTACGTGCTTCAGTTATTACATGTGGCGCTAAACACCATTTTGTATATTATGCAAAAAAAGCAACAAATGAAGACAGGTGTGTGAGGCAACAGTTCGGGAATTTGGATCAATAAAGAGGCACATACGACCTTATTTCTGAAAATTAATTATATTTTTAAAAGTAATTTATAAATAAAGTGTCGTTAAAGATGCATTACCATAAATAAAAGTGGATACGACAGGATAACCATCGGAATCAATTATATATATATATATTAAAATAATATTCCTTGTATAAAACCGCGTCTATCCTGATGTCTATCATCGCATGCTCCTGATTAATATATAAGGGTGTACTATATATGCGTGAGAATATAACGATCGACTCTTATAATATTAGGGAAAGTTATGTCTATATATATATATATATATATATATATATATATATATGCCACAGTGTTTTCTTTTCGTAGATGGATCTCTGTTGTTTCGCGCTTATATACGCAAGTTCCGAGCGTCGATATTCGTTATTATTCTCTTGGAAAACCAATAACCCAATAGCAGCAGGCTGTGCACGAAAACGTATGTATGTATAATATAGATATATATGCGCAAGTGGTGTATATATATATATATATATATATATATATATATATATATATATATATATACAGATATACATTCATCAGGGCTGCTGATATACCTATATATGTAGTGGGTGCATGCGTCAATGAGAAAAAAATATTTTTCTTTCAAGCATTAAGTTTAGTACTTAGTAATTTGTTCGTTTTTTCAAGAATGAAAGTATTATTTGATACTTTATTGTAAAGAAGCTATATATATATATAGTAAAACAATTTATGAAAAGGCGTAAATTATTATATTTAAATCTAAATAGTTTCGGGAATTGGATTTACCAGTAATATATTCAACAGTAAAATACATATCATTAACCCAATTGACATATAAGATATGATATTGTTCTGACGCGATTATAATTGTATTTAATTTTTTTATTTTTGAAAAATCAAAGTACATCTATGCGTATTACAAGTACGTGCAATGAACAATCGATATAATATAGTATATATTTCTTAAATATTTTTTTTTCCAATGAGAGTCTATTAATTATACGTACCCGTTAAATATATATATTGGAAGCAAAGAGTACTATAAGTATCATTTATAGACTTATAATAAATTAAATTGGACTATAATCATGTATTAAGTCATCGATTTATAAATCACAATAAAATCAATTAGATGCATAACAACACAAAATTTACTACTATATAATATGAAAATTCGAAATCTCAATTTATAAGTAAATAGTGTAGCGGTCGTGCCATGCCGGCTGCAAAGAATAAAACTTTATCAAATTCTGACGGTTCCAATTGCAATCATCGTTGTCTTCATAAGGGCGTTCCAAGGATAATTAAATTTATTATTATTATTAAAAAATTTCGTTGGTTAAAATCTTGTCGTAATTTTGACTCTATTTCAGGTGATTCGTGGACAATTGAAATTACTCGAAAATTCTATGAAACCAGTCATAAAAGTTTTTATAAAGCCCCTCTATAAGATTTGGAAGAAAAAAATAACAATCCAAATGGCAAGTCGAATTTTCGTGCAAAAACATTTTCAAAAAGGTGTCTATAAAATGGTTTATATTTATAGATGTGTTATTTCGTCCTTTTTTTAAAAATATGTGTATTTAAATGTGCAATATAGAAACTGACGTTTTAAATAAAGAAACAAAGCACGAATAGTAAAATTTTTCAACATTTAATCGGTACTTTTCCTGATACATCGTTCCTCACAGTTGAAAAGGATATTTCATTATTCCTGCTAGAAATTGAAGTATTTGCATGATTTAAGGTTAAATCTGGTAGGTCTGGAAAATAAAAATAATATCGATAATACTTTTAAAAACATCAAACGGAATTGGAAATTAATTAAAAGAGTTATCACATCGATTTTTATATATTATTATAGTATATATTAACGAAAACAAAAATCTTAATTTTTATAGCAAATATCTCTGTGACTCGGAATTTGTGCGCGAGCCACCTTAAGGGGACGTCGAAAAGCTTAGTTACGGTTCGTAGCAAAATCTGGTAAAATGGCGTAACTGGCATCAAATGGTATTTTGCTATCTTCGGGTCGACTTTTTGTTTATCACAAACCAAAGAGCTATCAATTATTTTGTTTTGGTGGCACAACCACATTGTTTAACGGTCTTTTTGCACCATTTTATATTGATTTTAAATGAATTGATCGAGAAAAATCTCAACTTCTAACCCTGTTATCTCTACTTCTACTACTGTTCTACTTCGACAACCTCTTGTGTGTTAATAAAAAGATAAATATTGATTGTAAGAGTGAAATTTGATATAGATTATTTATTATTTTACAATGCCCTTATATACTGAATTGCGATTGTAGAATAAACTCTTCTTCAAATGTAATCTTGACTTTACCAAATGAATTTAATATAAACCATATTAAATTTTGTTAAACTATATACATATATATGTAATGATTAGTAAATAAATACAGAATTTTATATATTTATACAAATAATATACATTCATTATATATCCAATAACGTTTATTAAAGCAATCAAATGTATAATACTAAATAAATAAAAAAGTGATTTCATTTTGCCGTTCCCGTATCAATTGGAAAGAATATCGATATTTTTGCATCGATTTCGATAGAAATATTTTGTCAGAAGCATTATATTTCTTGCTCTCACCTTGCACTTGTGTCGGAAATTTTTTTTTTTTTAGGCTATTGTCTCGGTATTATCCAGTTGTAGTTGGAGACCCATGCATCACAATAATAGCAGTCTTGAGTCTCGGCGAGGTCTGGTTTCCGAGCAGATGGTTTCTTTATGGCGTTAAAAATAAATTACATAAGAATCGACTGAATGCAAATTAGCGCCGCTTATATTAAGAACAATTTATGCTTCATTTTGGATTGTACATTTTATTAGGCATATTATCTTAAGGTCTTTTTAATTTGTCAACTAAAAGAGTGTATATTAAAAGAGCATATATATATATATATATATATATATATATATATATATATATATATATATATACGCGCGCGCGCGTCTGTGTCATTCCGGCTCGTGTCAGGTATAGGTAATGGAAGCCATACCAAAGATAACCATCGAAATCTATTTAGAATAAAGGGTATAAACGCGGCGGTGTGGACATAATTATAGCGCCCCGGTCTAACAAAGATTCCGAAGACTCTGAAGGTGTATTCCGGAATTACAACACGGGAGAGAGAATGGGTATTGCATTGGCCAGATCTTCCATTCGTAAATCCCTTTATCGGCCGTCGGGCGCATTTATTGTTTCTCATTCCCCCCGCCCCCCCGCACATGTAGTTTCTCTTTCGACGTCTCCTCTTCGCGCCCATCCGCCCGCCCTTCTCGCCTTTATCTCAGATCTGAGATCGGTACACCGACGTCGTAGGGCCAATTCGCACTTTGTTCTTATATAATAAAGCGCCTCCCGGGACCTGATCGCGGGTGAAGTACATTATATATATATATATATAATGCCACGCGCAGCTCTCTTGCCGACAGTTTTTCCGGGCTTTGGCGATCAAAGCGATAAAGCCGACTGCTTGGGCGGGAAGGCCAATGCATATATATATATATATATATATATATACCTATATATATATATATATATATATATACTATATAGAAGTATATATACATATAATATGTATAAGGTTAGAATTAAGGTATAATGAAACTTTGAAAACCGGAAAGAGTTCCACATATATACGGTATAATTAATATATATATATGTATAAAAGAGGCGCGAGAAACGCCGAAAAAAACGCCGAACGCGCGCTTTGCGTACATATGCAGGAAAAGAGCTCATAAATCGATAATGATTTTATGACGGAGCGGTAGAGTTTATGCTTTTGCGACTCTCTCTCTCTCTCTCTAAATATATATATATACATGCATATCCATATATAGCTCGTTGGGGAGCGTTAAATTCTCGAATCTGGAAAATTATTATTAGCGGATATGGCCGCTCCTGACGCCGCGCTCGCTCGCGCCGAAAGCTCTTTTTTTCCCGTCCTCCTCGCGCGCGCGCGCGCTCCGCGCCAGCGATGTTTGCTCAGTTCTCGCGCAGTGCACACACTCGCGCCTACACCTATCCGTATACGTACCTACATGTATTTTCTCTGAAATTCATAATTGCGCGAGAGTGCAAACTGCGTTATTCTCGAAATTACACGTCAACCGTGCGGCCGATGGAGGGCTGTATGCATATTATGTATATATGCGCTTGTGTGCACCTGTGTGCCTGTGTATTTTTACGCATATATTCGTCTAAAATCATATTACCAGCGCGCCAGGGGCGACTTTATTATACAGGCAACTCGCCGCGCTGTATGGAGCTTTAATCGAAATATTCGGGCGCGCTGGTAAGCTCTAAAGTATAATTAAAAACTCTGTAAAAAGAGCTGTAAGCTCGAACGTTATATATATATATATATATACACAGGTATATTATATACACGCTTCCGGTTCGCTTTTTATGCTCGTTTTTCCTACGTTAATACAATGCATATAATCTCCTTGGGCTTTTTTTCGAGCGTCATAAAAAGGCTCAGGATCGATATGTAAGCGAGCGCGCGGGCACTCGAGAGCCGCCTCACTCGACGGGGAAGGGATAGCGGGGTAGTTTCACCAGGTTTCATCGCTACACTAATTGAAACGTCTGTATATCTATAATACGCATATATATATATATATATATATATATATATATATATATATATATATATAGAGAGAGAGAGAGAGAGAGAGAGAGAGAATAGTTGCAAGTCATATAATAATATTACTGGGCGTAGCGAGGCGTGTGATCGGCGTCAATTGCCGCGCGCGGTCCGACACTGTTCGAGCCCGCGCCTCAATATTTTTCTAAAATGTATCGATGAACCGAACTCGTTCAATTATAGAATAATGTATTAACGTGGCACGCGCACGCCTGCTGGTGCTTTATCAAAAGCTCCCACTGATCCCCTCGGTTGTCATATACGACGGATATATATATATATATATATAGATCGTTACGTAGGTATTGTATATACATATAAACGAAAGCACTGCATTTATTATATTTTATACGTAAAAATTTGCGTAGAGGCGAGGGATGAAATATAATACGTGTATATATCTATATATAGAATAGAGAAGAAAAACCGGGGAAAACCCAGAGACGATCGTCCCGCTAACCTGCTTTTTAGGCTCTTTTTCCTGTTCTTTTTCTCTGATCCCGTCAAACGTCAAAGTGCAGGAGCACGATCGCGAACGAGGGGCGGACGCGCAGGCGGTTATATTATACATGTATATAGAGGGTTAGTAAGAGTGAATGAGAGAGGAAGAGAGAGAGAGAGAGAGAGTGAGAGAGAGAGGGGGGGGGTAGGAGGCAGAGAGCAAGGGGAGCGTCTTTTCTGTTTGCTCAATCGATCTCGTACACAGTTTTACATAACTAGTGGGACATCGTTTAAACGAACAAAACCGAGCCGGTATAGAACTTCTATATATATATATATATATATATATATATATATATATATATATATATATATATATATGAGCTTCCGTATGTGTGTTTCGTGCACGTTGGAGACAAAAAGACCCTTATTCGCGTTTATGTTACACGCGCGCGTGCGCTCTCGTGCAGTTTGTGCGTCGTACGTAGATAAAAGTTATGAATGAAAAATGAACAGCAAACTTTCCTCGATGCTCGAAGCGTTGGGTGCGCGATAAATATATATATATATTTATACACACACACACACACACACAAACACACATATATATATATAATATACACAAAGTCTAGCAGAATATAGGCTCGGAGTGGAAGGTTGTCGTGAATATTACCGTTTTATACTGTACGAACAATAATTGTACGCACTTTACACAGAAGAATCCGTTATATGAGCCGCATACGTCGATCGATTAAGTATACGAGCCAAGGAATGCAAAATATGAATTTTTGGAATTTTTGCCACATTTGAATTATATGTATGTATGCGTGCACGTTTATCCTACCATTACGTCGAGATGCGTATCGCCTTTGATCGAAGGTCAATTTTTCAAAATAGCAAACGAATCTTATCCGAATTCGCAGTGCCTTTTTTATAAATCGTTGCTTTTTTCAAACACACCAAATATAGTTTCGATTTTCTCTCGACAATATCTCGAGGCAGCAATTGGATTCTGTCAATTGCTTCGCCGCGTAAAGTAAAACTTTGACTTGCATGGACGAAAAGCCGCAATTGCAGGCGGCACTTTACATCGACCCCAGCTGAAAATCATAAATCAGTATATATCTGCGTTATATATGTGCTTACGGTGTCGTCTATTCCAGCGAGTGTATAGGGGAAAATAATTTTTAATGCAGCTTTTTTTCGATAAAATCCCTACGCGATATAAATGTCTCATTTACGCTCTACATAAGATTTTGATTTATTAATAATGCTAAAATGTCGCCGGTCTCGTTACCGAGCGCAAAAATTCGCAATCGCGGAGGCGTATCTGTATCGATTTACCGTCGGCCCGACGGCAGTTTTCGACCGAGTCCCGGCAAACTTTAATAATTCATAGAACGCAAGTCTCCTGCTTCTCGACGACTGTATATCAGACAGGTGCCGTAAAATTCCGCAAAAACCGATAACTCATTCCAGCAAAATTCCGACTGCTCTCGGAATTTGCGCCGAGATTACCGCGAAAAATTCCTAACGCGCCGAAATACGAGCGGCCGACATCGGTTCTCCACAAAATTCTCAGCCCGCGCATCTTCCCGACACAGAGGACACTTGCAAAACGCCGCGCGTACGACAATGTTGCCACGGAGTCTGCCAAAAGTTTCTATAAAGTTGCCTCTTACACGAGTCTGAATTCGCGACCCATCGTGGGCCAAAGTTTGCAGTTAGATATTATTTCCGTCTTATATATGGCGCATAGTTATTGTTGCATATAAATACATACATATACATATATATATATATATATATATATATATATATATATATATATATATATATATATATATATTTATAAGTTTATCGAAGCATTTACCATAGAATATAATATTTTGAAGCAATATGTTAAGGAAATCATGTAAATTCGCTCACTTTTTCTACAAATGTTTAAAAAAATATCTATATATATATATATACACACATTATCTGTTATACATGTTATGTATACCTATATAATATACACATTGTAAATATATAAATATACCATTAATTCAGTAGCGACAGACTTTATCGAGATGTGTACATATCTAATTTATCTATATATTATAGATATATAAATATCTACTTTACATCTGAATGGGGTTTGTTTTTGTAGACTTTATTACGTGTGCGCGATACAATTCTTATAATTATCGGAATAATCGGTCGAAGACGTTTCGTGAAATAATATCTATGTATTAATGTATAATATATACAGCATTTATCACCGGCCATCCCGATACAGAGCAAACAAGATTAATGCATTTTTCGGCAAAAAAATTACTGCCACGTGACTAATTCATTATCCTTGTCTTTCGCATTGGCACTGCGGGACGATCGAGTCGAAAGCGAAACAACAAGCCCTGAGATTATCCATCTGTATTGCCCGAGATAATATACCGAAAGACGAAAAAGCCAATGTGCCCCGTTGCCTGTTCGCGACAAAGTCTTCATATCTGCCTGTGCGCGCGCGCGCGCGCACACACACACACACAGACTCGCATTCGTATACCCACGAAGGATCGAGCCCCGCGGACAGGCGTGACTAACGGCTTTTCCAAAAGCTCAGCCTCGGACGAAATTTTGACGCGTCGGCCGCCGCGGCGCTCGGCGAGAGATCATCCCGCCCGCGGGCTCTAACTCGGCTAAGGACAGTAACGCGTATTGGGATAACCTCGGGAATCAGAAAGCCACCGAGCGCGGGCGCGCGCGTTCCGCCACTGCGGGAAAACCAGGGGAAGAGGCCGGCGCCGCGGTTCGCACGGTTTTCGCTCTCGGCTCTCGTATTTACACGCGCGCGCGTTCGCGTGCGTAAGCCCATGCGTGTGCGTTTGCGCGCGCGCGCGCGCCCGCGCGGCGAAGAAAAAAAGCCTCCGCAATCCGTCTAATAACACAGCGTCACGATTTTATTATGCTAGAAAGATACGCGTACGCGAGGGTGCGTATATAAACAAAGAACGAAAGCTGTCCCGTGATCCCGTAAAAAAAGAAGTCGCAAGCTCGCCCGGCAGACGCGCGCACGTATACATACAAGCGCATCTTCCATATATATATATATATATATATATATATATATATATAAACACACGAACGCAAGTGCCGCCGCGTCATCCGCAGGCGGAATTAATTTTTTTTTCTCTTATTTTCTTTACGTTCCCGGGTTTCTCGTGGGATTCATGGACGGGTGGCAGGGGGCGCGAGAAATCCCGCGCGTATTATATATATATATATATATATATATATATGTGCGTGTGCATGATATATACGTATATAGGCGACAGTCCATAGGGATGGGAGTGAGTGTATTATTTTTGCCCCGACGCGGTCGAGGCGCGCGCTCGTGTGCGCTTTCGCAGATATGCGCACATGCCTATATGTGCAGTATGTGGAGGAGCGCGTGCCCGCGGCGATTCCAGGGGGGGGGGGGAGGGAGGGCTGCGCGCGGGTGGCGACGGCAGCAAATCTGGGAAATGCGCGAGGAGGCACGCACGGCACGTGACTCGCCCCGAGTCTGCTCCGCGTCGAGGGTGATAAAGCAGGATACTCGAGTCGTCCTTTATGCCGTGCTATCCTCCTCCTTTACAGATATATACATATATCCGTGTATATATATATATATATATATATATATGGATATACACATGTATATAATCTACCCCATCGAGGGCGCATAATACGTTTATAATTCTCTCTATCCGTTCCTTCTTTCCTTCCTTCTTTCTCCTTTTTTTGTCTTCACGCTCGTCCCCCGTGGCCCCGTGAACCGCGTCACGGGCGTTGTACGCGCGCCCATCGCGATTCCTTTCGTCGCGCCGTCTGTAAGGTGTACGCGCGCAAACCCGCCCGGTGTCCGCGGCTCTTTAATGGAGAAAAAAGGAGGGCAATTGAGTCGGAGGGGGCTCGTTAGACAGTCGGCGGCGACGGCGGCGGCGGCGCGTGTCCGATTCCTAATGCGAGGACCGCGCCATTATCCCGGCGACGGCGGCGGCGCGTCGCAGCCCCCCCCCCGTCCGAGATTATCGCGGATTAGCCTTGCGCGCCGCGCGTCCGACCTTTGCGAAAATGCGGCTCGGGCCGATCGGGCTCGGTGTCGGTGTGTGTGTGTGTGTGTGTGTGCGCGCGCGCGCGCGTGTGCGTGCGGAGACACGGAGCCGTAGCTGCCCAAAGAGGATTTTTCCCGGCCTAATTGTCCATGGGGCGCGCGCGCGCGCCCGGCCTCCTTCCCCGACGATCTGCGTCCGTCGGGAGTGCTTAGCATTGCGAAGAGGAGCCCCGCACCGGCTAATGCCCCGCTCTCGTCCGTTATGTCTCGGCCGCTCGAAATTGTACATATAGGCGTATAATTCGCCTTG
This sequence comes from Sycobia sp. Sy_11, assembly GCA_018907035.1. Lineage (NCBI taxonomy): Eukaryota > Metazoa > Arthropoda > Insecta > Hymenoptera > Epichrysomallidae > Sycobia > Sycobia sp. Sy_11. The sequence continues at coordinate 5,823,313 of JACCIC010000005.1, forward strand.
CACGGGCCTCTCGTCATATTGTTTCGCGCTTGCGCCCAGGGTAAATATTTTGACAGCCGTTACGCGATTTGCCAAAGTTTATAATACAATCTCGTTCGTCGATTCCTCTATCGCGGCGGGATATCTCGCTCTTCGCCTTTATCCACTTCTCGCGCTCGGCGAACGAGCGAGCGAATCACTGCAAGTCTGTATAACTTTAGAGATCACGTTGATACTTATCTATTCTGAAAGTTCGGATATCTCATTCGTTCGAGACGAGTATAATATATAATGCGTTTCTCTGATAACTAAGAGAGTGGAAAATAAATTTTAAGTGGACGAGCTTAGGAACGAGTGGAGATCGATTGATCATTGAAGTAATAAAATGTTGTACTGAAAATAGTGTATATAATGTCGCGTACAAAGCAATCAAGTATATCCAACAAATAGAGGCACACTTTAGAGGGCATAAAGCCGAAATTCGCGTTTTGCGAAACACAACGGATTTTTAAATTATAATATACTAAAAATTAAGTCCTGCAATTCTATTCTTTGGAATAGTAAAAACAAAATTTCAAAACGTCGTGTTAGGCCAATGAAAGAGAGAACTAAATTAAAAATCCGCTAGTTTTCATTGTGTTTGTACGTTCTCTGTTTATACGTCAAGTGCCAATTTTTTTCAACAATATCTTCAATTTCTTCCCAAGCTGTCAACGTATATACATCGGTTGATTTAATATATATATATATATATATATATATATATATATATATATATATATATATATATATATAGAAAGAGAGAGAGAGAGAGAGAGAAGAGAGTAAAAACTTCAAATTTACAATGAACTATATGGATTAAACAAATATAAACCAATCAGCGAGGACGTCGTTTCAATATTTTTCTATTTATGGTATTTTGAGCCCTCTCACCCTGCCCATCCGCAATCCGCGCATTTTCCAATTGAAACTCGGAAAGTTTAATCTTCTGATTCTAATTGGTTCCAAAATGAAATTATGCTTGGTAATAATATCTAAAAAATCTCTCACTCTCACTTTTTAAGTTAGAAATTAAGCAATTCTTTTATTCTAAAAATTTCTCTTTATTTTTGTGCGTTTTTTAACGATAAAAATTCGTATTTTTCTCAAAGTCTCCTTTTTTCAGTAGATAAATTAAAATCTATTCATATGAGATTAATATATAATTGCTCCGACATTTGAAAGGTTCCATACTTTGCGACATAATAAAGCATCGACAATGCATTTCTAGGCGATGGAGCCAAATATGAGATTTTACTTTATAAGTAATGCGCGAGAAATAATTTTGCGACGAAGATAAGTTAAAAGTATAAACTGAAAGAATTAGTAATTGTACGTTGCGCTCTAAAATTCTCGGTTGCCTGCTGGGCTCGTCGGCAGGACGACAAGCATGCAATTCCTTGATGTGCCACGCTTGTTCGAGTAATCGAGAAGTTAAAATTTTATTTAATTGCTGAATAAGCAAAAGCGCTATGTTACTTCCTAAGATGCGTGCAAATAATAATTTGAAATACTTCGTTTCAATACAATATTCTTCTCCCACTGTAAAATTTAACTGTATTTACATTATAATTTCTCGATTACTTTAGCAAGCATCGTACGTCTAGGAATTACGGTTACTTGTCGTCCTAGCGACGAGCCCAGCGGGTAACTTCAAGGCGAAATGTACAAATAGTATTCTTCTAATTCCTTCACTCTGTAATTTTGACTTATCTCTTTCAGAAATATATTTCTTGCATAAAATTCCGATAAAGTTAAAGCTCGTATTGGACTTCACCGCCTAGTCATATTGTCGATGTTTTACATCGCAAACTCTGGAACTTTTCACGTGTTGAAGAAATTATACGTTTCTCTCGTGAATGTATTTTAATTGCGGTCTTTTTTTATCGATAATAACATTTTCAAGTTCAAACCATTACACGTATATAAAATTTTGCAGGATCGTTCTTGTTTCTGGTATTCCATACATTCGGTCTACTTATGCTTCATTTTACCAGAGCTATACCGGATACTTTTCGATGCCCCTACTAGTCGTCAGGCTATAACTCAGAGTAAAAGTAATCAATAGCAAGAAAAATACTTATTTGGTATCTTTCGTATGGAATCGTTATAATCGATCACTTGGAACCAAAATTAATATCGCCATTGCCATAAAGACACTGAAACAAATTTTCTGGTATCAAGAAAATACTTACTTGTTTTGTGGCAAAGAAATAACTTTCTTAAATTAAGAAAATATTCACTCGATTTAAGACGACGCGATTTGATTTAAATGGGCTCAGCTTTTTGCGTGAATACTTCCCTTCATTTAAGAAGATACTTTCTCACATTAAGAAAATAACTTGCTTGGCACAAAACTAGAAAATATTTAATAACAGATTTTTTTGCAGAGCAGAAATACGAAAATCCTATTGGACATAAATATATATTAAAGAAGCTTAATATAGTAATATAGTTTCAAAGCGATTAAGAGTTGAGTATTCGAATGAAAATTCATAAGTGCATTATAGATTTTTTCAGAGATACCAATCTTCGTGTTGAAGCCTCCTAAACCAAAATGTCGAGTGCTTGACGGTATTAATATAAGAATAGTTATGCATTGAAATTCGAAAAATCCTGGTCGCCGCCTGTATAGTGTCCAATGCTGGGCAGCGTTCAACTATTTCACATATAGAAAACATCACTTGAACAATTATCAGTTGAATATTTCGACAAGTGTTCCATACTAAATTTTTCTACTACAATCAAAACAATTCCTATGTACAAATATAATTCTTGGTGAGTTAAATCGAGCTAGCTTATGGTACTCGATAATTTTTCCTTATTCCATTTTACAGAGCTGGGGCCAGTCTCGAATTTACTTTATAAAGTATATTATGCCGATTCATTATAATTCAGCGCGGAACTTTAAAAAAAGAGGAGAGAACAAATTGGGGGGAGGGGGGTACGTGGGTTGGGGTCAGAAGAATTGGAGAAAAGATGAAACCGAGAGTTTTCCGCGATGGTGATGGAAAAAGGAGTGCACAAATATTTGCCCGCGCAACTACGTCTATATATATGGATAAAGTTATATATCATTGGAACAAATGTAATCTTGTCAATGAAATGCCACTCGTGCGCGCGCGGTTATAGTGTTGGGGGAGAAACATGCGCATCTATATACATACATACATACATGCATGCATAACCCCCCTCCCCCCCACATGCACATACATTGTGGAGTAGTGTATAATACATGTATAAGTGTGCGGGCGGGCGGCCAATTGGGATAAAACGAGCCTTAGAAATGCGGTCTATAACACATCAACGCGCGCTAATAGCGGAGAGTCTTTGTGGCTTTTAGTGTTTGTTCCCGAAGGTATATAATAAACATATATACCTGTATCCACACAGTACGCAACGAGTGGCTAAATAAAGGGAGACGCGCGCCCGCGCGCCGGCCACGGTGTCCTCCATGCTCCCGTGGTCTCTTTCAATTTCGGGGCTTTCCCTCATTAATCTTCACCCTATTAAGAATTCATATATATATATATTATAATCCGGGGGAAAACAAGCTACAAGACGACCTGTATACTCAACTTTTGCCGGCTTTCGGATTTATTAAAATATTACAGTCGCCCTTTGAAACAATATTTTTTAAACTTTTACTCACGTATACAAAAGTTTAACGTTTAGGTCTAAAGTATACTCAAGTGTCTATACCCTTTTATTATATATATAGAATATTTTGAAACGTCATTCTCGACACGTCAACTCTATTTTTTCCCATTTTTATCGTTTTTTCAATATATCAACTGTCTGGATATTTTTGGAGCGTTGAAAAAAAATAATAGAATTATTCATCGGGCTTATTCGGTAGTACCTCGACGCACTCGGACAAACGTATTGATACGATACGCTTATCTTGAATGTTACACATACAGCCTATGGAAAACACATTTGACATCAAAGCGTGTTAAGAGCCTTAATGTATACGTACATCTACTTATAATACGCGAAAAAATATCGACATATTGAATTTTAAAGGAAACATCGAATTTAATGATAAAAGCGCAATCCATACTATTAATTATACGATTATTATTTATTTGATTTTTCAGAAGGCGTAGGCTGTATATCTATATATTCTTATGCTACTGATTACAAAAACTATTTGGATCAGTGGTAAGTTTTTGATGTTCGAAAGTTCGAAAAACTCGAATATAATTGCGTTTGAATCGTTGGAAGATTTCAGCTGTTCGAGTTGATAATATATATATGGTACCGACAAGTGTTCGAGCTATTGATATATATGTATGCTATATGGACGTGAAAAAATTTCCGGCCCTATTTATTATTCAAACATTCGGTTACGCGGCGTTTATAAGATTTTTCAGACGGAGAACCTAAATTATTAATTTGATGTACAGTCGCGGCCACAAGTCCGTAGCGGGCTGACTCGACTTTTCCACTTTTCTAATAATATAATATTGCATTAAAAAAAACTAAAAGTCTTATGTCGATTGATAAATTATATCCATAATAAGCTTCTTCGATTTAATACATTTCTAAATAGTACTGTTCTAAATAGTACATTTCTAAATAGTTTTCTATATAAATATATTTTTCGAACCATTCGTTTTTTTTTATATTAAATTGATCTTCGTAAATATAAATCATTTTCAATTGAATATTTATTTGATACATAGGCCTGGCAGTAATGTATGATTATATTTACGATTATTTATGTATGATTGTTTCTTCATTTATCATAATCTTTACACGAAGCCAAATATAAATAATAAATATTATACATTATAATGGATTACTTTAAAACGTTGGTAGGCTAATGGAGTCGCTTATTAAACTATAAAAAAATGCCTTTGAGAAAACTGCGAGGGTAATATATATTTATGTTATAATAGAGGAATGCAATCTGAAAACTGACTATAATTTTTCTTTGAAATTTTGGAATAGACCGTGTTTGTTGTACAAGTTTGATGTTTGTTTACCAAAAATATTAGTTTATGCCGTAAAATCATATCATTTCTTTGTATATATGTAATTTTGACTACACAGAAAACAGTATTTTATTCAAAAGAATAATTGGGCATTTTTAATCAGTTGAGTTTTTCCCAAAAATTTCCCATAAAAAAAATAGTAAATATTAATATTAATTTTTCTCAGTGTATATATATATATATATATATATATATATATATATATATATATATATATATAATATCACATCGATCTATCATCGGAGGACGCACGTCCCTGGTGCGAGGGCGCGACTATCTTGGCGCGGGAACGGGTTAAGGTAAAGAAAAACAACACGTCCTTTTTTGGGATTGGGGAGGGGGGACTATACGCGGGCCACGACCTCTCCGATTATATACCTGATGCGACGACGTGCCCCATGCGGATGCCGCGATTAGCGCCATATACATACATACATACATGTGTGTGTGTGTGTGTGTATAAACGGTCCGCCGCGCCGCGGTGAGGAAAACCAACTCGGACCGACCGCGATTTGTTATTTTAGCCCCGCGTCTTCGCCCACCCGCGTCTTCGCTGCGAACGAATAACATACACACACGGCCAAGTCTATACATACATGCATACATGCATACATAGATATGTGTGTTTGTGCGTGCGCGCGCGCGTGTGTATGGGCGTGTATATGTATCTATATAGAAAGCCGTCGCGCCAGCGAAAGAAGTCAATTTTCCCATATATAAGCACTCGAGAACGGATAAATCAGGTGCGCCACTCGGATGGTCACGTCCGAAAACACCGCGCGTGTATAGTACACATATCTATAATACCTATGAGGCGACCGCGAATGTCGCGCTTCTTTTTTGGGATACAAGGGGGGGGGGTCCACTGAGAGAGAGAGAGAGAGAGAGAGAGAGAGAAAGTGAGTGAGTATACGGTAGACATATACACGCAAATGCACATAATACACACAGTACGATGACGCGTATGCTCGGCGAGTTATCGCAGCGGTTCCTCGACGCTAATGCAGTATAGTACCTATATATACCGGGAAAGGGGCCGGTCGAGTGTAGAGGGGGCCCCGCGTGGACCACCCGCGCGGCGCACGCACTTGGACAGGTAAAGGAAAACAAGTGGATGAAGAAGTCGATGCCGCGCCTTTTATCTCTTTTTAACTCTCCCCCTCCCCCTCCACCTCTCACTCTGTCTCCCTGTCTCTCTGAGTCTCGCTCTCGACGTCGGGCGCTCTCTCGGCGCTTCCTCTCTCTCTCTCTCTCTCTCTCTCTCTCTCGCCCTCTTGTACGAAAATGACAAAACACTTTTATCGAGCTCGCGCGGCGAACCCCTGTGCGATGCCTTTTCATACGTGTACGGGGTAGCAGCTCGACTTCACACAGTCTGCATCGGACTGCGCCACTCGAACAAACCACCCACGCGACGACCTAATCGTGACCGAGCGCTCACGCTGAGATAAAAGATGCGCGGTGCATACGTGCGGGTGTATACGTGCGCCTGGCATCCATGAAATGCCGCACGGCGCACTGTGAACGAATTTTTTTGCCCCCTGCTCGATTTGATACAAGCGGTCGAAGGATTTGAAAAGAGAGAGTCGACTCGGCGAACAAATTAACATATAATACCAAGGATATACGTGTATTTCTATGTGCAAAATAATATATTATAAAGATCGAATCGCTGGCCTAGTATTTGGCAATTTTTTCATTAATTAACTTAAATATGCTCAAAGAATTGATGAAATAAACAAGTCTGCCGTGATCCTGTTTTTTTTTTTTTTTTTTTTTTTTGTTTTGTAAAAGTGTGTATACTTATTATCTCTATATGTAATTTCTATATTAATTCTATGTGTACTATCTATTCGAGGTGCTCGTAAAGAAATTGGCAAAACTGTATTTATAACTAAAATTTTCAATGAGCGCACAATATGCACAAATAGCGAACGCTGTGATGCAATTTTTTCCACAATGTATTCGGTGCTGGATGTACCGTAATGACGAACTCAATGGAACATTTGCCCAATTCATATTTTCAATACAATATAAGAAATATTGGGGATATCTATGTATCTCTATAATCTATATATATGCGCGTTCGAGCGTGCGTGTGTGTATGATACATCTATAACTCAACGGTATATATGGATGATAGAATTATTATGAAGAAGTTGAATATGAAAAAATGGCGATTACGTAAGTCTGAAAATATACTGTGTTATCTCGACGGTCATAAATTATATAAAATGTAAGCCATGTTCTGTATTATTACACCGCAGATCGACTTTAATAAGGCGTTGGGAACAAAAAATTAATTTTTCAGAAAATATATCACGAAACTTTTAGTATAGGATTAATACAGCTTTTTATTGCGGTGTATAAGCGGACGCTCATGAGACATTATAACGTATATAAATTATATCGTATACATACCTGTATTACCTGTATATATGTGTATATATATATATATATATATATATATATATATATATAAATTTTAAAAGTTTACGATTTAATTTCTGGGGTATAATTAAAAACGCGCCACACTTTGCGCGTGTGTATTATCATTGTGCCGTTTAGCACAGTGTGGCCAGCAATTTTTTTCTCCTCACAATTCTTCCTTTCGTAATTAACGCATATAGCTCCGTGTGCTCGTTTAGCAGCGTTTTTTTTTTTTTTTTTTTTTTTTTTTGAGCGTAGAAACGTCGCGATTGTGTGAAATGTGTTACATAAGCATAGGGTATACTAAAATTGGATACGATACGTATGCGTATGCGATATCTAGGTATAATTCAAAGAGCGGACAAAAATATATATTATTCAAATTATGGCCGCGCACGTGTGGCTAATTAGAATAAAGCGTTTGATAAAAAATTCTAAGAATAAATAACCTTTTCTCAAATAGATAAGGGGATAAGTTTTTGTTCAACAAGTATATATATATATATATATATATATATATATATATATATATATATATATATATATACTGATTATGGAAGCGATCGTTTGCTTAAATAACCAATGATTTTTCAAGCAAATTTTAAGGCTAATGTAATGTTTGCCCATGCGCCATGCTATTTGTATACTTTCTCCCGCGGTCTGATTTATATATATATATATATATATATATATATATATATATATATTATTTATTTATTTATATACGTGACATGAAGATAGAAAAAGGCTTGTATTGCGCTCCAATGAAAATAAGTCCAATAAATGATTTTTGGTGTATATTATATACAAAGGTCTATAATATAATCGACAAGAGTTCCTATACAATTGCTGTTCCTTTTTATTTAATGCAGTGGTAACTGATGACGAGAGACTGTTATAGTTTTCACTGAACGCCCCTAATAAAAAAAGCCAACGGAAAAAAGTTTGCTCAGCAGGATACAAAGATTTTTCACAAATTAACGTCGCTGTTTACCGAATCAATTTTATTTCAACGCTTTTAGCGTAATTCCTGTTGAAATATATATATATATGCATGCACTGGAGACTCAAGTACATTGCACGTCGCTCATGCGAGCTTACACCATACATAATTGATATTAATTACTCTCTAAAATTAAACAAACGAATTACGTTAATTTATTCCATAAGTTAGAACTTCATTTAGCTTGTCAATTAATGAATAATTTGTAAATTTGTTTGTCGGTAATTTTTGAACTTGAAAACGAAAGGTAGGACGAAATATTTGAATACGAAGATGGAAAAACCGCACTTTAAATAACTTTGACTGAATTTTTTACTTCTTCTATTAAGTTAATAATTGCAGCACTCTTAGTAATGTTCTATCATCGGCCAATAGGTGGCGCAACACATTTTTCAAATATTGTATCAAAGTAATCATCCTTAATTACATTGTGATCTTGATAGAATTGACACAATTAACTTTCGGCTTCAGGATGTTCGAACTATGAATTGAGGTTTGCCATCCCTAAAGACACATTTGTAACGCGTTTTTTCATTTTCATTTAAATAAATATATAAATAAATAATTGTTTAAATTTTTAGTTTACTTCATTTGCTTATAAGTATTCATTTGCGTATTTCTACTTATGGCACTATATTGCGATATTTTTAATTTTGGCCCTAATGTCTTTTAAGCACGATTCTACTAATCATAAATTCTATGCGAGATATATATCTAATAATGTTCGCATGTTTGTCTTGCTGCAGATTAAATTTTCTCCTAACTTAGTTCGAGGTCTCGTATAATATACTTTTAATTTGTGCTGGCTGTAAACGTGAAATTTTGATCCTCACATTTTTTTTCAACGATCTAACAAAAATTTTACGACGATATCGTTGCAGAAACGTGTAAAAAATAGGAATAGGACGAATATCGACGCAATCATTTATGAAATTTCTGGTGACGCCCTGTTAAATTTTCTTTATTAATAAAATTTAGAATTTAGAAGAGTAAAATTTTGCGTTTTCAGTTGTATTATTATACCTTTCAATTATGTTGGATATCGCAAACCGACGATTTTTCCTTCCTGATCTAGAAGTTAAGCTTTTTTTTTGTACAGGTAACGCGTCAATTGTTTTCAGCAATCAATATTGTCCTGTTTGTAACATTTTATTCTTTTCACTCGATACGCATTCAGTAGCGACTCCAAAAAAATTCGCCGTAATTCTTTTACTTAAATGATGACCTTTTACTTCTTACAAGTACCTTATACATCTTTTCACTAATTCATTGAACCTTTTTTTTATAGTTATCAAATAAACAATTCATACATCACGCATACACCTCGGAAAAATGAATCCGAATAAATATTTATTCACTCTCTAGAGAATATACACATATCTACATAAGTTGCAGTGTAATTATTAGATTATAGTAAAAGTGCCAACGGGCCGAGAGGATAAATAATAGTGTAACATATTACCGATAAGATTAAGACGGCGCGAGCGCCGTTCGTATATACCTATATATATACATATACATACAATAAAAGGGGATAAAAATCGATTTGAAATCGGTAGCTTTGACCTTGACAACGACGGTATAATATACACAAGCCTAATAAAGTACTCGAATGCAATTCCGAAAGGAAGAAACGGTATCTATCTCTCTCTCTCTCTCTCTCTCTCTCTCTCTCTCTCTATATATATATATATATATATATATAACGACGGTATAGAGAGGCGCCCGCGCGCGCACTTGACGTATACTCCGCCCGCCGGCCACCGTCGCAACCGCCGCCGCCGCACCGAGGATGATTCGTTATATTCTTATATACCGGAGCGTGCCGCCGCCGCTGCCGCCTGTTTACAGGGACAATATTTTCATTCCGCAAACAATTCGTGCGGCTCGATAAAGACTCGGGCGTCGGGGGGGGGTGGTAGGGTGAGGTACAGGTGCTCCCCGGGCTGCGCCCTGGTACTACTCCGCCCGCCCGTGCCGCGCGAGCATCTCGGCCTCGCCGGCCGCGCGCTGATCTAGCGCTAATGCCCCCTGCCCCCCTTCCTCCGGCCCAACCCCCGCGCGACACCCCGACTCCTATATTTACGAATCTCTCTCACTACCCCCCCCCCGCCGCCGCCGCCGCCCTGCCCCTTTCTATCTTTTCCTCTTCCCTCTTCCCTCTTCTCTCTTTGCTGCTTCTCCTCCCATCCCTCATCTCGTCCTATATGTATATCGATACGCACACGAACACGCACACACACACACACACACACACGCGCAGTCATACACCTTTTCCGCTCTTTTTCCCTCGCGGCGCCTTTTTTCCTTTTTTGCTTTGTTCCTCCTGACCGCGCCGGCTCGAGAGCGCGTTGCACCCATTCCAGGCTACTCGATTCTTTCCGTTTATATACGCTTTTCTGTGTATGCATTACTATGAATGTATATCATCTGTGCATGCACGTGTATATATATATATATATATATATATATATATATATATACACACACACATAGATACATATATCTAGAGCGAACATATATTCGCACACACAACACGCAGAGCGATTGCTCCATTCGTTATAAACAAATATTGGGAGTAGGCCATTCGGGTTTTTATGCGCTTGCACCCCGCGCAAGCTTTCTGTTCACCTCCCTTCTCAACGATACTTTTGTATATACTGATGTAACCGAATAAGAAGATTAGCGTTGCCGTACACATATATCGCGTGTTCTAATCACGAAAATTAAATTTGAACAATTATCTTGTCGTCCTCGGGTCAGTCACTTGTTTACAGATGCAGAGGCCCGGAGGGGGCCCACAAGGACCCCTAATACTATGAAGAAGAAGAAATTTTATTGGTGTAATAAAAATATAAATTTATCCGTGTAAGCATATAACGTAGCATCTACTTTATTCAAAGAATATCTTATCGGCTGTGCAACTTTATATTGGATGAATTTCAAAACGGCTTCAATCGCGGTGTTCTCTGCAATTATTCATGCAAAACATGCATTATAAAGGCTTGTGGAATTAATCGGGTGTTTAATTAATATATTTTACTTTAAACATTGAATGTTATTTATAGCTTTTTTCAATTTGATAAATATAATTCATGCAAATATTTTTATTTTCGACAAATTCTAACACATTATCAGATATATATATATATATATATATATATATATATATATATATATATATATATATTGTTGATTAATTCTCGTTTAATTCTATAGATACTCCCGATGATAAAGGAATAATTTTTTTCTAATGAGGACAAGTTTCATCAATTCATTAATTTCGTTATACCAATAAAATTACTTCAAATATTTCGACATCAACGTCTATAACTAGCAGTTTTTTGTGTTTCAATTATTTGTGCCTCTATACACTTTAAAACTAGGGCCTCACTACAGTTGAAAACTACAATATTCCAATACAGCCCTGATTGGCGTGCACTGTACGAGGTACTTTTATCAATTCGTGCAAATGTCAATAATGCTCGTTCGATATGAGCTGGGAAATTATGTTTGTTTATTCCGATGGTAACTTCTGTGAGAAAAAATTTCTTTAAAACACCATTGATTATACCTTACAGTCCGATTCTTTTAAAGGAATTGCTCAGTTTACAATTCAAGACAACATTTTCTTCTAATACGATTGCTTTAAATAATAGAACAAGCACTAAGTTAACGACGAACTGAAAAATAGCCCTACCTAATAACATACATTATCAAGTTCAATATGCTAATACATGCATAACTGTATAGATTCCTTCAAGTGACTAGAAAAAAATACCTTCGGCTCACGCTTATATTTATGGAATTCAAGCTCATTCGCTCGGTACCTACTTCGTCATTGTCAACAGCAATTACTTATGAACTTTACGACGCGCGACACATCGCGCGGCCGTCAGGGTCGCGAAAACTCGCGCGCGAATTACTGGCCGTTCGCGTTCGCGCGGGAAACGCGCGAGTCGCGTCCCGCGAAAAATCCTTGGAAGAATCGAGCGCGCTCGAGCCGTCGGCAACCACAACAGCGGGAACGGGATCAACAGGGACGGCGACGACCCAGAGACGACGACTCCTCTCGCAAAGTCAAAGCTATAGAGGCGCGAATCGACGCCGCCCATTATTGGCCCGGCTACCGTCGACTTTGTCGTCCTCGCGCGCACGCGGAGGCACGAGGCCAAGGCCCGCATCGGCGCCCCCGGGTCGTCGCCGTCGGCGCGCGCGCTACCGCCGCTACCGCCGCCGCCGTCGCCGCCGATTCCGCGCCCGGCCGCGGGACGGGCGCAGGCGCGGCCCGCCCCCACCCGGCGACCCGCCCCGCGCGCCCGTTGGCCGCCGCCCCGCCGCCCCCGGCCCATTGGCCCGCGCGGAGGGGCCGCCGGGGCGGCGCCCGCGCCGCGCCGCGCGCCCCGGGGTGGGGGCTGTTTGAACAAGAGCCGCCGGCGCGAGGGGACCCCGGTACACTCGCCCGCCGGCCTCCATTCGCGCAACACGCTCGCGCCTCCGTCGACGCAGGGAGCGAGACAGCGAGAGTCAGAAAACGAGGGAGACAGACAGAGAGCGAGCGAGAGAGCCAGGCACGCGCGCGCGCGCGCAGTCGCAGCACCAGTCGCGAGACCGCGTCGTTCGAGCCCAAGTGCGAGGGCCCTCCCGACGGGGGCCGCGGTGCCGAGGACGACAGCAGCAGCAGCAGCAACAGCAGCAGCACCGGCTCGAGCACCACCAGCGGTAGCAGCAGCAGCAGCAGCAGCAGCAACAGCGGCGCCAGCGAGCGCGCGGGACCGACCAGCCGCCCCGCAGCAGACGCGGCCGATGCCCGCGGCCCGCGCCCCCCTCGCCTGATAGGCCGCCGACCGAGCGCCACCCGCTCCGATGACCATGCTCCAGTCGCAGAAGCTGTACGGCGAGGCCGGGGGCCTCGTCGGCGCCATGGGCAGCACCGCCATGTCCAACATGAGCAGCATGGCGCCCACGTACAGCAACATCAACTGCATGGGCGGCGTCTCCATGGGGATGGGGATGAACTGCAGCTCCCAGAGCCCGGGCGCCTTCAACATGAGCTCGGCCATCGGCATCGCCTCGATGGGCGGCGGCTCGATGGGCACGTACGGGGGCTCGGTCGCCTCCATGGGCGGCGCCGCCTCCTGCATGAGCGGCCTGCCGAGCTACGCGCCCCTCGGCGGCGGGCCCGGGCCCGGGGTCTCGGCCCGCGACGGCCTCGCCCTCGCCGAGCCCGACTCGCCCAACTCGGCCCTGCAGCGCGCCCGCCAGGACAAGTCCTACCGGCGCAGCTACACCCACAGCAAGCCGCCCTACTCCTACATCAGCCTCATCACCATGGCCATCCAGAACGCCCCGGCCAAGATGCTCACCCTCTCCGAGATCTACCAGTTCATCATGGACCTCTTCCCGTTCTACCGGCAGAACCAGCAGCGCTGGCAGAACTCGATCCGGCACTCGCTCAGCTTCAACGACTGCTTCGTCAAGGTGGCCCGGGGCCCCGACAAGCCCGGCAAGGGCTCCTTCTGGACGCTGCACCCCGAGAGCGGCAACATGTTCGAGAACGGCTGCTACCTGCGCCGCCAGAAGCGCTTCAAGGACGAGAAGAAGGAGCTCTCGCGGCAGAGCACCAAGCAGCAGCAGCACGGCGGGCACGGGGGCCACCTGGGGGGCGGCCACGGGAGCCCCGAGCAGGCCATCAAGAAGGCCGCCGCCGCGGCGGCGGTGGCGCACCAGCAGCAGCAACAGCAGCAGCATCAACAGCAGCAACAGCAGCAGCAACATCACCAGCAACACCAGCAGCAGCAGCAGCAGCAGCAGCAGCACCCGCCGCCCGACGACAAGCAGGAGCTCCACGCCCTCGTGGGGCCGCCCCAGCACCACGGCCCCCACGGGGGCCAGCCCCCCCAGCAGCACCTCGGGCACCAGCACCACCAGCACCCGAGCGCCGCCGACATCAGCGGCCTGCTCGGCTCGGACCTGGGCTCGGCCCACGACGAGCTCGCCGCCATGGTGGGCCGCAGCCTGCACCCGCACCTGCTGGCCGACCAGGCCGCCCTCCACCACGGCCTCAAGCAGGAGCTGCCCTACGCGGCGGCCAGCCACCCCTTCAGCATCACGAGGCTGCTGCCCGGGGCGACGGCGGGCGCCTCGCCCGGCGGGGCCGGCGGGAGCGGGGCCGGCGGCCAGGACACCAAGCCGCCCGAGCTCAAGATGTACGAGCTGCACCAGGGCTACGGGGCCGGCTACGGCTCGCCCCACGGCCAGGCCGGGCACCCGGGCCCGGGCCAGCACAACGGCGCCGGGATGTCCGCCAACGGGAGCCAGATGCACCACCAGATGGCGGGCCACCACCAGGACTACTACCAGAGCCCGCTCTACCACCACGCCGCGGCGGCCGCGGCGGCGGCGAGCGCGGGGGCCGGGGGACCGCCGCCGGGGTCGGCGCCCGGGGCGCCGGGCTTGTGACACCACGCCGGCCACCCCTACGCCCTCGCCTGAGTGGTCGCGGCCGCGGCCGCGGCGGCGGCGGCGGCCGCCGCCTCCTCCTCCTCCGCCGCCTCCCAGCACGAGTGGTCCGCGGGCGGCGAGGACGCGGAGGAGCAGCAGCAGCATCAGCTGCAGCAGCTGCACCACCATCATCACCACCATCATCATCATCATCAGCAGCAGCAGCAGCAGCAGCAGCAGCAACAGCAGCACCACCAGCATTATCAGCAGCAGCAGCTGGAGGCCGGGATGCCGATGGCGATGCCGCTGCCGCCGTCGGCGCCGTACCTGTACCTGGCCGGGCGCAAGCCGAATTATTGTGATAGCCCCGCCGCGCGCAAGCTCGCCAACTGACTGACAATGTGCGCGCGAGTGCGCCCCGGTAGTGCAGCAGTGCCCAGTGTCCGCGGGGGTGGGGTAGGAGTGGGAGGCTCGTTTTGTATTATACGGTGTAGATAGTCGCCGCTGCGAAAAAAAAAAACCCTCGGGGTTGAGAGAGATATAAATAGATATTATACATAAATGCAATCTTGACGATTATAAATAATATAATAAATGCGGGAAAGAAACATGTAGTGCAAGCCCGTGGCGTCGTTAAATCTGTTCGTCGCGCTCGAAAAGTGCAGAGAGAGAGAGGGAGAGAGAGAGAGAGAGAGAGAGAGAGTGTGTGTGTGTGTGCGTGTGTGTGTGCATGGGAGCGATTTGGTTATATATACATACACATATGTATGCAAACTGTAAATAAGAGGGACGGTCGAACTGTGCTTTGTGGAGAGTGAGCGAGAGAGAGAGAGAGAGAGAGAGAGAGAGAGAGAGAGAGAGAGAGAGAGAAAGTTTGCGCTTGTAAAAGAAATTTTATTATTGTCCGAGGACTCTATTCCCATTGGGAATGTGCGAAAGATTATATAAATATGTACTTATTTCTCACTACGATGTCGTGTCCATTATTCGTGTCCTCGCACCGAGTATCTCTTCGCGTCTATAATGTATAATAATCGGATTTTCGCACGTCGTCACGTGCGATAATCACTGCCTACAAAATGTATCTAAACGCGGATCCCCCCCCCGGGAGACAGGAGAGCGAAGTGAAAAGTCAGCTGAAATCGTCGTCGGGAACGAAGATGAAGCGGAACAATTGTGCAAAAATTCTTTCGTTGCTTCTCGTTGTGTATATATATATAGAAGTTTTTTTTTTTTTTTTTTTGTTTTCTCGTTTTCTTTATACATCTTGGACCGGTACACGCGCGATTCGCTTCTGTCGACCGACCATCGCGCTGATTATGCGGCGCAAGCTCGAGCTCGCCGCCGGATCCGCTCGGGGCCGCGACGGGGACTCGAGCCGCGAGCTAATGTTATATATTATGTATAAAACGCGCGTACGAGCGAAGTATGAGGGAGGACCGACCAGGCAAGTTCCTCTTCTCGAACATGTACATGTTTCAATAAACCAACGTATTTCTACGGAAGAAAAAAAAAATACATAACGCTTTGGTCAATTTTACTATATACCCGCACCCATCGCCCGCAACCTTTTCCCTTCCTTTGACATATACATCTAGAACTCTATTATACGTTATTAATCTTATTTTTGTTTGAAATTAAAAATTAACATTACTGTTGTACAATGTTTCAATTTTATTTCAATCTTACAAATTTTCCCCTTAATTTAGAAAATCAATGCAAGGCCTTGTAAGCAATGATAAGTTTTAACAAATTATTATCAGCCTTCAATAGTGTAGTGAAATTCAATAATACGTAGTCAACCATGATTTTGTAGTCTGAACTTTAAACACTTTTCTACTTTAAACAATTCTTTTCAGCATTATAATTTTTTTAAAAATAAAACTGTATTCATTACAATTCACACATAATATTCGGAATAATTGTTTGCGAATCGAAAGCAATGTAATATCGTCAAATAATACTGTTACAATATTTTTTGTTGTTGAAAATATTTCTTATTTTTACTAATATACATTTTATTTTGTTCGCCGATATTTTCATACTTTTTTTTTTTTTTCAAATTTCTTTATATCGCGTGCAAAGTTCAAACGATATAGTTTAAAAATCGAACTTGTACGAACGCGTGTTGTGACAAACACGTAACGTGTTATTATATCGTTGCTTCGTCTGTATATGTAATATTTTTGTTCAACTGTGCTTTAAACCATAATCAGTAAAAGTGCAACAATTTATTGAATTTGTCCGTTATTTTAAGTAATCGTCTTTGGATCATTAGAGTATTATGTTGTCTTTGTACAGTAATACAAAAATAATACCTTTTATGGTTATAAAAGAAATTTTAAACAGGTTTCTTCTTTATATTTTAAAATCTATTTTCTACCTGTTCTTGTCAACGACAGTTTTGATCTAGAATATAATACTAAAAAGTAAAAGCTATATATTGATAATCTTTCTAAAACATGTAATTTCCCAAGTAAAAATATATATTTACCACGAATTGTACACGAGTTTGACATTTTCTGAATCCAAATAAAAATTATTGACTAACTTGTAAAATGATCAACTAATTCTAACGGTTGATGCTGAAAATGCAGCTTCGAGCACACGAGCAACTGAAAAGCGTTTCAATACTAAAATTTGACGCACGCATTTAATGAATATTTATAATGTTAATGTACAATAATTAAATAATTTTATGTTTTTAATTGTTTCCAATATATTCGCGTGGAATTTTCATAAAATCTAACTGAATGGAAATTCAATTACGTATGTACCCGAAAGTTTCTTTTCAATTACTTCAAAAATTAGAAATATAGAAAGCACGTTTAAAGAATATGACTTACATGAAATTTTACAACTAATTTTATCCTAAACATATAAAGTACCAATAACAAGCACAGGTGTATAGTTACATTAAAGAATATAGCCTAAGACACGATATGGTTTAATAATTACGAAAGAAAGCTATTTTAAATTATGTAACGATTTCTTTCCTCCTTGTTCTGATTTAGTTATTCTATTGCACTTTCCCCCCACAACAGGCTTACTCAAAGACTTATAAGATCTGAAAGGATTTTAGAATTTCTTTTGCCTAATTTGACAGAAATCGTATTTGATAAATTGTAGCTTAATTGGCGAAATGTCAGAATGAAAAACGTCGTAAAAATTTTATGAGAAACTATACACTCTGGAATATTTTATATTTAATTTCTATATTTTCCCATTCCCAAATGAAATTCAAAACATTAAAAATCCCAAATATTTTACTAATATCATTCAATCGACTAGTTACTTTCAAATACACAAAGCAGATAAAGATTAAATTAACAATCGCGTTATATATAATACTAAGAATTCTTTATACAAATTTGCTACAGCTAATATTGAAGAAACAACGTTACTCTTTTAAAGTAATTATTTAATTGATCAATAAAATCGTAATACAATAGGTAATAAATTAGCTTATAAATAGCAAAAGATATGAAAAATCGTACATAGTTTGCAGTTATTAGGAAGAAATGTTTATATTTGCAAATTGAAAATAAAGTAATATGTACATTATGATAATAAAATATTTGTAGTTAATAAAGTTAACATTGACAAATAAATATTATTTAAGTCAAATTGGCTTGATTGTTACCATAGAATGATTAACTACAAATAAAACGTTAGCAGCTATATACTGCAGTGTCTATACACTGAATGCGGCATTTCCTTACGCGGGCAAATATACACCGAAACAAAATATTTCTGATCTTTCAATAAACTACATTTATTTAGCTATATATATATATATATATATATATATATATATATATATATATATATACACGGTACTCACTTCTTTAAACAATTCATTTAAACCTTCTCTTTCGTCAGATCGTAAAGCAAAATAGTGTATATAGTTTTCAGATTATAATAGTCACTTGTGTTGAGATTGCTGTAATCGTTGTGGAAAAAAAAAATTAGGTTAAGCGTATTAGCTGAGATGAACCATGAGATACAATGAAATATTATGCATAATTTACTATTATATTATTAACATTGATGAAGAATTAATGGGTATCGTATACACGCTTATTCATCGTATTATACAAACAACAGAGATATACATGTATTCTATTACTTATATATAATTTTTTTCACTTATATATTTATTTATCTATATATTATACTTTTATATTTTTACTTATATATTTATATATTTATTTACTTATATATATATATTTTTTAGTTGTTCTAAGAACGCCAATAAGCAATTTTTTTGTTCTTATATATATCTATCGACAAATCTTTCTTGTATAGTGTATTGATTTTTTGTATACGTACAGAACGAGGTTGTAAAAAATCTAAAAATTGTCCGAAATATTATCAAAAGCCACGGCAACATGACTATCAATATAGCAACAATTTAATCGTTATTCTGTACTTTTAATTTAAACAAAAAATGCAGCGATAAGTTAAATATATTTAAGTATGTTGCTCAAGCGTTACTCAAAGAATTATATGAACTACTTTGCATATATATGTTTATTGTAAGTTCTGAAATGTCATCATTTTTAAAGCTGACAACTATCCCTTGAAATATATGGGTGCAAATGTAAGCTACTATTATATTTATTTATTTTTTGTAATTTTTAAAACATTTTTTATTTATTTTTTATTTTTCTTAATTTTTAAAAAATCAAGTACATACATAGAACTATAATTTTGTCTTCTTCGTACATACGTTCGAACTTCAAGGGCGTACAGTTTCGATCCTTAAAGATATAGGCTGGGATAATAAAGCAACTCTGACGAATATATATTCATTCGTACTAGCAAGTCTGCCTAATGCCATTGAACGGTGAACGTGTGACGTTTATACAGTTACGGTGTTACAGAGACTCAGAAGAGAGATTACTAGCTCGAGGCCAACATATTACATGCGAAATTCTCCCCCTGCTCTCAAAATGGAAAAAAATCGAACTACAATTAAGCTCATTCCATATATCGATCTTAATAAAAATTCCAGTACACATTGAAGCTCGACTAGACTTTACGACAGACTCCGCTGTATTATATACTATTTAAAAGTTTCAGATAAAACTGTATAACCTTAATAGAATTTATAACACTCCGCGAATGAATCCAGGTATATCTTTCATGCGCGAGTTGATATAAATCCGTGCGCCATTGTGTCTGCAGCATACGCAGGCATCGAGGAATAATCCAAACGGAAAATTTCAGGCGAAATTTCATTGAGACGTGTAGCTTTAAGGTGGTTCGGTGAAAAAAAAAACAAAATAACGTTACACAAATAAGCGAGCAAGAAAAACATTTTTATTGTTCTTTGTTTTTTTTTTTTTTTTATTTATAAATTTACGTTTCGACAATATTTTCATCACATTTTCAATTATTGTTCTTGCCTTTGACAAGTTCAATCGTTTGTACAGTAAATCAGAGATTGTTTACCTAGTAATTCGTCTGATATGGAAAACTCAATATATACGCATATAATTATGTTGTACTTAATTTTTAATTTTAATTCCATTAAACATATACAGTATTTTTATAACCGCAAACACATTGATAATTTGTCTCTATCATTCTGTTTTTCGTGAGATTGATATATTTTCACGAAAAATAGAAAATTGTTTAAAGCTTAAAAATTACGTACGTACATTTAATCGTTGACTGCCGGGCGTGTAATGCTTCTCGGCATTCTCCGTCATCTTCTTTATTATTCGATTAAATCAAATGGATCAATATACATATATATATATATATATATATATATATATATATATATGTATATATATATATATACACACACTCATATACACATATATATCACAATCTGGATTTTCAATCTCCCTTTTTAATTGTGAGTTTGATAGTTTGTTTACAAAGATTTATGAAAATCAATTTATTCTTTTGTTCCCAGATTGACAATATAAAACTGTGCTAATATTAATAAATGCTTATAATATATTGAATTATTTAAATATGATATTTGAATTAAACAGAGCCGGTATATATATATATATATATATATATATATATATATATATATATATATAACGCCTTGGTACAATAGACTCGTGTAAAATCATTGGAACGGGTCTATTTGTTTGATTAACAAATTCTCCCCTCCCCTACCCCAATTTTCTATTAGAATATCTTTCGACTAATACGGCACTTTACAGAGGTAATCTTCTTATTTGACTTGGCATCATTCACGTATATACGGCTGCGCCTCTCCTCCGCCACCACAACATAATTACAAACGCACGTTCGACGGTCCATTTAAATTCGTATAGAATAAATTCGTAGGAGCCCAACAACAGATTTTCAAATATTAGACTTTGTCTATTATTCTGATTGTTATCTATCTATCTGTCTATATATATATATATATATATATATATATATATATATATATATATATATATATATTTCTCAAGATGCACACGCTCGATGACTTCTGCATTATGTATAGCATAACAATCGCACTTATTTTTCTTTATTGAACAAATTCATTTTTCTTCATTCGCAAAAAATAGAAAACTAAACGATTAGTGCACGTAGAGTGATGGATATATTTTTGATATTCAATTAAGTAAGCAAATTTTGGCTTATAAAGATTCGACTTTATGTATAACGTACACATACATACAATGATGTGTGTACAGAAGTAGAAGAGAATAAACGTTAAAATACCTAAAGATTTGCGATACTAATATTTACATACAATATATATGTATGTATACAGGTAATTGCATAATAACCTTTTCTCAACGAGTAAATAATATACAATATTCTCAAATATATTCAATACTTAATAATTGTCGTTCGAAACGTCTCACCGCCATATGATCAAGGAAGGATTTGACACACAATTTTTTTTTTTTTTTTTTTGTTATTTATATTTGTCTTGAAAATATCACATTGCTAATATTCCATCCGAATTTTTATATATTTATTTACAGCCGCTATGCAGCAACCATTATTTATTTAGTAGTTTTTTCGTACATGCACGTGCGTGCAGAGACATACACACAGATACACACAGTCGCATATATATATATATATATATATATATATATATATATATATATATGTGTATATATGTATACATTATTAATTGTATGTTTAAAAAATATACATAATATTTTCATTAAAAGTAGAATTCCAGGGTCATAGTCTGTAGTATGCGTAAGGTACAAAATATCTAAGTAGTAGTAATAAAGTATTAGTAAGGCATGTATATTACATATGTATCGACAATCTATCCGTGTATATTTATTCGCGTATGTTTCACTCGATCGTCGTTTCACTTAATAATGATTTGTTAATGTATGTTCAATATATATATATATATATATATATATATATATATATATATATATATATATATGTATAATTTCTATCGAATCAAGTTATACATAGTTTGGATATAGTTGGAAAACGGCTATAAAAATTAGTCAGTAAACGTATATCTACAAGTTTGTATTATACATTTATATACCGTCTCGAATCATTGAAAGGGTCTGTAACATTGACTAGAAGTACAAATTACCAATTCAGCGTCTCGTTTTATTGTACGAAGCCACGGCATTATAATGAGGAGCGGCGTGAATAAATTTATATGCTAAACCGAGGTGACGGATGCAGGCCTATGCCGTAAGAAAGACGGAAAGCGTGTAAATTTTTGGGCCACCAATGAGCGGGCGCGCCATCCAATTCACGTGAAACCGTAGAATTTTCCCCCGTCTTTGTCCTCGTAATTTCTTTGCGCTCTTTTGTATTGTGTATATATATATATATATTGCTCGACTTCTTTCCTCTCCATCGCGTCCCATCCACTCCGTCAAAATACCTATTGTGATGCTTTGAAATAGATTTTTTTTTTTACGGATACGATCAGGTGTATATGTCGTATATGGAATGAATATTGAAAGTCGTTTTTTTTTTTGTCTCTAACTCAAACTTTATTGTATGCATTATATTGAATTTATAAACTCCAAAAAATCATCGAATGGCGCACATTTTAACGCTGGAGAATCGTTGTCTTTTTCACAAGTCGCACTATCGATCTCGTATTATTCCTCGGAATAATAAGGTCGCTGTTCTGCTGCGCATTGATAACGACGACGGCTGGATACGAATTAGGGGATCGGCTCTTGCCAAAGCAGAGATATACACTTGTCGCCCTACCCGAGGAGAAAATTCAGACGTTGCATACTCAGTAGCGCGTGCGGCGGCCAAGAAAATATTTCGCGATTCTGCGTGGTGGTGAATGGGGGGGGGGAGCTGGGGTTGGTGCGCCAGAGCAATGATAAGGAAAACGGAGAATCGCTGGGAGTTCTTCGCGGATGATAATCAGCACGCGCGCAGCCTATGCCCACGCACACCTATGTGCGCGCATGGAGATCTACTTATTATACATCCCCGGGCGTCTACGCGGCGAGAGGTCTTATCCCTCCTGCGGGGCTGCAAAGTGTAGAAAGACAAATAGGAGGGATTGTCGTGGAAGCGGCGCGGCGTGTCGCACAGCGGGAGCTGCGGCCGGATATTATAGAGAGACGGGCGGACGGAGCGAGGGAGACCGGAGAAACGCATACACACACACACACACACACACACACACACACACACTGGCAAGTACATGTGCGATGGCGCGCGCGTGCTGCTGCTGCTGCTGCTGCTCCTCCTCCACCTGCAGGTTACTACACAAAGCTGTGTATTTTGCCAATATTTGACTAAATCATGAACAATGTTTAATTCTGCAGGCTCGACTCGCGGATCCTCTGTCCGCGCCTCTATACATATATATATATATGTATCTCCACATACGCCTCCCTCTCTTCCGTCCCTCGCGGACTGCGCGAGCTATGCCCGAATCCCCGACGTTTTCCCGAGTGTATTCCGCGAATTCGATACCATATTAGATACAGGCAGACACGGAAACATACATATCATCCACGCACGTGTGTGTGTGTGTGTGTGTGTGTGTGTGTGTGTGTGTGTGTGTGTGTGTGTGTGTGTGTGTGTGTGTGTGTGTGTGTGTGTGTGTGTGTGTGTGTGTGTGTGTGTGTGTGTGTGTGTGTGTGTTTGTATGTGTGTATAAATGTATATACACGCGAATCGATTAAGAAAATGGACTGAGGAGCTTTACTTAGCGGTCCGACGGAGAAATTGAAATTTTCGCTGGGGGATTAGTCCCGTGCGCGGGTGCGCGCGGGGCGGCGGTGGGTGGGAGGGGGGCTGGCGTTGCAGCGCCCGAGGACAAACTCCTTGTTAATTAG
>JACCIC010000005.1:5852500-5860000 GCA_018907035.1 Sycobia sp. Sy_11
GTGTAGTCCGGCATTTCGTCCGCAAATCCATGCGTCGCTCGCCTCGACACGTTGCCGCGAATATATATATATATATATATATTGCTTCACTGCCCATACGAACGGCCAATACATACAGGGGGAGGATGGCGAGGGAGAAGTGAAGCTCGAACGGTCAGCCGAGCGCCCAGTGGTCCTCAGTCGATGTTTATATATATATATATATATATATATATATATATATATATATATATATATAGGGAGCGCATACAGATACACCCGCACCCACACAAATAGACGCGAATGTATATAAGTACCGGGAGGGGGGGGCGGAGGCACTTTACCAAATTAATAACGTCCGGTCCGGCGAAATTTCGTATACGTACGTATAAGCGTGGCTTGGCGCGTAGCGCGGAAAGGTACCATTGGCCAATCGAATCATCCCGATAGATCACGCACCGATATATAACCGGGGACCGGACCTTTATTTGCCCATACATTATCCAGGACGCGCGCGGCGATCGTTTATTGTCAAAAATTGCGCGCTCTTAGCCGTCGCGCGATGCATCTCGGCGCATTTCATCCGAAGCCTTGCTTCTCCATTACGGTCGAGTTCGACTTTTTACTTATTCCCTGCCCCCTTACGTTTTTGCGTCGGTTCGCGACGCCGGGCAACGGTATCGGGCTTGTCAATTTATTGGATTACTTTTTTACAAGCGTCATCGCAGCTACGGCGTAAAGGCGTTCTCGCTGTTTTTACCACGAAAATAGATTCCGATAAACGAGTGCCTTCATATGGATGTTCTGTTAATTTTTGAAAATTAACGAGGCAAAATTATCCATTGTCTCGCGGAGCCTCGACTCTTCGCACTGAACAATCCCGTTATTATTTGATAAAATCTGGATGTTGAAGATAATTCCGATCCTAGATTTTTATTAAATGAAAGTGTAGTGGTATTTTCAGGAGACCGAAGAATTTTAATTAAATAGCTTAATAAAAAGTGCGAAACATTTTTTTTTCCGTACTATTGTTTGTATTTATTTATAATTAAATTATGCCTCGTTGCGGCATTCGGATTTTTTTTTTCAATTCCAGTACGTGGAAAAACTTGAATCGCCTTTTCTGTCAAATAATAAATATCATTTTAATATAATTAAGACGATTATAATTCAGTTTGAAGGCTTTCAGGGAATTTTGGAAAAAGCTTTTTATACAAACCGGCATGTATTTAATTAATGAAAAAACGCAATGGCGTGGAAACGCGTATAATATTTTTAGAACATTACAATATGTTATAATGTGAATAAAAATTATATATATATATATATATGTATGCACATATGCATACATATAGGGTGTTCCAAATATGATTGTTCGCACTCGTAGATCGGTAACCAGGTGGGAAGGACGTAAACAAAGGTTGTATGCGTTTTGGAAAATTGCTAATGTTAATAAATAAAATTCGTCGTCCAATGAGCGAAAGCTAATTGGACTCTACGGTCGAGGCCATAGAAAGTGAGAAGACGAGCGATTGAGGGACGACATAGGATCGAGGGACGAGGAATTGAGGAGACTTTCAGTGAGATCTAAAAAAACAAGGAAGGTTACCCTGTCGGCTGCGGCAGAATAAATTTAATTATACGTGGCGCGAAAAACGTGTATATTAAAAAATTGTATATAAAATCTTTCTATGTATTACATCGCCTGCTTATTACCGGTCCGCGAGTGTTGACAATTCCATTTGGTCCACCCTGTAGATGCAGGTCCTACATTCGTGGCTCATTAGCCAAGACTGAAGTGTGCGCGAACAACAGAATGATTTGAATTTATTGACCGTTATTACGAAAAATACGTTTTGTTCTTCCGATGTCGAATTTACGATAAAACAGCTGGTTCATGGCACGCCCGAGCCGTCGGATCGCTACCGGCGCAGTTCGACCGTGCTTAAAAAGTTTGAGCGAAGAATTCTCGTCGCGTTAGAACGAACGAGAAAGCGGGAAAAATCGGAGGAAATAAGTTTCATAATAAATTCATTCGTCGTGTGTACTATGGCAATATTTCCAAATTTTCGTTCTTTCTGATTATATATTCTGTAATTATTGCTGAAAGATACGCACATTTTCGTTTTAGTCTAACATAATACACTCACGAAACGGCAAATAAATAAAAATAAAAACGAAAAGAGAAAATGAAAATTCTTTCGTTTTACATAGTACAGGTAATCGATCCTAATTATACGTTGTAATAAACATTTATTTTTACAGACTTCATGATGTATTGCCTTTTCTGTTTTAAAGCGGCGCATGAATTGAATTCCTTCGAAACCAATTCTTAGAACTGCGCCCTCGACTTCAAGAGCGACCTGAAGTACCAAAACAAATAAACATACTCGATACTATTAATGAATTCATTTAAAGATATATATATATATATATATATATATATATATATATATATATAAATTTAAATACCCTTTTAAATGTCCTATTATACGTCAGTGAAAATACTCAAACGAAACTTCATTATAATTTTATAATTAGTTAAGAGTGAAATTTCATAAAAATCTATTTCTGATTACAAAATGTTAACGCTAAATAAATAAAATTGAGATCTATCTTTTCTCATACATAAAGAAATAATTTATTTATATAGCTATTTGAATAAGAAGCTGAACAGCATTTCAATCACTCGAGCATAGAAGCAAATCGTTATGCAAGAATAGCTGGTTCTGTCACGAGGCCGTGAAGGTGAATTTCACGAATCGTGCGTGAATCCTGCGTTTGCGCAAAAATGCACATCTTCTCTTTAACATGATTTTTTTTTTTGCTTATACATATACATCTGCAATATGCGTCATTACGGACCGTTATCCACTTGAATTTTCAATTGTTGTTTTTCTTACGGGGCTTACAGCTATAAGAAAGCGAAAACGAAACGACGTCGTTATCACGCTATGTCGTTATGCACAAGCGTAAAATTCTTTGAAATAATTTATTTTCTAATTTTAAAAATCATAAAAACTTCGTGTTCCGACTGTTAGCATGAAAAAGAAAAAAACGGTTATGTAGTTTATATTTAATAACCGCGTCTTATCTGTGGCAACTGTAGAATAAAGGCATCGTCTGTTGATAAAGGTGACAAAGGTCGACATAACGGTATTATTGATCGTTCGTCTGCATAAATCCAAGTTTATGGCGTAATACACGATCGCTATTGAATACGATCTATTAAGCGCAACGTTGAATCATTCGTATACGTTTATATATTTACAATCAACGAGGAGGCGGATTGAACGTCGCGAAAAATGCCGCACAAAAATAAAGCATCAAGTATCTATAATTAAGAAGCGCGAAAGATGCACAAGGAGATTTTAGCCCTTGGAAAAATGAAGCTACGCGTCCCAAGGTGAAAGAGAGAGAGAGAGACAGGCGGAGGAGTGCTCGGGTTGGTTAGGGGTGCGGGGGGGGGTGAGGGCGGAGGGTGGACCACCAACGCTCGGTCGCTGAACAAACGTGCGCGAGAGGACGCGTTGTATAATTAATCACCGTCATCCATCAAGAATCTTGACGCGCGGTCACTCCGAGCACGTCGGCGTCGCAGGGGCGGAGGGGGAGGGGGAGTATAATAGATTCCAACCCCGGCATTGGCCGAGGCTTCGCGCCTGTACCGGCCCGATAAAGCTTCGCGAGCGATCCCGTTATATTTAATGGCGCAGACGTGGGTATGACGGTGTGATATGGTATATTCTGGTGTATTATATATCTATCGGTATCTATCTATATACATATATATATATATATATATATATGCTATGCTATCGTATACGCCTACAGGCACAATATATATATATATATATATATATATATATATATATATATATATATATACATAAAATTTTATTTCACAACGATTCCGTCCCGAGCAAAAATTTACAACGTTTCTGACGCGCTTGGAGAGTATATTTCGAACCTCCAAAATTCACTCATTGCCTCACAGATACCTAAGTGTGAGCGGCCGTATAGAATCCTGTGCTCAATCGTGAATTCGAAGATTCTAGCAGGTGTGCCGGGGTAACATTAACGCGCAATTCGTCGATACACGAAAAGGTCGGAATATATTATTGGTTTACCGCGCTCGCGCCTTGCGTCGAAATATGAAAATAAATGTTCGAATCTGAACGAAATATGAATTTGAAACTTTGTAAATAAATAAGTTTACATAAAACTGATAAAGTCTTCAGCAAAGTAGCGAATAAACTTTATCTGGGCTGGAATAATTTTTTTTTTTTTTTTTTTTGACGATAAATGTCCTTTGAATTCAGCAGATCATGGTTTAATTGAAAAAATCATTACTAAAAGTATCATGCCAATAAGTATATTCATTTGAAATGACGAATAATTTTTTAATTAAAATTTACAGCTTCTTTTTAATGAATCGCGTAAAACAGATCCGAATGACCATTATACGTGGATGGGACATAGATTTGTAAAATAGTCATCGTAAAATTTAATTTTACACCCCTATAATTGGATCATAAAATACTACATTTCTGCATTAAAGATGGAAAACCCTAGAGAACGTAGGACTAAATTCTAACCGTTGGAAAAAGTAACGTATTACTCTCGAAACAAGGGGAATGTTATGTTGAAAACTCTCCAACATGGAGAGGTTCTACGATTTCGTTTTGTTTTTAGATGGTTAGGTGTAAATAAATGAGTAGACACAATTTGAGCCACAAATTAAATTGATTTATTGGCTCTTGGGGAAAAGCCTAGAAGGCATAAAAACCCCCACGAAACGTATATTTGTGTTTTGATTGAGATTTGTCTGATGCGCATAATGTGCTGTTGCACGTATTCGTATTAGGCGCTACGGCCCTACGCTTGTACCGTATTGACGGTAAGCACGGGGCCCCGGTGGACAAACAGTTGTCCTTTATAGTCGTATAATCGTATAATTATGAATTCTGAATTGTATGAATGAATGTATTGAATGAATTATGAATGATTAAAGATAAAGTAAATGTTAGAATTTAACAAATAAGAAAAATGATGAAATTAACGCGAACGTATTGTATTAGTATAATAATTTAAACGCGTGCAATCGCAAGTAGGTCTGAACTCGACGAAAGATCGCGCCGAACTGACTCTTAATTTCGACGGGCTCGATCATCACGATCACGCTCTCTTTGTGATCATATGAAATCGATATCTATAAACAAACCAAACCCGAATTCGATGAACTAAAACTTCCGTCTACGGAACAGGGAAGGTGAAGGGTGTTAAATCGTATTTTCCGCTTATACGGTTCCGTAATAAAAAGCTCGATTAACAGGATGAATTTTTGGTAATCAGCAAACCTCGCGACGTGACTTCGAGAACACGGCTACGAATTCAGAGTTTACGTTCATGTTGCACATATATATGTGTATATTATTATTGCATAACAATAATATTGGTTCTGCTTATCAATCAAACGAGAAGATCTTAACCCTGGCTTTAATTACAATGAATTAACCATACACGAATTCTATACAAAAAAAATATACATACTACAGATCTTTATTGTCGTTTCAACTATTGAAAAGTTTGTAATTTTTGTAACAACTATTCTAAATTTAAGCAAGATATAAAAATTTTATATATTTTCAATATATTGTAGCTAAAGTTGATCGATTGACAAGGCGATCTATAAATTCATCTTAATCCAGTGAAATCAATGGAAGATTATATATGGTATCGATCTCGGTGAAATAATGCGTGTCCAACTAATTCCCATATGAATTATTGGCCTAGAATTAAGGTCAATGCAACAGTAAGGCAATACCATAGCTACAGCGATAATTTGAATTTCACCATTCTCATATATATAATTGCCATAACACTCTCCCAGCCGAGTCGATAAGACACAAATCTCCCAGGCTGAACATTGATTTCGTGATTCTCCGCGTTGTGTAAGCGTTCGTCACGGGCATGGGATTGGCGGGGCGGGTCAGAGAGAGAGAGAGAGGGGCGGGGGCGAGCGGTGGAGGAATTAAAAAGGAGGCGTCGGGAGGGAGCTCCTGAATCTCCCGGATCGTATATGCATTATATATAGTAAACGTCTGCGCATAAGGTTCGTCGAATTTGTCGACGCGCTGATGCGCGCACCCTCGCCGCCCGGCTCATTCTCCGGGACAATTCGAGGAGATAACACGCGGTCTATATATATATATATACGTACATCGTAATGCGCACACCCTCTATATACGTATTATGGGCTCTCCTTTTGATCGGCCAATTCCACCCCGATGACAACTCTATATCTCTCAATATACACACACACACACACACACACACACACAATATATATATATATATATATATATATATATATATACATATACGTTTAGAGCAGCGGCAACGGCAGCGGCAACGGCGGCGGAATCAAGCTAATACCGCGACAAATGCATCGCATTGTGCGCGGTGGTGAACCCCATAACAGCGGGCACCGTCGGAGTCGTCACGCGGCGGCGGAGCTCAATGAGTGTTATGTATCTATTGTCGTTAACCGCCCGCTGGCGCGGCGACTACGGCAACCCTCGTCGAAGAATCGACCTCGCGGACGATGATGTCGGTGGTCCAGAGATAAGGATAGACCGAAGTTGTGCTGTATACACAGACACGCATACACACACACACACACACACAGTGCTACGCTAATAGCAAGATAAGATGACATTTCATAACGTATTGTAATGGTTTTGATCTTGTACAAGTTATTGGGATTGTATGTTTTGTCTTGGTCCCGAAATGCAAGTATTGGCATCAATTTTTCAGATTGGATAATCATTAATATAGTATAAAAACATTCGAAAGTTCAAGTTTATATGTTAATGAATAATACTTTATTACACAACAAGACAATTGCAATGAAATAATATCGATTATAAAATATTATGTCGAAAAGTAAATGAAATGAAAAGTATTAAAAGTATTGTTTTATATGAATCTGATATAGTTCTAGTTTTGGAGTATGCTCTTCGTGAATCTCTTTATAAATTACAGATAGGAACGTCCATTCGTGAAGTACAAGCACGAATATGAGCGTTGAGTCCAAAAATGAACAAACCTAAATACATAGTCTGATTGGATTTTGGCCTTGGTCTCGGAAGACACGGCCCTTTCATTTTTTAAGGTCAAAGTCGAGGCAATAGTTGTTTTTCTTCGTAAACAAAAATTTGACAAAATAATCGAGATATAGCACAATGCTATTCCGTTTTAACGTCTCGTAGTGGGGTAAAATCAGGATTTTGACTTCGCCAAGACCGATACTCTTGCGCCTCGCGGCCCTGACTTTCGTCTTGAAACTGTTTAACACGGTCTTGCCTTGCTATTGGTCTTGGATTTGGATAACAAGACCGAACAATACCGTGATTAGCTTTGGGTTTTGGTGGAAGGGCAGAAGGGAGTTGCGATGGTCGCGGTCCTATATGTAGATAACAAGAACAACAACAACAACAACAAATACAACAAAAATAA
>JACCIC010000005.1:5865000-5895000 GCA_018907035.1 Sycobia sp. Sy_11
GACAAAAATTGAATAATAATCATAATAATAACAACAACGTAAAAGATAAATTTAAATAATAAAGATAACAATAACGTAGAAAATTGTCTTTCACGCTCTTCAATCTCAGTTCGATTCAACCCAGTATCATATATATTTACATAATATACGTATATACATGTACGTCTTACGGACCCAATCTCCATTCGGCAACGACGATCGAGACGCGCGTCACCGGTGTTGCGCCCCATCGGTTAAAAAGCGCCCGCGCGAGCGCGTCGAGCTCGAGGCGTAGGTACATAATACGCATTTGTGTGCAGTGTATACGAAGAGAGAGAGAGAGAGAGAGAGAGAGAGAGAGAGAGAGAGAGAGATGCCGGCCGCGAGATGGGCAGGATTCGTTCGTTTGTTCGTTTCCCGCGCGCGGCCTCGGCAAACATCCAGCGCGACGAGGCGCTTTTCCCAAATTTTCGTAAAAAACCAAGCTCGCGCCGCTCCGTGCGCGCCCGCCTGTATGCATTTTACTGTATATATATATATAGGAGAGCGGCACTGCGGCGGTAAAGAAGAAATAAGTTTAAACAGACCGCTAAAAGGTGGGCCCGGCGCGCGGCAATGCGGTTTCTCTCTGCTCCTTCAGCGCGTCCCATATCTGTATGTGTGTATGTGTGCTTCCTTTTGACTTTGGAAAAATTCTTATAATATATAGATGTACAGTCACGTGGCTATCGGGTTACCGCTTGTGAATATTGACTTTATCCACAATGGGGAATGTCAATTTTCCTAAAGAAGAATTGTCGAAGCTCAGTATTATATGTATAATATGTAGACATACAGTTTAGAGCGTCAGAGAGATTGTCAACTGCCTTCGAGGGTCGTGGAAAATCTATATATATATATATATATATATATATATATATATATAGAGAGAGAGAGAGAGAGAGAGAGAGAGAGAGAGAGAGAGAGAGAAAATAAGCATTATATTATAGGAATCGTCGCGCTCCGGTTCGCTTTTTTCCCTCATCGGACTTGGGTATGCGGAATACCCAATGTCCACGGCCTTTTTAAACGAGGTAATTCTACATGCATGTACGATATATAGAGAGTTTGGGAATGGAATTAGATTTTTTTAAGACTGGACAATCGTGAACGAAAATTACGATATCCATACATAATCATTATTAATATTATACAATTTAATATATAACAATGTTACGTAATATTTAAAAATGAAAAGTGTACTTATGTCGATTGTTGTAATTTAATTTAACAAATAATTTTATCGTTCTTACAGAATGCATAAAATAATATAGTTATAATTATCGCAACAATCAGACTGTTCTTGTTTATAATCCTTTTACATATAGATATTTATTTATTTATGTAAAAAAGGATCTGTCCTAAAATTTGAGTTTTGCCAGTTCTTTTCGTTGCAAGCTTTTGACGATCTCAAAGAACCGAAAGAGAAAATAAGAAATTTTAAAGAGTGAATTTGGAAAAGGAACTGTGAAGTGAAGTGGGAGTGCGAGACCGTGAGAGAGAGAGAGAGAGAGAGAGAGAGGAGGGGAGAAAAGAGGTTGAAACGAGAGCTCGAAAGCGAGCCACCCACAAAGTCGGCAAAGTCCGACAAAGACTTTGCCACTTGTACGGTCTTGGATCTATGCAAATAGACGGGAGAAGGGAGAAAGAGACGGAGCTCAACGTCCGTTCCGCCGTACCTACGGTCCGATCCCCGCCCGGCCTCCCTTTTCCCTCCTCCTATCTTTACTCTCGTTCCTACCCTCGGTGCGACGCGCGGCGCTTCGACTATGCATATATATATACACCTGACCCGTCTCCGCTCTCGCCCTTCCCCCTCTTTTTTACCTCCTTTGTCTCTTCCCGGCATTACGGCACGCACGCACGCACGCACGCACGAGCCCCGTCCTCCGTGATTCATATTTATATTTGTCGTAATAATCGAGGAAGAGGTGTGTGCGCGCGCGCGCGCGTGTGTGTGTGTGTGATTATGGTGGGAAGCGGGAAGCGAGGGGACGGGAAGCATATTTTTCCACGTCGCCAGTCCTCGACGCGGAGAAAGAGGAAAGGAGTGGTAAAAGAAAAAAGTTAAGGAGAAAGGAGAGAAAGCTCGCGCGATGTCGCTCGCGCGCGTCGCGTCGCGCCACTCTCGCCAAGGAGGAGCGAGAGGAATGTCTGCGAAGTAGCCGGGGCGGGGGCGGCGGCGGGCTGGGGGGGGGGAGAGAGGGGTGTTATTTTAAAGAGAGCGAGCAGCAGCGAGGAAGAGGGCACGGACGGGGCAGCGGGCGAGGGGCTCCGGGTGGCGGGTGGGAAAAAAGCTACGGAAATTCTCGAGCGGGCGCGCGCCCGCGCGAATCGCCCGGGTTGTATTCCCTCGGGGGCTGCGAGTTGAATTTAGACCCGACTCCGGGGCAGCTGTGCGAGATAGAGGCAGGGAGGCGAAAGAGACGGAGAAAGCTCCCGGCCGCCCGTCGGAGTCGAGGTAGGTAAATCCCGTTTTCTCGGGTAAACATCGAGAGAGAGAGGAGAGAGAGAGAGAGAGAGAGAGACGCCCGGTTTTATATGAAGCAGCGCCTGTATTGGGAGCAAAGCAGAGGACCCGGGCGCGGGCGAAGGAGGGCAGGGTCGCGGAGGAGGAGGAGGAGCGCCGCGAACACAATGCGAAATGCCGGGGCGAATTTACTCGGAGCGAAAGCGACGGCGACGGGAACGAAAATATACTGTTTCGATGCGCCGGATTTAGGAAATGAAAGAGCCGACGACAAGAAGAGGTAAATCGCCCTCGGTCTATATAATATATATATATGGTGCGTGTGTGTGTATATATATATATATATATACATATACCTATGTAGTTCACGCTTGGCAGAACTTTTGCGCGCGAAAAATTTTTCGACGAACGTCTCCTTACTGCACATATACGGTACATTCTTCGTCGTGCGACGTCCAAATGTGCGTCAAGGGGCGGGGGCGAGAGAAAAAATGTTTTCACAGGCAGCGCAATTCGCATGAACAATTCAGGACAAATAGGATGTTTCATTTACCGTTGTAGGATCGGCGATCGTTTGTAATAAATGTGAATTACCCAAGAACGTCTATGATTGATTGCCTTTTGTTTTTTTTTTTTTTTTTTTTAACTTATTTATCGAGGATCGCATAGCCTGGTGGGCACTAGTGACCGGTATGTAAATAAGTTTGAATAAAATATTGATATTACTGGTATATATGGACATACATAAAATACAGATGATATGTAAGATATATAAAATAACGTGACTGTAATAAGATTCATCGGTAAAAATCGTCTCATGTGCAACTTGTCAGCGGTATTTGTCACTTTTGCACACTGTTGAAATTCTCGATATCAGCGTTCACTACAGTTTCCTTGTAGTTTAATTCCCCTCGTTATATGGGTAGAGATTATATTGGTATTTAATTGGCTGGCGCTTTACATACAAGGTTTTCTCGCAGACTTTCCACGTTTTTTTTTTTTTTTTTTTTTATTAAGTAGCTTATATCAATGATATATTCTTAGATATTTTATTACCTTTTGTAACGAAGACGAGTTAATCGCATTAATTATTTACCGATGTGGGATGGGTGAGTTTTTCCGCCGCTTGTTCCTAATAGCGCACTGAATCTCGACGATTGTTCGTTTCCAAATTGTACGCACGATCTGAAAAAAGAACGTAAAGCTGCATAGAGCGACAGATAAAATTGCTCGCGGCGTCTTTGATTTTTCAGACTCGGACAGAATTTTAGGGTATTTTACGTAGGCATTGAATTGTTAACTCTCACTTTCAGTATACATATAAGTGCACATTTGGGTTGTTTATGGATTTATTTTTGGCAGGAATATATGTATATATATATCAATTTGTAGATTTTTTTAAAGGTGAGTATAGATGGAGAATATTAATTCTCTTATAAGTGGATCGATTTCATTATAGATTATTCTTGAATCTATTCAGTAATTGAAGACACTTGACAGAAATATATATATATATATATATATATATATATATATATATATATATGCCGATATATAATATATGTATTCTGCACTTAAACCATAATAAAATATAATAATAACATTTTTATTAAATCTACAAATGAAATCTATAAATCATCTCGATTACTGATACAACGTTCGTTCCATCCGTTATCATATTGCGCTTCCTCCTTGTGTAATCTGAGAAGGTAACTATTAACGAATGTAAATAATCTACTGTTGAAAATGACACTATTATATAGAAATACGCGCATCTGGAGTAGCCTGTATATAATTGGATTGTGTCCAGATCGTTCGATTGCGCTCGATCGGAAGAACGCTACATTAACGAGAGCGATAAGTGTACCCATCGATGCCAATCTCCGATGTCGGCGCAATGATTTTCTTTTATTCCTTTTTTTTTTATTTTCGTCTCCTTGTTGTCGCTGTTCTTTCGATTGGTTTTCTTTTTTTTTTTTTTTTTTTTTTTTTTTTTTTTAATTTTCTTTTTATAATAACGATACGCCGCTCCGAAGTCTGTGGAGAGCGGGCCGGGAGTATGCGCGAGCGCGCCGGAGTTACGGGAGGAGGGTCGAGAGCCTTTTATCGGGCGACGACGCCATTGTACACGAGTGCGTGGGTACACATTATATACGAGGATCGCGGATGTATAAGACGCATGTGGTGATTATTTATATTATATATTTTAACGGTTTTTTTTTTCTTTCTCGTACGGTACGGCCCTCTGCCACCTTATGCGCGTGTATTTTTCTACTAATTTTCGAGATTCCGACGGGCGATCCGCGAATTTTCATGTAATATGGGAAATTCTTACTCCGAATAATAATATCTTGTATAATCATTGAAATTACTAAAAGGAATTCCATTGCAGCTTCATTATATCAATTAATTATTTAAAGCGACGGTTTACCGTACAGATCTGAGCATTTCCTTTCCAAGAGGTCGACGTGTGTCATCTATGCGTACAGGCATATGACGAATGTATCCGTAGATGTCCGTAGCGCACAATTATGGATATCAAAAGGTGTGGAGAGTGAGCCTAACAAAAGAATATATTTAACGATAGAATTATTTAAAGTGAATGCGTAGACTGGAGCGTAAACATTATTGCTGTACTTGACACAAAGATTATGTATTTTTCGCATTATTGTTCGACGTGAATTGTCTCGAGCATCGTGATACAATTTATCTGTTTGTATGTATATATGTGTATATTTGTGTCTAATATAGTAATATATAGTATCTTAGAGCGTTGATTTTGCGCATTAAGATCTTTATATAGGGCGCCAGCCAAAGCGTAAACTGTACACATCATTACGAATTCCACCTAAGAACGTTCGCCCATTCATCTGCAGGATTATCAGATTAGTACAAAGGCATCCAAAATTTTGGCAAATTCAAGCGCACGTTTTGAGTTGTATAAAAAAAAAAAAAAAAAAAAAATAAGAAACACAAAACAAAAGAAAAACAATGATCTTCTTTGAAAATTCCTTTGAATTAGAAATTTTCTTTTCTCGTACAATCGCAATGATTTTCGCGCACTATATACACATATACGTTTATATACGGATCAGAGATAAGATGGTGTTCGCGGCCGGTTAATAAACGATTACGATGCGATCAGAGTGCATGCAGATAGACCAATATATATATATATATATATATATATACATGCGTGCACGAGAGCCGCGGGAGACACGACAAATATATCCGTATACGCACGTATAGCGGGAGGACTGGGTATAGTAATAAGTATATAGACGATGGAGACGTTATGTGCAACGGTGGGGGATCATCGCGCGCGCCCGCTTCCACATATAAATATATATATATATATACACGCGCGGGAGAGATTAATACAAATGTGCATTGCCGCGCGCGCGCAAACAAATAAATATTTGGCCGGGAGTGTGCTGAGCGACACAAGTCAAATATATGTCGAAGCCAAGCATCGGTAGCTTATATACGTGTATTATGTGTATATATATATATATATATATATATATATATATATATATATATCACGCGCGTCTAACTACTCTTTTCAGGGCTATTATAATAGAGTTTATAAATACATAGAGCGAGCGCATTATTAAACTTATTTACCAACTTTGATTCTTTTCAATAGCATGCGTATAAAATTCTTTCACCTGCGCGCGCGCTTGTGTGTGTGTGTATCTATATATAACAATTAGCTCGAGAGGCGCAGACCTCTGTTACTGATGCACTTTTTACATTTTGCGCCGCTTTATCTTATTGCTCGCACTGTATGCGCGACCGTCCGTTACTACTGTTGTATGTAGATACGCGCGCATACGCGCACGTGTAGGTGAGTGCACAGACACAACGCAGGTGCATTCGGAATAAATCTTTAGCGCCAACTGCGTGGCGGAGTGTATGAAGCGTATATCGCACCCATATAGAGAACTCGCAAGGGATGTTGGAGTGGAGGAGGCAGACTCTCTCTATTTCTCTCTCTATCTCTCTCTCTCTCTCTCTCTCTCTCTCTCTCTCTCTCCTCCCCCGCCCTTCTCACTAGCGCCACAGTATGTGCACTACGTGTGTATGTATATATACACTGTATATGTATATAGACGGGGCGTATACATTCTCTGCAGTATGTATACCGAGCATATATACCTACCGGTTGACTTTCCGCTGTTTGATTCTTGAACATCACGCGCGTGCTCTCTCTCTCTCTCTCTCTCTCCCCTCCCTCTCTCTTTCAGCACAAGCAATGGTTAATCGTAGGTTCAATATTTTGGGCATCCTCATTTATATGTACATGTATATATCTGTATATACAACGAGCTCCCGTGTACAAACTTTACAAGCTCCCTCCCTTATGTGTATAATGTGTGTGTGTGTAGTGCGGAAGACCCAAGCGCACATAGTCGACAAACGCATCGATTCGATCGGTCATTATCTCCGAGGGGGGGTGAGGGGGGGAAGGTGGTGTATTTAATAAAAATCTTATATTCGCTTTGGATATATATATATATATATATATATATATATATATATATATACACACGCAGATCTTTGAAGCAAACATTCGCGGTAGGGCTCGCGGGGCAGGGGAGGGGAAGTGCGCGCAACCCTTACATAGGTATATATATACTCGATAGAATCCGTATAATATGTTTGTCAGGGGGGGGGGATCGAATCGTGGGAGGATTATCCCGTGATTTTATGGGTCAAACCTGCATCGAGTGCAGTTATTTTATTTGGCCGAGCGCGAACGCGTGCATTTAAAAGAACCGATCGATGTTGTGTATATATATATATGAAAACTCGAGGCTATTTAGGGATAAACACAAAGCATCTATAACGTGCAGAACGTGCAGAACGTGTGCGCGCGTGTGTGTGTGTGTGTGTGTGTGAGTGTAGAATGATGCTCGAGCTGAAAAATTTTTATCGAGCGCTCGCCGATAATACAGGGGAGATCTTGCACTCGAGCGTCGAGTTTATAATGAAAAAGCTTTCGTACTTAGCCTTGAAATATCTCTGTCAGAGTTTTTTTTTGCTTTTTGTTTTTGAGAACTGAAGCTTCACTTGGTCGAACGCCACTCGCTCGAGCCGCTGGAACCATCGAACTTTATACTTGAGTAGCTCGAACTGATGGAACAATTGGAACAGTTTATATGATCGATGCTGGGCAGCTGCGCACTGTTAAAAAAAGAATTAATTAATTAATTTTTTGTGCTACTTATGAAATTTCCTTCCAATACAAGTATATGTAAAATTTTATTAGTATTATTATTTTTATTAGTAATACTAGTATTAGTATATATAAAATTTTTAAGTAGAAATGCCGAAATTGACAGTAATTATGGTAGAATTAAACAAATCATTGGATGCTCAATATTATTCCACAAAAACAACACACACACACACACACATACATATTAGAATTTCTACACTATTAATTTTATATTTTAACACTGATGCACGAGTAATCGCGTAAATATGCTGAAAGAAAAGTTTATAATATGCATTGTGGTTTTTTTTTCGTATTTTTAACCGCAATAAGCGCATATTTTCGTGAATCCAGTAATCGCCGAAATGCTTCCAGATTTCGAACGTTTCGATCGTCCAGTGCCATATCAAAATCTAAAAATATACGGCATAGTTGGTTGAATTCGACCGGTTATTCGGTTTACCCGAGCGCTGGGAATCGCTCGAATGCATCCCAATCGATACCGGCACGTTCTAAAGTTCTGATAAAAGTACGAAGCCAAAATGTTTTTTTCTAAAGCGCTCATGTATGAGTCGTGCGCCAACAGGTAATCTCAATATATATATATATATATATATATATATATATATATATATATATATATCATCATATTCAACCGAATGAATCTGCGTAAACCAATACGAGGAACGGCTAGGTGTTAAATTCCGCGCAACTCTCGGCCCTGTGTGCGTTCGCATACATACACACATGTATGCATAATTGCGCACATGTGCTATGGCACGTATGCGTGAGCAATCATATACATGTATAAATAAATTTATTATAGGTGTAGACTTAATTAGGTGGCCTGTGTGTGAGAGAACGAGAGAGAGAAAGAGGGAGAGAGAGGGAGAGGGAGAGAGAGAGAGAGAGAGATAGATTAAGCGGCAGCGCAGCATGCACAAGACACTTGTCTAAATAGAGCGCGCAGAGCCGTAGAGAGCGAGCGAACGTCCTACGTGACTCGAATATTTCGAAACACTTGGAATATCACACATATATGTATATAAGCCCAAATGCCCGAATTTGACATTCGCGCGTCTGTGTCAATAATCCGTTTTATACGCGTATAAGCTCGGACGAGAGCGGCGGTGGGAGTCCTCCACCCCCCCCCCCCGCCCCGACCCCATCCCGCCCCATACCCAAGCCGCATCAGCTACCCGTCGCCGCCCGCGCCGCGCGATAACTCAGGCTCCGCGAGCCGACGCTGCGCTATCTGCCTGTAATATTGTAATGCCGTGTACGGTGTGTGACTGGGAGGCGCGCGCGCGCAAGTCACACGAAATTCCGAATTTCTTACATAAATTAAGCGCGGCGCGCGAGGCGGCGTGGAAGGAATAATTTTCTTTCTTTTTTTTTTGTTTTCGATACGCAAGCGCGCCAGGCTTGCGCGAGCTTCGTCGTATACGATATAATATGTATGTTTATTGAAGATGCCTTAATTTGTTTTCTATACGTGTGTGTGTGTGTGTGTGTGTGTGTGTGTGTGTGTGTGCGCGCGCGCGTGTGTATAAAGCACCCGGCGGGCTGGCCAAATAACTTTTTCTTGTTGAGTTTTGTTAGAGAAATTCCAAACAGTTGAATTTGTTAAATATTTGACTATTAAAGCATTTGGAATCGTTATCAATGAATTCGACAATTCTTTTATATAGCACAAAAACAAAAATTTCCTAAATTCACAATCAGAGATTGTAATTTATTGTAATGCACGCACGCACGCACGCACGCACGCACGCGCGTCCACATACATGCATATATGTATAATATCAAAATATCAGAATATATTCTCTATTTTCCTTTAATTCCAATATCATTTACGCCATCGAAAAAGCAAACTTTTAAAATTTCAAACTACACCAGTTCGAACATACGAACGATTAATTCCTCGTTCAATCGTTGATCCAAATAATATTCATTTTTTGTTATTTGTTTGATTTTCTTTTTATAAGAATAAATATCAAACAACATTGCAGAACTGGATAATTAGCATTTTGTCAACGCAGAGATAGAAAAACAAATAAACGAATGAAAAATATTATGTATAAACATTGGATTAAACAGAAATTAATTTAACCTCAATAGGCTCGCAAAACCGAAGCTGAAATAAAATAGCATCCCGATTTCAACGTAATCCGTATCGAGTGCCAGTCTAACGTTCGCTTGTGTCTTTTCTGCACCATTCTCTTATGAGATACCATTCTCTTTTTCGAATCCTCGATAATATATAATCATTGATTTTTACGTTTTTTTTTTTTTTTTTTTTTGAACCAGAATTTTTCTTTTCGTTTACCGTATAAATAACACAAGGCATAAAGCTTCGCGATAATATTGATACGTATATGCGCGAAAATTAATCGAGCGAGTAAAATTGTGCATTGTGTAACGAGCGAGGTACATTTGGTTAATACGCGCGCGAGGGTGAGTTGTCCGAGTGGCGCGGATTACCAACTATGCCGAACGATTTGACGTACATTGTTTTTTTCCAAGAAGCTTAGGTGTGGGAATGATACGTGAAGGTATAGTCGCAACTATAGGGGTGGGCGAACAGAGCGAACACCAGCCGCCTCGACAAAAAAAAAAAACAAAAAACAAAATTTTATTTTATATAAATACACAAATACATTATTTATAATTAATATAAATATTATTGAGACATAATTTTTACAGCTATTTGTAAAAATTTCATAATATTGCATAAATTTATTATATGTTTATCAATTTATACATTTATTTATTTATGATCTCCAAATGTAAAAGAGAGATTACTGAAATCGGAGAGATTCATATTTATTGTTTTACTATATTGATTACTCACATCTATATTGGCGCATTTTTTTCGCAATATTTTCTGCTCGACTATTCGTTCAAATACTCGTAAATAAACAATTGCCGTCTTTTTCTCATATAATTTGGTTTTTTATATATATATCAAGCAGGGGGGCCAAGCGCTTTCTTCGATATTTGTTTTTCTTGCAATTTTTTTCGTTTGGTTCCTATTTTTAATTTTCCGCCGCGTAAATGGGCTTAGATTGACTAGGCAACGGATTGCTGATCGACTTCTCTACTATCTTTTACACGACATCTAGTGGAAGGTCGTCGTAATTGCCGTCGCTCGAAGGATTACTACCCGGTATTATTGTTGCCACAAGTTTTGTTTCCTTTCAGGCTAGAAACATGACTAATTTAACAATCACTAATAAATAGTGCGTATATTGTTTTGTTAAAGTTCATAATTTCTAGTACAATTTTTATACGAGAGATATGAATTTTTCAAGTATAATGTCCGTGTATCGAACCGTTGATTATGTCTTTTAATACATTAATACGCTGAACGTAGCTGCAATCAAGCCTGCAACGATTCGAAGCGTTTTGTTATCATTTCTCGTTTGCGTCGCTTTATTTTTCATAATTACAGTAATTTTCGTCAAGTACAGTATAACACACGCTTATGAGTGCATTATAGCAAAATAATATTTATAAGTATACACAATTGTCAATTTACCCTACAGAAAAGTAACGTGTAATACGCCACTTGTCCAATGTTGTAGGAGGAAAACTTTCGCGCAAATTAATATATTAACGCTACACATACAAACATTGTAAAAGAATTTCGCTGCCATTTATGGTTAAGTCGGAAATAAATAAAATCATGAAACTATATGTATATAGTTAGTAAAATATATATTACAGAAGTCCATGTTGAACGGATTCGACGTTTAATAAAAAAAAAGAAAGTATTTCTGAATAGCTCGGGACGCGCGAGGAGAGCGATAAGAGCGAGACAGAGCCGCGGCGAGCGCGTTATAATCCCTTTTAATTTTCAAACGAGCTTTCGTTTCCTGATAGACGATATGCGCGTGTATATGAAACACCGGGCGAGTATGAGACAGTGCCAGGTGCGCGCGTCTGATTTTTGCGCTCATATATATATATATATATATATATATATATATATATATATATAATAGGCCGAAAGCGAGCACGAGAGAAAATTTCGTCAGAGCATTGATAGAGAAAGAAACAGGGAGATAGAGAGTGTAGGAGAGGGGACTGGGGGAGAAAAAAGAAGCATGTGGTCGCCCACACCTATTATAAAACAATGCGCAGCATTTTTCCCCCTCTCATATATATATATATATATATATATATATATATATATATATATATATATATTATCTCGCGCACCTTTCCATCCCGCGAGAATGCTATATATATATATATATATACACACACAGTCACGCATACGACACAGTCGGTTATACACGCAGTGTTATCCCCGGCCCATAAATACGTGCGTTACCGATAAGCGCTGAGGCTAGAAGTGGGGAAGGGATGGGGGGGCGGGAAGAGAGCGCTTCAGATAAGATACGGCTTCGCGCGCTATATATATATATATATATATATATATATATATATATATATATTTCTATACGCCGGTGCCGCGGGATGCAGGCGGCAGGTAAAGCGCCGCGCCGCCGTGCGCGCAGCAGGATGAAAAAGCCGCGCGCTTTTATGACTATGTACTCTTTCCACGCTGTGTGTATATATATATATATATATATATAGGTGCGCGCGCCCGAGTGCCGCGCGACGATGATGAGCGCACCATAAAAGCGAAGAACCGGGGCTGCGAGCTCGCGCTCTCGTATACGCGATGATGCGCGCGACTCGCGCGGTAGAGCGCTTGCGGCGCTGTTTCTCACCGCTCGCCGACTTCTTAATTTCGTTGTTCCGACCATTATTGCGTGCGCGAGCGCTGTGCCCCCGTGTGTCGGTGTGTCTCTGTGTCCGTATATATATATATATATATAATCTAAGCACCGACGGTGAGTCGTGCCGGGTATAATGCCCGAAGGACGATGCGGGATACGCGCGCCGATCTGCGCCCGCGGAAGTTTCTCGCCGAGCGCGTCTTATCGCGTCGCCGCAGCTGGCCTCCACGTAAAGCGCCGCGCGGGAATGCCGGCCCGCGGCCGTGCCCACCCTTATCTCCCTGAAAACGTCGAATTTCCAATGTTCTTCCGAGAAAAATCCCCAAAAGTCGACGATAATGTACGCGTACACGGTCGAATATCTATAGATTATGCAGAACGACGGATTTTTTTTTTTTTTTTTTTGTTTTTTAGCGTTATCGTTTAACGGTCCTTCCCTTCTTTGTCATGTAGCTGTAGATTAGGCCGATGGGACGATAACTCGCAGGAAAGCAAAGCGCGGGGAAAGCACTCACGCCTAGAAATATTAAGAATT
Source organism: Sycobia sp. Sy_11 (assembly GCA_018907035.1). Classification (NCBI taxonomy): domain Eukaryota; kingdom Metazoa; phylum Arthropoda; class Insecta; order Hymenoptera; family Epichrysomallidae; genus Sycobia; species Sycobia sp. Sy_11. Next base: position 5,877,996 of record JACCIC010000005.1, read on the forward strand.
CCGAGATTTTTCGTACTGTTGGTATATATGCATATGAACAAGTTCGACTATCCTTTTCTAAAAATCGTGCAGATATATTGCGCACTCAGAAAAATTAATCGAAAAATCTTTATTGTTGTAAACGAGAAAACATTTAAATTGCAGCATGAATGGCGACTTTTACCGCAATAAGCCAGTATTTTTTGTCAATAATAATTGAACGTATCTCGATAGAGATAGTCTCCAGTGTAGCAGCAGCTATATATACGGTTCTATGTACATATTTCGTGGTTTTCAATTTTCATGCTATCGCGAATCTATAATCTGATTTTCAAAGACCCTCTGTATTATAAATTCTAGTGCCATTATTGGCAATAGAAAACTTTTACTTATACATAGACAAGTACAGGGATATACAGAGATCGAGGTTTTCAGTTTAGAAAAATCAATTCTTTTTTGGATTTCATTCCCATTTTTGCGACGTATTTGATTATCCGGCCTATAAGTCAAACCAGTCGGATCAACACGCTTAGAATTATACTTTTAAAAGTCTATTTCTCGCTTAGCGTATCCCACATTTTCTGAAATCAAATAAGCCAAATTTTGAACTTTTCCAATCGGTTAACTCGATTTACATCGATAAGCATTGACGCTTTATTGCATATGCGCGCTCATTTCTCCCACCTTTTATACGCGTGAATAATTTCAATCGTCGGCCATTGCAGGCAATCACCTGCATTTTTCGAACATTATCTCAAAGCCATAACCATCCTCAATGATTACAATACCAGGTGCTTATTTTAATTGATATTGTAATATCTGTAACCTTCGTGTTAGCATCCTTGAAGATCGGCTTTTGTCGATATAGATCGCTTTTTGTTCTGTCGCCGGGTAGGCAATAGAGGCATTATTTCCAGCACGCACAAGGGGTCTTTTTAAGTATATTTTAATCTTTGGATTATACATACATACATACATACATACATACATACATACATACATACATACATACATACATACATACATACATATATATATATATATATATATACGCGCTCGTTGAACGAGTGAATTTTTTTGGAGGTACCTTTATTTCTAATTGAGCACTTGTTATAAGCGTATGTTCACTTATTCATTAGATGAATTTTTTTTTGTTGAGCCGGGCTAAAAACAAACATAGCTTAAAAGCAATTCGTAAAATCGTGATTTCATATCTTGAAAACTGATCGAACGAAGCGACGCTTATTCAAATTCCATGTCCACTTCATATTTGAGAACTTCGTGGTTCTTTAAGTAACACGCGTGATATATGTACAAGCTGTTGTTAAGTCGCAAGGTACGACTTCACAGAAGCGCATGCTTACATTATGTAAATTGAAAACCTGTCTATAAAGTCGTACTTTACGAATGTAACCGAATATTACTCTACGGAAAAATATTTTTCGCACGACGCCCGCGAAAATTCTATGATCCCTGCGGAAAGTTCATTTATATAGACATACATAGATAGATAGATCTGTTTCACAGATCTTTGGGGAACCTTGAGATGATACCTACCATAATCGGTCGTAAAGTTCTATTTTACGGCGCACAAGTACAGTTTCAAGCCATTGTTGGACAAAATTACATTATAAAAAGCCATCACTTTTTAGATTATCTTTATCACCATATATTTTTCGTCTTTTTTATTCATCTGAACCGGGATACCAGAACTGAACTTGGCTCGAGGCAAAAATTTTATTTATAAATACAAAATACTTCAAGATGTTTCGGTTTTATAGAAATACGTACATACAATTGATAATAATAAAATTATATTTCTCGTTCTTTCGATGAAGAAAAACGAAACCTCATCCAATGAACTTTCGAATTTATGGATTTTTATATAAAAAAAATATTTGAACGAATCGAATTGTATTAAACTTGGCAAACCAAATTTAACCTCAATATTAAAAAATGAATATATAATTTAAATGAATTAAGAGAAATTATCTGGAAAAACATATTGTCAAGCTTGCTTATATATAGGTTGCGCTCATAACTGATGTTACCTCGGTAATAGAATTACTAGAAATTGGATTAAATTATTTTCAAACTGTAAATATTCATATCTAGCTATATAGAACGATGCTTTTGCACGATGTTCATTGTGAATCTCGCATTCACAATTTCTGAATACTTAGTTGACAGCGCGCGCTGTTTTAAGGAGAAACGCGCGTAATAAAACTTTTCGCATTTTATCGCTATGCATTATTATTATCCGATAACGCTCGGGCGCGCGTTTTCATTAAATTCAAATGTATGTGCGCGCCAGAATATTAATTGCCTCTGGAAATTACGTAGGAAGCGTAAACGAAGTTTAAAAATTGCTTGACATTCGCTCGACGTTTAATCTTATGCATAATGGAATATATAAAGATGTCTTCCCCCACCCCCTTTTTCTGTCCACATTACACTGTATTAACGACTGTTGGATCTTTCTCGGGTCCCCCCTCCCCTCTATCCCTCTCTCTGTAAACTGTTTGACAGCGTCGGCGCACGAGGAAGCGAGTGAAACGACTGTACTTTGAACGAAAAGGCAGAAAAGACTGAGAAGGGAACGACAGAGAGATAGAGAGAGAGAGAGAGAGAGAGAGAGAGAGAGAGAGAGAGAGAGAGAGAGAGCGCAAGCTGAACGGTCGAGCGGGTGTGCGCGGCGGGGCTGGAGGGGGGGAGGGCGAATCTCTGGTTCTCCACAGTCCACGGGCATGTTTTAAAAGTGTGCAAACAGCCGGGCCGTGCGAGCGACCGGCTATCCATTAGCCCCCTCAATTATTCGGAGTGGTATTCCGCGGAAGAAAGTAAAGACGTTCGTCGAGAGGCTTCGTTTTGTTGGCCGAAAGAAGTAGAAGAAGGTAGAGGAAGACGAAGACGGGCGGACGCGGATGAGAAGCCGCGCGGGCGGGGAGACGGCGGCGGCAGGAGAAGGAGCGAGGATGGTATAGAGAAACTTAGAGAGAGAGAGAGAGAGAGAGAGAGAGAGAGAGAGGGAGAGAGAGGGAAAATTCGAGAGGAAGCGCTCGCGCTCGCGCCAGAAACTTGCCCTCGGAATGGCCGGACTATATATATATATATACACCGATGGCGGCGTTGCGCGTACAAACTTTGAGGAAAATCAAAGTCTCTCGCCCTCCCCTCCGTCTCTCCTCCACCGCCCGCTCCACCCGCGGCATGCGCGCGGAGGGCGACAAAAAGGCGAGAATAACCCGTAAATTATAAAGTCGATTGAAAAATCGCCGCTGGATTTTCCAGGTAATTAAAGTAAATATGTACTCGCCTGTCCCTCCGCGTGTTCCTCACCGCTTATACATAACTATACGTATATACAGGACGCGACGTTTGTCGTTGCATATATAGTCCCGCATATACATACATATATATATAGTTATACGCATGTCTCTAGACATGCTTCCCCGAGATATATAAACCCGGCTAATTATGTAGGCCGGCCTAATGAAAATAAAAACGCGGGGGACCGGATGGAAAAAAAGGTGTGGAAGAGGGAAGGCGGGGAGAAGATTCAACGTCGGCTTGTTCGTTCCGTACACCTATATATATATATATATAGCCAAGTCTAGCGGAACGAATTCACTGGGCAGGACGGGCGGAGATAGTAGCGCGAGGAGACTTTGCTAATTTAAGAATTTGCTTCGTTAGCCAAATCAAGGCAGGCTCGTTGGGCCTCCCCGCTCTCCCTCCCTTCGTCCCTCACCGCGCCGAAAAGTTAGCCGGGTATAGCAATTAATCAACCGAGTCGTCGAAGATACGCGACGAATGCGCAAGAGCGCGAGCGAATTCTCCGTCTTATTTTTTCTTGTTTTTTCTTCTTTCTCTTTCTTCTTCTTCCTTTTTTTTTTTTTTTTTTTTTTAAGAAGAGCCGGTTAAACGCGAAACGCTTTGTTCCGGATATCGATGGCGATTAATTAAGAAGTTTGGCTAAATTAACGGGCTCGTTTCTCGCTTACTTCGTAAATTAAAATAAAATTAGGACCCTTTTTCCTGCGAGTTGCCGGACTTAATGGATTTTCAAGGGGTTCAATTGAAAGCTCTATATACATATATTTGTACAGCGACAGAAGCCCATTTTTTCATACTGATGAGTTCGGAGTATAAAATCCAGGAAAGGAATAGTGTCAATTCACTTTTCATATATGACAAATATAGTTGAAATTCACTCGGCACACACACACACACACAATAATTTAACAAAAAATATTTCACGTACCGCAGGCTGTAGTAATGGCAATGCTCAACGAACGTAGAAAAATTGGCATAGTAAGTTGGACATTGAAAAAATTGTATATATAGAAAGTAGGCCCGTGGCAGAAGCCGATCGATGTGGGTAAAGTATTCTCATACGAGTGAGAGAGATGTGTGTGTTTGCGCGCGCGCGCGTGTGTGTGTACGTGTACAAAATATATCTTACAAGTAAATTTCTGAGAAGAAATAATCAGCTGCCCGGTGTGTCATGTACATTTCTTATCTAATATATAAGTCAGCCGTCGGATGGAAGACACAATGGCAAACACACCGGGGCAAAGCTTACTCTTGAAAATGGAAATCGAAAGAAATGGGAAAAAACCGACGTCGATGTGCGTGTGTCTGTCTGATGCATCATTCTATATATACATATATATATATATATATATATATATATATATATATATCGCGATAATATACCACATTTCACGGCTCGGCTTAATGGAGTCATCGAGAATAAGGAAAAAATGCGTCCGTGTTGAAACTTTTGCAGAATATATCCCAGGAATTTAGATGCGTATAGTTTCGAAATTATATAACCATGAGCTTTGGACAAATGAAGGAGCAACCATGTATGCACTGGTGTTCCGTAAATAATCACCGATTTCAGTGACGATCCCTTTATCCTTTAGCCTTTGCCTCTATTTTTCTGTGTATTTAAATTATAAACATCTTATTTCGATATTTCTATAGAATCGCGAAACATTGGGCGGAAGTTACGTCGCACAAATGTGTGAATTAAATTTATCGCGGACGATTTGCCCCTTCGAGCTGGCAAATCAGTGAAATTTTTGGGCGCTTTAGCGATCGATATAGAATTTTTCCAATGCGAAACACTTATTCATCATCGAGATTTAGTAATTGCTGGCTCTCGTCGATAAAACAGTTGCATAAGTCGTGGATACTTCGAGATTTCCACATGTGGGAAAAATTTATATAACAGGGAACAAAAACGTAATTGCTTCACTAATACAAATATATGTTAAACATTTACAATATTAATGGTGTTTCAGAAATCTGAAACATTGTTAAAGTGAGAAGGATTCTAGATATAACTCTCTATATAGATTATTCATTTGGCCAATTAGTAACAAGTTTTATAAAATTTTCCGGAAAAAAGAACCAACTGCTTTATTCAATAAAATTCTTTGTTAACGATCGAGCAACCATGTTCATTCGTTCTCAGCGATATTGTCTTGCGATTATTTTGGCCTGTGATTATTCGCAATTGGCGCTGCAATGATCAATGAAATTATTTTCGAGAGCAGACATTACTATTTACGTCGTTGTAGTATGAAAATTTTGTCTGACATAAATATGTACGTAAATCGATATAAATGTTTACCACCTGCGGGACACTTGGTCGATTAATCGAATATATATATATATATATATATATATATATATATATATATATATAAGGCTCGTGGGAATATTACATTAAAAGAATTTTCTAGAGGAAGATTTGCGTCACATTTGTCGGATAGCGAATCAAAAATATTTGATACGGTATCCTTGAACGAAATGTGTCTCGCGATAATTATTATATGATGGATGCCGGCCGGAGCGGTAGAAAATGAAATATAGCGGGGAGAAAGCGCGAAGAGTGCACGAAAGTAAATAATATATATATATATATATATATATATATATATATATATATATAGAGCGATGGAGAGAAAGAGAGGGGGTGATGGGGGAAGAGCAAGAGAATAGAATAGAAGAGTATTTATTTGTGGATGAACTGCAGGTCCTCTCTGGCCATGACAATACAATAAAATAATTAATACGGTTATAAAGAAAAAGTAGAAGAGCGAGAATTGAAATGTACGAGTTAGTGAACGTATAATTAAACAAAATTCAATTAAATACATCGACATATGATCAAATAATAATAATAATAATAATAATAATAATAATAATAAAATAGTACTTAGATATAACATAAATAAAGTAACAATAAAAAGACCTGTGGTCTTAATCGAAAAGAAAAGATTCGACCTACATACTAGTCGGTGAACCGGCCAATTCGCTTACACCGGATTAAACGCGAACGGCCTGCCGCAGCGCCGAGGCGTTGCAAAAGCTCATCCGCAAATCGAGCGCAGCGGCGCGCGTTCGTTCGTGGCCATAAACGCGTGTGCGCGCGCGCGCATAGCATCGGGCAACGGGACGATCGACGTTTGTGGGAGCGCGGCTCGGCGCGCCCGAGGATTTTGGGCCGAGGCGCGATAACGGACAAGCGTCGCGCGCACGGTCATCGAACGGCACGGTATTCCCGGACAATGGGGCGGTCACTCGTCGCGCCCTCGCAATAGGAGCGCTGCTAAGGACTTTGCGAGGATCGAACTTGAGATCGGGGGAAACGTCGCACCCTCGCAGAGTTCGATCTTATTTCATACAATGTATATATATATATATATATATATATATATATATATATATATATATATACACAGCATCGCCGTGCAGTGACTGAGCACTTGGATCCCGACAGTTTTGGTTCGTTTCCGGAAGAAACGGCCGAAATGACCATTGAAAACGGCGGATGCGGAATTGTATAACGAAGAGCCGACTGTTGTGACCGCGACATCCAAGCCACGCGACTCTTGATTTGTAGGTGTATTATAATTACCGGCCAAACGTTAAACGCGGCGGCCCGAGATGAAAACAAAAACAAAACAAAAAAAAAGAAATCGGCTGACGAACGAAGCGATGTTAGAAAATCTGTCTCTGAGTAAACGTTCAAAAAAAAAAATCATGGGCGCATCGATGATGGTTGCGGGGATGTAGATGAGAGCGGGAGGGCGAGGCAGGAGTATCAGAACGGACGAGAGCCGAGCGTTGGCCCCGTATTTCAATCGGCAGGCGCGTGCGCGCGACGATGCATAACGGCGCTGACTCTTTGTTCAAGCGGGCGCGCGAGCCGGAGACTCGCTCGCGCGCGGTCCTCGTCATCGCCGTCTTCGCCGGGCGATAAATCGAATTATCGCCCGAGGAGCGACAGTGGGTCTCTCTCTCTCCCTCCCTCCCTCTCTCTCTCTCTCTCTCTCTTTCTCCATCTCCTTTCCTTCCTCGTCAGCATTTATATATATATATATATATATATATATATATATATATATATATATACACGTTGGCATGCGTGCGCGCACGCGCGCGGTTAAAGTCGCGGCGGAGAGGATCGATCGGAAACAAATTGTCGATTTTACAACGCGTTCCGCAATTAGCACCATCGGCCGTGATGCGTGTACGTTTGACGGTCGGACTGCGAGCGAGAGAGAGAGAGAGAGAGAGAGAGAGAGAGAGAGAGAGAGATCTGCCATCGCACGGATATATAGAGACCCGCGCGAGAACGATCAGCGCGATTTTTCTTCTAATACTTACCTCGATAACCTTCTCTTCGAGTATAATGGCTTATAAGGGTCTCTGGGAGGCGCGCGAACTAATGAAAATAACTGCTTTATATGCCTATATATTTATTAGCTGAGATTTATATATATATATATATATATATATATATATATATATATATATATATATATATTATATCTGAAACCATGAAATTCTCGCAGAATTTCCATTAATACTGCCCCGTTTTCATGTGTCCACTTTATACGCCAAAGTTTCGGTCAGGCTCGTCGAACCGCGTGGAAACGAGTGGATTTTGAAAAATTTCACTTGCATTATGGAAACTCTGCAGCGATATAAAGTTGATGTAAATAAAGAGCATATATAATTCTTAAATATTATCGAAAGTGCCTTAATTGAAATTAAAAGAGCATTAATTTATATAAATATACCAGTTTACGTGAATTCGTTTTTCTGAGTAAGCGAAGCCTCGGTTCAAATGTAGTTTGTCGAAAAGGTAATTCATTGGAAAAGAACTTTAACTATATCAGAATAAAAAATACTGCAGTATATGCGAAACCCTATAATATCATCTACGATAAATTATGAAGTATATCGGAAAATCTTCAATAAATAAATTTGCACTTAATTTAAATTTGCAACAGACAACTCTAACATTGCCAGTATCATTACAATGTAATGCTTATATATATATATATATATATATATATATATATATATATATATATATATATATAAATCCGGGCATTGCTGCAATATTTGTTAACTCGTCAGAATTTTGATTACAATAGTAAATTATTACGATTTATTTTAGTGATTTTTAGATCAAACACGGACCCTATACTGTATCTATAACATTTTAGAACAATATTACCAAGATCAAATTATTATCATGCAATCAAGAAGATATAAGACAAGTTAGTAAAAGTATATAACATTTTAATTATTAGAAATTCTCAAAGTTCGAAACTTAACAATGAACGAAAATCTATTTATATTACAGTTTTGCCACATTCCTTTAACCACGATTAACTCAATATATTAATTATAATAAATAGTAAAAATTTCTAACATAGAATATAGATTATTTTATGTTTATTATTTTTATTATTTTATTCTTTTTATTCTTTTCAATTTTTAATTTCTTTCTTCGCGACCGATTGTAATCAAGGAAAGTCTGACTATCATTATATTCATTATATTAGAATAATATATCATTTACTAATTTATAAAGACAAAGCGTGTTATTGTTTGTACACGATAATCAAAAAAACTCTTGAACCGATTGCTCTCAAATTCGAAATCTACATTCTATATCATCTTCTGAAGGAGATGGGCTATTTTGTTCCAATTCATCAGAACCAAAATATTGGAAAAAAGAGTTTCTTTACCAACAATTCCATAACTATATATATATATTTATTCGATTAAGCATATTGAAGTCTTGCAGTTGCGTGTAAGACTTATTTAGCTATACAGTACATAATAATAGCTTAATACATTATAGTTGTAATTTACATTAAACTTCGCTATATCAATTTTTATATACATAGATTACATTTATTTAGAAATGCAAACAAGTATCTACAGGCTTTGATATTTGGAGTTGCTATTATCATATGGATATTTCAGGATGGAAGCAAGTTGATTTTTTTTCAGATTTTGAAGCAATTCAGCTATTATAGATTCGTAAAGCGCACATTGAAAGATCAGATGGTTAATATCCTGATGGTAATCACTACTGCATATGCATTTTGGATCATTTATTATCCCTACTCTCGCTAATGAAGCAGCAAGGTCGTAGCGATTGAATTTGAGACGATTAATTGTAACAATATATTTTTCGGTCAACACGTTGATTAGCGAACCAGGATTTACATTTTTTACCGCGGCAAGTATTCAAAAATACTTTTCCTTTAGGTATGAAATTCTTCTGTTATATAATAGTATTTGTTTTAGGAAACATATTTTTTTTTATACTCTTCATATTTATCAGTAAATGGTACAATTATTGGCGGAGGTGCATTACATTCCTTAATCGTTTGCCCGGTCAATAGGTCACATTTGTCACTGACTTTTATGCCAGTATGAGATGGCACCCGGAAAAAGAGAATGAAAATGTGCTTGTTTTTAGAACAAAATTCATTGTATTTTTTTTATAATGTCTAATATATGCGGATTAAGTTTAGCTGTACAGCAGAATATATCTACACACACATATATTTATATATATATATATATATATATATATATATATATGTATATATACATGTATGTATATATAATATTTTAAATTAAATACCGCGTATATTTAGTTCGCGCTGCCAACTAAAAATCAAGCAAAAAAATGATCTGCGAAATAGCATCTTTTTGAAGTGAAGTCGGAGACAATAACTTTTTGCAGCAGAGGCTGAAATTTTTAGCAACTTTTTATACGGGTGAAACGATAGGTAAAATTATCGACAGGAATACAGATTTAAACATAGAGTATTTTTCACATATATATTATTGAATTGTTTATGAAATCGGTTAAATTATTATCTCGGGCGAAGCCGAGACAGGGATTGGTAGTAATTGTATAAAGACCGTAAGACCGATAATGATATTTATTAATTTATTATAATTAATACTATTATCAGAATAGTACTTTTCGTTTTGTTTCCTTGATATATATTATGCAATATAATTCCGTTAACAGTAAAAGAAAAATGACGTAAAGTATAATTAATATGAATTTATTACAGGAAATATCGATTGAAGTAAGACATTCATGACATTTTGCAGAATAATGTTCAATAGATTTCTACGTGTTTCGATTATATATATATATATATATATATATATATATATATATATATATATATATATATAACGATTATAAAAGAAATTTACGTTCTATAAACTTCTTGCGTTCTTATAATTATTAAATTTTAGTAGAAAGCTTATATAGAAAAAAACAGCTGAAAATTCTATTATTGAGTAAAAGAAGAACACGAGTGACTATATATATATATATATATATATATATATATATATATATATATATATATATAGCAACTCCGCATACGCCGCGTGCCGCTGCGCAAAAATTCCCGACCTGCAAAGTGGATAAAAGCATCAAGCATCGCGCGCATCGACTATAAGGATATATATAGATATATAGAGAGGCAGTATATAAGAACACGTATATGACGCGGGGCGTTAAAAGGCGCGCTCTCTTGGCAATTACACGGATCTCCGGGATCGATTCGCGCGGGGCGCGGTAATGAATTTTTTACGAGTTCTACTCTCCGCGCGAGCGAAAAGAAGATCGAGCGCGCGCGTGTCCGCGCGAAGGAGCGAGATAGAGGGAGAGAGAGAGAGAGAGAGAGAGAGAGAGAGAGAGAGAGCAGCGAAGAGTAGGACACAGTATACATATATGTGTATATATATATATATATATATATATATATTATATATATATATATATATATATATATATATATGTATATATATATAAGTAATGCAGGTTGCGACATCGCCACGCGTGACTGTTACATCCGAATGTTGACCCCCCGCGCGCAAACACCTCGACGTTAATGCGAATGTGGAGACAAGAAAGGGCAACGAAATTTTCGTCTACGACGATTTTCCATTCGAATATTGTCTTTTTAGAGTCTCTTAAAATGAAAAGCTGCGATTTTTTGAATATTGGACAATACATGTATTTGATCATGGATTTCGTTTCTGTATAGTTTTTTGAAAGTAAATATATTAGTGAATTGATCGATGATGATTCGAAAGATAAAGATGCTTCAAAAAGTAATAGATAATGTTTTTATACGCTTACCACTAGTATAATTATCACATTATTATAAAAACTATTGTTTACAATTTTAGACAAATTAAGATACATATTAGTTCAAGTAAAAGACGAATAATAATTTTCGAAAAATAAATCTTAAAACAATATATATATATATATATATATATATATATATATATATATATATATATATATATAGAATTTCATTCTCCCAAACAATCGAGATAATGTTTATTATAAAAAATTATCAAAACACAATATCAGTGGAAGGCGATAAAATTTCTATAATACTGCCAGTATATTTTTTATTACAAAGTACGATTCTGTCGAGAAAATTTTCTACAAGCCGAACGTTGAATTTAATCTCCCACAAGCTCGATATCGCGGGACAAGCGCGACCGTGTTGAATTTTTTCGAATATTTAATAGTAATTTTTTTACTTTTACAGTCTGTGATCAGATTTCCAGGTACCATACTGTCACAGTTATTATTATTAGAAAATTATTCTCCGCGTAGTTCTAATAAAGGAAAAATCCCGAATTGACCAATAACAAATAATTATCCCATAAAACAAATCTGTATTGTTCTACAAGATATTTCGTAGTTATCAATGAAATACTTCTAACGAATCACTCCTACATTAATCTACTTTATCACTGCGGGACCTTAATCTGGCAACATATCAAATAGTTTTCCTATAGTCAAAATCCAAACTATAATAATTATGGGCATTTACATAACAACTATAGTGCGACGAGGAGTGACGCTTGAAAAAGAAAAGAAAAAAGTAAGCAAGATATTACATTGAATGAAATTCCGAGAAAGGCAGGAATTTTCCGAATTTTTTTTCTTCACTTTGTTTTTTTTTTTAATTGTACATCGGCTTCCTCTCAATCAATTGTATTCGATATGTGATACTCTAATTACGAAAACTGCCATTCACCTTCTGCCACGGCATGTTCTGGAAAAACCCGCGATCGGAACACGCCTGGATTTCGTCGGCTCTTACTTCTTTCGTTGATCGCGAGGATATTTTTCGAGTTGCGCGTCTACTCGGTGCGGGAGGGGGGGGGCAGCATCATCAGGAAGCTGGTCTCGATATATCCCCTTTTCTAACCATCTCTCTCTCTCTCTCTCTCTCTCTCTCTCTCTCTCTCTCTCTATCTTTTGGCTTTGCGTTTGTTTGCTCAATCTATAGGAGGTTAGTGCGCCGCGCGCTCTTCTGCAGCAACATCAACCCTCTCTATATAGACACCTATATATATATATATATATATATATATATATATATATATATATATATATATATACATATAAAGGCTTGCTCTCTGTTCACCCTTGCCCCCGTCTCTACCTCTCGCGCTACGCGTTTTCCTCTCCGCAATATATATATATATATATATATATATATATATATATATATATATACGCTTGGCTTAGCTCCTCTTCGACAGTGCCCGCGCCGCCGCTGCTGCCAGTCAGTCAAAGCTCTCGAAAGCCAGCCGCGCACGAAGGCTCGATTATCGATTTCGTTCCCTCAAGATTCGCTGATGCTTCGCCCCCTCCTCGTCGCCTCTCCTTCTCACTCACTAAGAGCACGCTCTTTTATCGCGTGGTGGTATATATATATATATATATATATATATATATATATATATATCGAGAGAGAGAGAGAGAGAGAGAGAGAGAGAGAGAGAGAGAGAGAGAGGGAAATAACAAAGGGCCGACGCGCCGCCACTCCTGCTGTTGGCCGACGTTTCGTTTTCCTGACTCGCACGACTCATCGGGATTTACTTAACGAACTGGCGTTATTGAATAATTAAAGCGTGAAAGTCAAAAGCGGCTCCCGTCAGCCCCTCTCCTCCAGAGGGCCGGGAATTTACAATGATTTATATATATATATATATATATATATATATATATATATATATATATATATACGCACAATATAGATAAAGGCTCGTCGGCGAAGGTGAGAGCGACGACGAGGCATATGGCGGCGACGCTTGTACATGGAACACGAGCGTTTATCACGCAAGCTACCTTTTCGTTAGGTCCGCGCATTTCATATATTATGCATAGACAAGCGGAGTCGAGGGCGCGCACGCGAAAATTTCAACCTGTCCGACCCTGCCCGCGCGCGTCTCCTCGCCTATTGCATATATATATATATATATATATATATATATATATATATATATACATACATATATGTTGCATATGTTCTTACTTTTGCATTATTATAATGCCATGCATATGGCGGAACCTCGCCCACCCCCGCCGCCCCGCGTTCACGCTAACGTGCATATACGAAAATATAAGTCGAACCGGCGGGTAGCGTCGGAAACCTGCGCTCCTGCGGACTTCTTTATCGCGAACTCGCCCGTAGACACGGGGGTTCGGCGATCCTCGTTGACTTATCGACAAATCATTCCTGCGTTCTGCGCCATCCGATAGACGTACGGCCGTGTGTCGTCGCGCTTCTGGAAATTTACTCTAGACGTGCCACTTTGAATATGCAAATCGAGCAAATGTCGTAATTACGCGTAAAAAGGTACGCGCATACAAATTGAGATCGGATATAATTAATTTTATTTGCTGAAAGTCAGTCCGACGAAAAACATACTCTGACATTTTTATCGCTTCTATTCAAACACTAAGGTGATAAACATAGTATATTTTTTGGAGCTATAGCTTCAATCGTATAAGAAACATAATGATAAAATTAATAAAATGATAAAACTTTGTGAATATATATATATATATATATATATATATATATATATATATATATATATATATGAAGACTTTTGTCAAGAAATTTTTTAATCTCCCTCAGTATTATTACTAACTACAGACATAATAAAAAAGTATACGTATTTGCAGTTTCATGTTAATGAAGTTTCTGCGATTTTTGTGTAATGCTAAAAAGATGGATGCTGAAAAAGTTGAGAAGCACGATAAAACTTAATAAAAATAGTGAATGAACGTTCTTTGATTCTCAAGTAGTTGTTATATGTGTATCATTATATTATATCATAGAAATATTGCACCATTATTACGATGGGGTATATGAACAGTAAAAATGACCCACTGAAAACAGTCATTTTTTTTCAATTGATAAATCGGAAATATTCTCTTTTTTGACCTGAGAAAATTTAAATCATATTTGATAAACAGGATTGAATATATTCTTTAATTAACCAATGAAAATATAATTTTTTTAAAAATAACCAAGCGACTATACTCTATTTTTGCATTAGCTCAAATTTAGGAGAGACATTAACTGGCATAAATAGAACTAAAGCTCCTTGGGAACTTACATCAACCCTTTAAAAACTCGCGCACCTGTGAAAAAGAAAAAACGTATCTATAATAGAGAAGACAGACAGAGAGGGGAGAGAGAGAGAGGGAGAAAGGGAGAGAGGCGAAGAGAGAAGCTCAAAGTCTCCCAGAATTCGTGTCGGCGGAAGCGTTACAAAAATCTCAAGAAGCTCCTGTAAATCATATATACGCGCACATTTAAGCACGGGAGGAGAGGCAGAGCGCTCGCGCGCGCCCACTTCTGCACGAAAGGCGCATATATATATATATATATATAGATACACGCGCCTGCATATTTTACGAGCAAATAGACTCGACGCCCGCCGGGGCCTCCAGCCCTTCCTCAGCGTCGTCCTTCGCCGGCCCTATTCCCTACCCCCTTCACTTACGTGCGGAGTATACAGTTTAATGTCCAGGTCTTATAATATATACCGCAGCGCAACAGAGCGGCGCATCTTTTCATATATATATATATCCACGTTTCTCTCCCGGCTACGCTTGTTACTTGTAATCTCGAAAAGGGTCAACCGAAAATTAGGAGGAACTCCGGCCGTACCTCTTTCATTCGGCCTGGGAAAGGGCGGCGAGGGGGGGGGGGGGGGGTAATACTTGCATTAGCGGAATTTTCGGCAGACCGCGGGTACCCGCGTAAGTGGAGTGCGACGACGGGATTTCTGTAATTAGGGAGAGGCGCAGGTTGGCGCTTATATAAATAGGTATCGTAATGCCTTCGTAACGACATAATTGCGTCTGCGCGCGGCCCGTGATGCATAATATAATGGCTCGTAAAGCGGTAAGTTGGCGGGATGAGCGTGAGACGGGGAGCGGGGCGGGAGGGGGGCGGTGCAAAAGTGTCATTCAACCCTGGAGCCTTCTCGCCTTATATATATATATATATATATATATATATATATATATATATATATATATATACGGCCGCGGTATCAATCGGCGCTGCAAACATCAGCCGAGCCGCACGGATCCGCGATAAGATCGATCGATATGGCGGCCTGTTATAATTTATTATTGTCGCAGATTGCGGCAGCTGCTGCTGCTGCTGCTGTGCCGCGTATTGTAACATATATATATATATATATATATATATATATATATATATATATATATATATACAGAACCTATTGTAAATTTCTCAAGATATTCCGTATTGTATTGTCTTCTATCTGCGTAAGTGTGAAATGAGCCTTCTTGCAAAATGTCGCCCATATATATATATATATATATATATATATATATATATATATATATACATATATATATGTATGTATATATGTGTATATACACGAGATGCCCGAAGATTAATAAACGATCTAATAGCCGTGACGCACGATGTGTGTAATAATTTATTGTAAGATAATAATTATAAAGAAACGCCAGGCAGGCGATATACTTTATAATTTGTTTCTTATCGATACTCCAGCACATTTCTTTTATTTCCATCTTTTTTCATGTAAAATATAAATATATCTATGTAATCCAAATAAATAAGTATATTGGCGTGTATTTTGGGGAATCCCCAAGGTAATTAGGGCTTTTAAGAGTAATGGCATGGTTAATTTTTTTCATAAAAAATATAAATTTTATATATATATATATATATATATATATATATATATATATCGAAGAATGGCGTTTTCAAGAAAAATTTGAATATTGTTATTAATACAGGGAAGATCATTTTATTTCTTGCTCCGGTGATTTATTTATATCTGCATCGAGATCTGTATATAACCAATGCAACAATGATGGAACTTTCCTATATTATCAGCCAGTAAATAATTATTATACTTTTTTCCATTTTTTCCCCTACGGAGTAATAAAGTCTTACACATATCATCCTGCTATCTGTCCTTTATACTTGAAAATAATTTACAATTGTTATAAACGTACATTTACATCGGTACTTCTATCGGATAGCCGAGAAAATTTCTCGGTACTACGCACATATCGAAAATAAAAATAAAAATTAATAATTAGCACTTTGTCTTGCATTAAATGCAAAATTGAAGAAAACCAATTGCATTATATATTCCAGCGATCGCTAAGTAATAAAGATTCGATTGGTCCTTTCGCTCTGGGATTTTCGAAACAAAAGTGCTCGAGGCGCCGAAAAGTACAGGGGGAGAGGGGATAAGGGTGCGGGAGATATACATATACATATATATATATATATATATATATATATATATATATATATGTATACAAATA
>JACCIC010000005.1:6585000-6645000 GCA_018907035.1 Sycobia sp. Sy_11
CCAATAGCTGCACGCATCTAGTTATTCGTCTGGCGTGCTAAGGCATTCTAAGATAGAACCAGTGAAATAACAATGTTAACGGTATAAAATATCAACACCTCTTTGAAAATATTCTAAAACCAAATATCCTTTTTCTGTTTCCGCAATGTTTCACGAAATTTAAACCGTCGATCAATTAAAGAAAATGGAATTTTCGCCAGTGCGTCAAAAAACAATTTGAAACGAAATACTCAAGCAAGTACTATCTTTATAGTTTTCGTATTTTATTTATTATTATAATCCTTCGGAATTTTTCTTAAGCCATATAATCTACATACGGTTCTGCATCGATACTAAATATAAACCGATCTTACTTCCATGGCATTATCGTGCTATTAAAGGTTTCGTCTTGTATTTTCTTCTGTGCCTTCTGTATTGAATTAATCGGGAAAACAGATCAAAGCAATACAATGCTTATCGTCAAGATTATAATAACTGCTGTTGTACAGTAATTGTTAAATTCTGATTTTCTAAAAATGAGTGTAACAACACGATAAAACCGAGAACATAATTGCATTTTTAAATGAGGCATTATTTTAAAATTCACGTATAGTGTTTTTAAAGAGCGATAAAATGGATAGAAATTTACGAAGTGGAACATTAATATAAAACAGCTAATTACATGATCGGTATAATATTTCACGGCTTGTTATTTCATTTCTAACATTTCAAATATTTCTAATTAGATTGCCAGTCCTCGAAGTTACGGGCAAAGCATAAAGATCTAAAATAAAATGTCGGCGTAAAATGAATGATTAATGTTTTTACAGCTCGTTCGAATTGAAATTTAGCATATTGTTCAAGCCCGTATAAAAAAATTCATTAGTATACATTACAAATCCCATAACGTATCGAAATTAATCGATTTGTATTTATTTATTCAAAATAAAATTGTCATGTAATATATATATATATATATATACTACTTTAAATACAATATAATTAATTTTACGATTACATGTCTTTACATTTGTTTCTTAAAATTTCAATATCGTTAATATTCCAAATCTATATGCTTAAACTGATTAAATGCCAAATAATTTCGCCTTTATCTTACTATTTGTTGTATATGTGTAATATTCGAAGAAAAAAAAGACAGAATTAAGGAAACGAAATTGAGCTTCGCGCAAAATCCTCGAAAAGTTGTTGCCCTCGAAGAGGGCATTAATTTCAGCGGAGATTCGAATGAAAAGTTTATCAGTCGAGTGGCACTAGAGCATATAATTTTGTAAATTAAAAAAGTGTCTCAGCGTAAGCGCGCAGCTCAGCCAACACTCGACTCTCCGCTTTCTATACTCATCCTTCCTTTGAATAACTTATACTATATAGACCGATATAGATACAGCCATACAGACTCAACCACAGACACGCGTATTATACACATTTATATTTGTCCGCAGGAAGAAAGCGCGCGCGCGCGCACCCACGCACGGACGAAGGAGAGCGAGCGAGAGAGTACACAAGAGCGGCGCGTGAGAGGGACGAAAAGAGCGCGGAGCACCGGATAGAACGGCGAGTACAATGGCAGCGGCGCAGAGCTCGTCGAGACTTCAGATGTTACAGGTGAGTAAGAGAGAGAGAGAGAGAGAGAGAGAGAGAGAGAGAGAGTGACGGGGGGGACGAGAGGAGGGGGTCGCCGTTTCGCGTAATCCGGGCGCGAGGAAAAGGAGCTGAGATTGAAAAAATCGCGGGCTCGAGAGCGCGCACATTCAAGATCGCTCGGGAGATATACGTATATAAAGATCGCTGCGCGCGCGCGCGCGCGTGTGCGTATATGAGTGTTTCAAGGAGAAAACGAGAGAGAGAGAGAGAGAGAGAGAGAGACTGTCATCGCGCCGTCCATCACCTCGCTAGCCTTGATCTCTAAATCCAGTGTCGCTCGCGGTCGTAAGGATTTTTAACAGCCTTGGCCGGCTCCCTGAAATCTCCGCGTGGATTCGCAACTCTCGCGCGCGCGCGCACGCGCCTACGTAAATATACACATCTGCTCGCGGAGAGTCAAACGAGTCCTCGGGCGGGGGCCAGACGCGGGAGCGGAGACGCGAGATGCCGGGGCGATTTCTTTATTACGTTGCGGAGTCGCGCGGGAGAGGGGAGTGGGAGAGAGAAGAGGTGGCGAGCCGCTTTGCGCGCCGGGGGCGGTTAGGAGGAGGAAAGGGGGGAGGTGGGGGGAGGTGGGGGGAGGGGACAAAGCCAGGCGAAACTGAGGCAGACGCCCGGGGAGACTGCGGGGTGTACGCTTGGCCTGTCAACCGCGACCTCCTCGGCTTGGCTAACCATAATGCCCTCCCTCTCCTCGGCCGGCACCGACGTCACTTCCTCCGTCTTCCAGGGACCGTCGGCTGATATACAGAGGCGGGGGTCGGGCTTTCCGCGGCGCGGTCGTCGGATTGTATAGCGCGCCACCGTTCGGCAGGGGGGGAGGGGGTATATCTATAGAGAAACGGGACCGGGCGGTAATTAATCGACATCCGAGCCTGCGTTAATTAATTTTCATCGCGATAACCGTTCGTATAAAAGTATGCATAGTTCGGCGTCGGTCGCAGGCGTAGTCTGGATTTTAGATAAATTATCTCCGTAAAGTAATAATCGCGGTATATTTCTGGTGATTCTATACACCACATTCACGAAATAGATCGTAGATTAGAAAGATTACTCGTGAGAAGATCATTCAATTTTTTTATTTTTTGTGTGTATATATATATATATTTTTTTTTCAAAAGTTGCGATTTATAATCGTTATGTTATGTATTTATCACTTCCTTTTATTTACCATGACGAAGCAAAGGAACAAAGCTCGCTTCTGAAGCGCAATTAGTTTAATTGAAATATTTTAGAAGATAAACTAAAATTATGATTTCTACTCAAATAAATAGGCAGGTTTACTCAATAACGTATAGAAACTTTTGCCTTTTCATCATTTTAATAAAATTCTAAAACAATTTTCAGACAATATTTTTAGTAGTTAACTTTTCGAATGTATTTGAGTAACAATAAAAAATTTCTTCGTTCGCTTTTTCATTTTTATTAGGTGTTGAAGAATTTTTCTCGCTGGGTTCCCGTAGAAAAAAATTTCGATTGGACTTTATCAAATTGAATAATCTAGAAATTAACTACTTTTCCGTGTCATGTAATCTACCTATAGAACTTTATATTGATATAATGTAATTCTATGAATCTGGCCATGCTTTTCACTGGAAGCCTAGCAAAAACTCATTCGACATGCTTTAGAGGTTATTAAGGTTTCCTTGCGGAATTCTAGCAGGAAATAGGGAAATCCAATCAAATCCCTGTATGATTCTATACAACAATTTTCTGCACGTGGGCACATATACGTATAGCTCGTATGTATGTAGAGCAGTAAAAGCGCGTTCAAGTTTCTCTCTCTCTCTCTCTCTCTCTCTCTCTCTCTCTCTCTATATATATATATATATATATATATATATATATATATATATATATACACTATAATAATATTTCGATTTGAAAAAGTTCGATGTTGCTAGCGCGTGGGTGCGCAGGGACGACCGAGCGAATCCGATATATACATATGTAGTCGGGAACCGCGCGTGGGCCCGGGAGTTGAATCGCGCGCGGAGCACCCAATACTCGCCAAGCCGCCCGCCCCCTCCCCCCTTCCAAGCTCATTCGCGCTTTTCGAGAAAATAGCGGGCACTGTGGAAGAAGCCGCGGGGCATAAAGATTAATAGAAAACGCTCGCGTATGAGGCCGCGTGATTTATGCATATACACAGCACATAATCCGTGGAGGGGGAATATCAATCTACATTTGCGGCGCACGCGACATTCGGTCACATTGTAGCCTATATGCTCTTTGTTTACTGGTGTGTGTGTGTGTGTGTGTGTGTGTGTGTGTGTGTGTGTGTGTGTGTCCTAATAGCTCTCAGCCTTGTATATTGCGTACATATACATTAGATGACTGTCTCATTATAAAGATTAGCGCAAATTGGATTTTTTTTTCTATGGGCTACGGAGGAAAAACACGATTTTGCGCCGGCAATGGGGAACTGGATTATATACGTAGATATATATATATATATATATATATATATATATATATATATATACATATATATACTAATGTGTTGGACTCACACACACACACACTATATATATATATATATATATATATATATATATATAAAGCAAATGTTTCAGATAAAATCAGCAGGAGAAGATCGCAACTCTAATAAAATTCATTAAAAAGTAGGTTATCGCTTTCTTTTCAACTTTTAATTTTCTTTTATCCTGTGTGTATATGTCTTGACCTCTCTCTCTCTCTCTCTCTCGTTTCGAAGGGGTGTGTGCGTGCGCGCGCGCGTGCCAACAGATTCGTCGGGTTCTACATTTTACTTCTTTTTCTTTATCCACATTCTGCATCCTTAATTATGCATTTCCTAGATCGCTGAAGTTTTGATATCTTATAGATAATATTGATTTACTTAACCGTTGATAACTTAACCGTTCTCAACTTGTCGAATTTTTCTTGATTATGATGCTTATCTTACGATATGTGCCCATGTAACAGCTACGCCTTCTTCCATAATATCGCGCATATTGAAAATGTGTACTTGAAAAGAAATGCCGTTATTTCGCCGAACACGAACAAAACGATCGATAAATTGCTGAGCCCCGTCAATTTTTATACGACTAATTGAAATTGTTTTCACAATGTATAGCCTTTGACTCGTAGCTTAGGGAATCAATTTCCTCGTTTAATAATTTTAAATTTTAATCGATGAAAAATGCAATAAAGGTGCGCTTTCGTATTACCGTGCAAGTAATAATGTTAGGTAATTCGGCGTGCAATAGATACTTCCGATTCATTCTAAATTTGGAATACTTCGGTATTTTAGCTGACTATCAGTATCATAGTCAAAATTAGGCTCAAAATTCTTATTATAGAATTAAATCGATAAAAACAAAACATGTAAAAATTATATTATTGAAAATAATAGAAAAATTCATTAATAAATATGATAGATATTTAGATATTTCACTTCACCTTTTTATTTTAATTACAAATTAATTTTCAATTAATTATCGAATATAATATCTGTTGGATCGTCTTGGAAAATTGAATCACTTCAACTGGAAATTACGATCGATTTCGTACTCGTCATTCGGGGAAAAGTGTGAAGTTATGCACAAATTGTTTAATTGAGCTCGTGCAGAGATGGGGAAGGGAAAGAGAAAAAAGCGATCTCTCAAGCTCGCGGATCGAATGAGCTCTTCCTCTTTTTCTGCTGCTCAATTCGACGCGGTGTCTGTTCGACTGTTCATCAGACATGTACGCGTACAATGGATGAAATAGTGCCGGCGAATTGCGCTTACAACAAATGATATCGGAGGCCTAAATGCTCATCCTCAGCGACTTGTGTATATTGCTACGGCGGCGATTGTGCGTGTCTGTGTATCTGTGTGTGCGTGTGGGTGTGCGGATGTGTGCCTCTGGCTCCGTTATAAATATACAGGCAATGAATGGTATATCTGTACTACCATCTCCAGCCTTTCACTGCTTAATATCTCGCCACGTGCAAGAGAATTTACCGTTAAACTCTCGTGTCTGCGACTGTGTGTGTGTGTGGTGTGTGTTGTGCTGTGTGTGTGTGCGTGCGTGCATGGTGTAAACGGTTATGGCGAAGTCTTGCCAGGTAGTACAAAAATCGATCGAAGCCACAAGGTCGCTAAGAGGACAAATCTGGTGGAGACGCTCTATGCGATTCAAATATATGAAGAAGCGATTGAAAGTAATGGAACACGCGACTTGTTGCGTTGTCAATTGCGCAAGCGACGCTGATACAGCAAATGCAATATTTACGATTAGAGCAATGATGGAGGTGAATTGCTGTCTTGAAAATAGAAGAAAATTAAATAATGTATAACCTTAGACCTATGTCATTGCGAAGCATGATACAAGCTATTGATACATCTTTCATATTATATGGCTTAGTTATGGTATAGCGATGATTCATCGCGGTGGTCAAATTTTCAAAACGTAATCCAGCTGACTAACCGTACAATTTTAGAAAGAGTGAAATTTTACATAAATTTCTCGACGAAATTTTTTATTTTCTCTGTTTATTATATTTTTAATATAACTATTATTGTGATTTCGATATCCTAATGGGATGCAGAATGCTATTTTGGTTCAATTGAATAAAAATATTCCATTATATTTAGTTAGATTGAAAACTTTTCACTTTGGTTACATATATTCTACGTTACTAAAAGATCGCGAACCAATTCGTCAAATGCTATGAAAATGGAAACAGTTTAAAGATTTATTTTCTAACTTTTCGCAGTAGAGAGTTTGAAAAAATTCTCATTTCCACAAGGCTTGGTGATTCCATTTGAAACTTCACATTACTGCCGTAAAGTAATATTAAATATACCTAAAAAAAATGCTATCGATAATTCCAATTTGCAAAAATTTACTTTTTTCCATCAAATCCCCGCGTGAACGCATACAAATTTTCGACCCGTGCCCCCCCCCCCCGTAAATACCGATCTCAGGCCCTCCTATAACCAATCACGACTGCCTCGCGCGCTCGCGAATTCGCCCGCCACGGTCCGCGCTTATCGTATTATCCACGTGCGCCCGGCGCGAATTACGTACGCGAGCGCTCTCCGGCGCGCAATCGATACACTATGTAAACGTAATAGCCGTCGGCCCCGATGCAAACACGTATGTATTGGGGCGTTCTCGAAGTCTCGGCCGACGCGTCCAAGGTCGACGAAGACGACGCGGATTCGAGCGGCGAGAGCGAGGAGGTTCGTGCACGCGCGCGCACTGCGCCGGACCCATGTATATATACATATATATATATATATATATATATATATATATATATATATATATATTTACAAGTATGTAAATACATAAATGCACAACTGGCGATCGATCGATCGGCCGTTCGATCGATCTCTTCCTTATTTCCGCGGGGAATGAATATCCGAGCGGTTCGCTCTCAGCGACACGGTACCTACTCGCGAACTGGCCATTTACCTTATTCATGATGCATTCGAGTTATTGCGTGTAGGTGTGTGTTTGCGTGCCCGCGTGCGTGTATGATGCTTAACTTGAAAAACATACTAAATATAAACATACGTACTTATGGAAGGGTTGGATTTTTAAATTGATTCATAAATATGCATGTAGGCAGCATCGTTGATTCCAAGAAGTTTTCATTTTTAATGGGTTGAATAAACATGTACAAACGGCGTGTATCTATCGCGTAAAATTCTGAACTTGATTAATAGCGTAGATTTAGTAAGGATGCATAGTTACACAGTCTGTATTTTGAAATTTTTCTGTGTCTAAAACTTTTAATCTCCAACCCCCCCCCCCTCATCCGCCATCCGCCTGCTTTTGCAATTTCAACTCAGAAACTCTCAAACGCATAAATATCTCGCACAGAATAGCAAAATAATCTGGAAAACAAATACAAAGAAATTAGAGAAAAAAATTAATTTTATTCATTGTAACACAAATGTTTACGTGCGCAAATAGCCTGGATTTGTAAGCAGAAATTTAATAAGTTTTGTAAACTCAGATAAAACTGAGGGTAATTTTCACCTCAGATGCAAAACAAGTTCTTGTAAACTAAGAAATATTTTTGTGAATTTCTTGTTTTGTATTTATTATAATAGTTCTCAGCTTTTTATTATACTATTCTTTTCCTTTGAATTATCTGATTTTTCCAAACTTGAATACCTTTCATAATAATATCTAAAAAAATATCTCTCTCAGTTTCAAGTCTCAAGCTATATGAAATCTTGTACCAAAAATTTATCTTTAATTTTCAAAGTCTTTGAATATTATAAAAATACGTTATTTTCTCGGCGTTTTCTTCTTCGCCGATAATAAGATTTTCACATCGTGAAATATTCATGACAAAATGGATGCATATAAGTTGAGGATATTATATACACTGAGATAGCTTAATTTGAAAGCTCAAAGTTTAGTATTTGAGTTTGATATCGACAAGTCTTTGCATGGAATCTTAACTCTGATTTTCCATAAACTCAGTTTATTTCTATGTATGTTTTTACCAAAGCCGCCAGATATCTTTCGACGTTCCCGGTGCAGTTTTATGAAATACAATGATTTGAATTTCTATGAATCATAGGTATCTTTCTAGACACAAGCTTTGCGCGTCGATCGAATTTTTATTATAACAAGCACTATATATAAAATCAAGAGGTGAATAGAAAATACAATATACAAAAGTGGTAAAATATTTCTAATACACAGACGGTTTTCAAAAAAGGTTTTTATTTAAACGCGATTTTTATGAACCATGGCTAAATAATGATTATGAAAGTAATTACAAGAATTTTATCGACATGAAAATGTTTTCTGAGAAATCACAAATTTTATGACTATGACCGAATATATTAATATGTGGCCTCTTTCCACAATTTACAATTCAGGCAATTTGCAAATTGCGTCCCAAAACAAAATTTCTTTTTTTCTAGTCCGTGGAACCATTCAAACCAATTTTTGCTACCTCCAGATGAAGTGAAACGTACTCCAGTGTGGGCATTCCTCATCGACATGAATAATCAGTACTCAGAAGGGGCATGAACTGTACTGTAAGATGGGTGGAACAGAATTTCCAATCGGCTGCTTTACAAATAGTTTAACGTAATAATGAACGTGTGGCCGAGCAATGTCACGATGGAAAATCAATGTCTCGTGTTTGGTCTGCCATTCTAGTCCCTTTCTCGCAATGCGCGTTTCCAACGTATGAATCGCATTCGATAGAATTGTTCATTGAATGTTTGATCTTTTCTCAGTCGTTTATAATGGACCACGCCCTTCTGATCCCACAAAATATACAGCAGTATATTCTTTGCGATAGATTTCGCGCTTTGGTTGCGATGACTGGCAATTTTTTGCGCTCTGGACTATCGCAATTGATTCGCTTTTCCACTTTCATTTCCAGTACCACTTTTCGTGATGCTGAAGAGAATCTTTCGATTCAAAAAACAATTTCCTAACTTTTGGATTAATTCCAGTGATTTTAGACGCTTGAAAATGTCTTGGTTTGTAATTTCTACAAATGCAGTAAGTTATTCCTGCGTTAATTTTTCCTTGAGAAATGATTCCAATTCTGCAACCTCAAAACGTTTTTAACTGACCCGAATGCCTTTGTCCACGATACCAAAATCACCGCTTTTGAAACCCGCAAGCCACTTTGATACATTCTAACATCTAGAAATTCTGTTAGCAAACGATCAACTTCAGATGCATTCTTCTCTAAATGAATCCATTCTACGCACGAAAAAAAAGTTGTGTATAAACTCACGTTCACTTTGACAGCAAATTTAATAGATTTGATATCGTTCTTTAACATACGACCACCGTCCTTGTTAATAAATAACAAATGTCGTAAAAGCTAAATATGAAGCTTGTTACAAACGTAAATAACGAATTACGTTGCAGACTCAATATGTTTAAACTATAAAAAGCAGATATCAATAAGTATTTGAAATTAAGGCATGTACAAAGCTAAAGGAGTGCAATGACTTCGCTAGTGCTCACGGATTTCTATCTGAAATTGAGTCTAATGCACCTACTTATTATATATATATATATATATACTTCGAACAATTAGCGGCGGTAAGTAAAATAAGAAGAAGGCGAGACGGAAGATCTTGCGAAGTCTTGAACTTCCAAGAATCGTAGCGGCTAACCGTGAACATTCTGATACAATACTCTTGTAAATTTACAAATATACCATCGGTATGAACAGCAAATATTTTTTGGATGAATAAAAGTTTTACACTAAAATACAAGCGGTTCATCCTTCGTATATTTCCCTTCTACAACTTGCTTTTACAAAGTTATATATTATATTTGACGTCAATATATAAAAAAATATTGATCATTTTCGCAATATATAATTACAAATTCAACATAGCACACTCTGAATATCGTGCAACTTGCTCGATAAGATATAAACAATACGATAATGTTTTAACAATATGACTCATTCTTAAATCCCGCGACAACGAAACATCTACGCAAAAAAAAAGAACCTCAACCATGACTTGCCAATGAGTCTTCAACTATATCATACTGGCCCGTCGAAGTTTTCGAAGGAACGCTCGAGGGCGCGTGAAGCGTGTTCCGCGGTCGGCGTTCGGCGCGCTCGATGAAAATAATGGGTATGTAAGCGCGAGCGCATGCGTGCCGACAGCGCGAGCGCGTCAAGCCCTAAAAGCTCCCACGGGTGGGGGGGGGGTGGCTCGCGAGCGACCGCGAGCCGATTACGCAGTCGTGATGGTAACAGTCCACGCTCGCTGTTATGCTCCTTGCGTAGCCGCGGGCTCGCCCGACACTGTATAATCAGGCGAAGGTGCACGCTCGAACTTTCTCGCAATGTGAATGCCCCTATAACGCAAAAGTTCGCCGACTAAAGATACATTTATTTCGTCCAGAAATACGGGCATCGTCGTTTCTTAATCGTATGTGCATTTTTTCAACGTAGTCGCACATCGGCTAGAAAGATGAGCCGTTCCTTCACCAAATATATGTATACAGAAAGATTGGAAAATATATAAGTGACTGAGAGACGCGTGACGATTGCGAAATTTCGCTGACTCCCTTATACCGGGAACATCTGCCATATAGATGTACTCGCACGTATTAATTGGAAAAAGTTCAACGATTGATGAAACTGTCGAGAGGGATAGAGAGGGAGAGAGAGAGAGAGAGAGAGTAACTTCCACATAGACTTTGGGCAGAAACACACGGTGGAACCTGGGCTGTACAAGAGCTACCACGCTCGTGAAAACCTATATATATATATATACGCCCCCTGCGCCAAGAGTGCACACGTCACACGAATTAAGGCTGAAGTGCCAGTGGGGCGAGGGGTCAAGTGCAAACGCGCAAATACATCGCGGACGGCGCACGAGTTGCTCGTCTTCTGGAGGGGCGCGTCGGAGGCGCGATGCACCACCGCGGATCGAATCGCTTCTTGCAATTATAATGGAGCGCGCACGTACGCATAGAGAACGAGTTCGATTCTGGAGCGTTCGATCGGGAGGGCAATCCAACCTGTATATATGTATGCTGCGCGTTTCGATCTTAGGCCTTGACCCCCCCCCCCTCGCCCCTCGGTGTCCGCTTCCTTCACCCGTCTTTCATGGGCTCCTCGTATGCATATACTAGTATATGAGCACGTACAATACACACGTGAAAGGAAGCGCCAGTCTCGATCTTCGAAGCATGAAGCATTGTTTTTTCATTCCCAATGGCCTCTCACTCGCTATACACGTGTAGCTATGACAATGAACGAGAGACAACAATAATAATCAAGAGAGGAAGAACGGAGCCAGAGAAACCGATGCAGCCGCCGAGGAGATCGATTCCGATCCATAAGGAAGTGACAAATATACGCCTGCGTGTATATATATATATGTGTGTGTGTGTGTGTGTGTGTGTGTGTGGTATGAAAATTGTCGTCGACTAAATACTCGCACGTGGGGCAAAAAGAAAAGCCAACCGGTCCCCGAGGGATTTGAGTAATCCGGGAACGAGACGCAGGACGGACACGCCACCGATGAGCGAGCCGCGGACTGGCCAAATTTCGATATATAAGCTCGGTGAATCGAGCCCGTGCCGATGCCGATGTCGGTCCGCGAGTCGACCTCGTGGTTCCGCCATCGGGACTCCGCGTCCCTGGCGGGCAGCTCCTTCGGCACCGCTGTCGACTTCGAGACGATGGTAAATTTATGTCTATGTATGCGTATGTGCGTATACATATATACATATATTCATATATCTGGGTGTGAGTGAATATATATATATATATATATATATATATATATATATATATGTATATTACAGGCATGGAATGATTGATAATTCAATTGAAACTTAAAATTTTCTTAAGGCAAATATCATACAAGCTTAGACGCGAATTCATGCATGCATGCATCATTCACGAGTACGACGCGTAACGAGGCGCGTATCGGCAGCACGATTTTAATACAGATAAAAAATATGCAATGTCATAGATATCTTCGCGAAATATCGTAAATAATTTATTTGACGGTATGAATATGCTCAAATAATTGTATAGTAATAAATGAAAACAAGGATCCTAGTTATATCGCAAATACTAAATACAAAAGATGAAAGAAGAATAGTATTTAAATTCCGGTTAAAAAAAACTATGCGAAAACTTAAATACGGATAATGCTATACTTCAATAAGTTAATAATCCCATAATATTATTCGACTAAGACACAATCGCAATCACTTTTAATGCTATTTATGTTGTAGACTAAATTATCTTAATGTTATCTTATAGTAACAGCACCAATTTTTAGGTATTAACATTTTCTGGTAATAAATGAACAACGCATAAGTTGTAAACTAGAAGTAAACTATGGCTATGTCAGTCTGGCCATTGCCATACCTTTTGAAATGATTAATATTAAAGCGGTACTCGATAGTTATATTTATCCCGGCATAATGGTAACGCATGTTTCAGAACAAGCATATAAACGTTCAAAAGAAAGCAGCATTCTATCCTCGTGAAAACGCCAGGTCCCGAATTGAATTTACCACCGATAAAATTCCGGCACCATTTTGTTCCGACTCGTTCCCCCATCCATTCATGGATATGGGTGTATAATTAATAATTATATTCTCAGTAAATGCGTGCAACACTGCTGTGAAATATATACCGCTGTATCGAGTTCTCGAACAGTCGGCCGCGTAGATTCTTATACTTTTCATCGCTAGCAAAATGCGCCTTAATGTACATAATATAAAATCGCACGATAAGGGGCGGGGGGGCAGATGGGCGCAGAGCGCGCGAGCTTCGAAATCTTCGCGTCCGCCGTCCGCCGCCTTCGAAGAAGCTCACGGGGATCGACGACTTTTCCGCGACATATACGCTCCGGCGAATGAAAATACCTCGAGCATAAACTTTATCCAACTGTAACGCGCACTTCCATCGATCTCGCGTTCCTTTAATAAACCATAATGCAATTACGCCGGTCAGTTAGAGCGACGTCCTCGCGTTTGCATAATCACTTAGCCGCGCGCGCCGTTACGCGCAGCATATCCAAGTTTACGAAATCGGAATTGAATGTTAAATGAAACGAGCATAAAATAAATGTTAAGTGGAATTTCGGTCGGCGAGGAGCGATCCAACCGAGTCCCCCTCGGTCCGAAATTACCACCGGCCGATAATCCGCGCGTTCGCGAGCTCCGACTTTTCCTGCGCGCGCCTGCCCCGTACTTTTATATTTTCATTACTGTCCGCGGAACGAAAAAATAATCCCAGAAATCGTATGGAACTCCGGCGTGGAGGGGGGGGGGCGGAGCATTATTGCGTATATAGCGCGAAGCCGCTAGCGCGCATCATACAGTTTTACTCGACGTCTCGCGGTCCCGACACACATGACCATTTTTAGAGCGAGAAGAGCCTTGGTTCGAAGCTAAGCTCTCCTCCCTCCTCGAGTCCACCTCCGCCTCCTCCTCCTCTCGCTCCTCGCTCCTCGCGGACGAATTCGCCGAAGCCGATATCGGCGGATGAGGTCACTTTAATAGAACTTTTGCTTTTATAATCGCCTCTCCTTTTCCTTCGTCTTTATAATGACCGCGCACGCGCCGATTCGCCTCGCGCCGCACTCGAGTTGGCGGCATTTTTTATGCCCTTGCCAACCTCGCGATTCTATATATGTATGTTACATATATATATATTCGGCCGAGAGCCGTTCGAGAGCAGTTCAACCGCGTCGTTCGAGAGTAATTTGCCGGTAGCACTCTTGCTAAATATCCCATTTTATATAGAAGTAATGACTTGGCGCTTTAATACATCTTTCAAGTCTAGACCACCTTACCAGTCATATAATTTTATACTCCCCGTTGTTTATTAATTATTCCAAAAAAGTTACAGCTGACGTGCCTCGAAGACGTAACCATATATTACATATATACAAAATACATATATACACAATACATATATATATATATATATATATATATATATACATATATATATATATAAATACTTTAACTTTACATGCCACTATATATACTATAATATATAATATTCGCATTCGAAAGTAAAACTAAGACGATCAAGTTGTTATATAGAGCCTCGTTATGTATCATCTATATATACCTAATAAAAAAGTAAGGAATAGATCACGAGAGGCATAAGAATAATTCCATTTATGTTTGTATCTATATTTATATATATATATATATATATATATATATATATATATATATATACCCAGGCATATACGACAGAAATAAGAACGCGCATTTCTCGCGCGGACGTAAATCTAGCTAACAGAGTAGCTATAATGCTATATGTATATATATATATATATATATATATATATATATATATATATATGTATCTTCTTTATATTATTCATTGTCGTTCTTTACACCAATACTAAAATACACCAGCTTTCGGACGTTATTTTCCCCATAGTTTCAAAATATCTTCTCGGCATATTGATCTAGTCGAAAAATTTAACGTATGTACATTAATAAAATTGAGAAAAAGTCACTACATACCAATATTCCAATACATATGTAAATTGATACATATTTTAAGAGACGAATAAATATTGACGTTAAGTCAAAGAATGGCCATTCGATACTTCTGGAGCTACTTCCGTTTGACAAAACGCTTTTAAAACAGTATACATTATTATTAGTATTGTTATTATGGTTGCTCTGGCTGTTCTTGTTTCTGCCTTAGTGATGAAAGCAAGTTAGCTGAACACGTATCCAAACTTGTATCCGAAAATTGTAATACTATATAATCTGTCTGAGCTTCACATTAAAACAGAAGCCGCTTAAGACAAGCGACGTCTGACATTGCGATTATATATATATATATATATATATATATATATATATATATATATATATATACATCATTCAGCCAAGAGTGAACGTTCGAAATATATTTTACAGCAATGTATGTGTGCGCGCGCGTGTTTGTGTGTGTGCTACGATCCAGTCCTGATTGCCTCTTATACATACATACATACATCATACATATATACATATATATATACATATATACATATATATATATATATATATATATATATATATATATATATATATATAAGTATCGAAAGATTTTGACGGCGCGCCCTTACCATCTATCATTCGAATTGGCACGCGATTGCAATTGCAAATGAACCGATTAGAGCTCCGTTCGCGCGCGCGTCCCGATCGTCTAGCACGTATTTAAACAATCCGGCGCATGGGAATTGTGCGCGCGCGTGCGTGTGTGTGTGTACATCAGCGTGGTAAATTAAATTCAAATTCCGAGAAATAAAAGAAAAAAAATAGTCATCCGGAATCCAATAAAATGGCTATCGCTATGCGATGCGGTCTATCCTTTTATGGGAAGCCAGATAACATTATAGATACTTAATGAATTATATTAGAGCTTTGTAGAAGAATAAAGAACGAATTGTCGTGTGAAGTATAAAAATTCGTTTATCTTGCATGTATATATAAACGTGTATCCGTTTTATTTGGCCTTTGAGACTAATTTGGTTCTTTTAAGGTGAAATCTTTGGGTTTTGTTTTCCTCGCGCAATAATAAATTTGCTCAACAAGTCACGAAGATAAAACGTTGTATAAAAATCAAGGATATCATTAAATGTTAAAAAAAAAATCTTATAATGCAAGGTTTTCCTTTGGTATATATATATATATACTATAAAACTATATTTTTAACATTATGTTTATTTCTTATTTAAAAGCTACGCGTTTGTTAATCACAGCGCGATGACTCATTACACAAGATGCATCATACTTGGCGCACATTTCTCTTTTTGGCGCAGCGTAAGTCCTAAGCCTTCAATTTAGTTAAAAATTAACTTTACCTTCGAACCAGGCAATATTCAATGATATTAATGAAAAATCGCGTTTCAATCGATACACACTGAGACATATTGCCCCGTTAATCGATCGATTCGATATTCGTTAGCGTGGGTTGACCGCTCCGACGACCGGATAATTTTAAATTTCAATATATTACTATTCTTCGTTCAAAAAATAACTGGGCTTATATTTTTTTTTTTTACTACGCAAAAAATGGGCAATTTTTTTTCACTTTATGCAAAAGGAGCTAGAAATATTGCTGTTTTAAATATCAAATAATTCGGCCATTTACTCGTTTGATTTTTTTAAATAAATTTACAAAATTCATATATGACACTATGTACGTATATTCAAAACACTTGTTAATTCTCTTGGAGCCTTAGTGAAAATTTCTTTAATAGATTAAAAATAAGTATTATTATCATTATTATATATACACAATTCGAGAAAAATGAAAAAATGCATAAATATCGTAATGTTTTCACTCGCAAGAATTTCGAGGAAAAAATCGTGTTTTCTCCCCATTGTGAAATTTAAGAACCGTTTGTTCAAGCTAAATTTTGATTTTATTTGTGCTAAAATACCGGCGATCGATTGAACATTCGTCCCGTAAGCATTTGCATCCTGTAACGGCTAAGTTTGACATTTTCAAATACTACGTTCGTTAACGTATAGTGCTTGGATCAAGCAAAGGACTGTGGTGATTCAGTTGCGTTGGGGTTCGAGTCCTGGTCTCGGCCGATGGATACAAGCAGGGCCGTATAAAAATTTACGTGGGCCTTGTTTACAAACCACATCGTAAATTACATAAAATTTTCTTTAAAAGTCCTTGTCTTTGAACAAGCAATAGTATAACAGTAAATTTATTTAACTGAAAATAATCAATATTTTTATCGGTCTTACAGTCGTTATAGGATAACATAATCGTAATGACGGTCGGACTGTCCTTGTTTATTATCATCCCCGTAGAATCTGAAATATAAATACTTGTTCTCACAAATAATATGAACTGCTCGGCCGCTGACAAGGAGCCGAAACGACTCGATACGTTCGAGGAAGCAACTACGTAGACCCGGTAAATTTAGTATTAGGTGCAGCCGAATTATCCTTTGCTAAAAATAGTATATTTATTATTCTTATTGTTTTTCAATAATAGTATTTGTATTTCAGCTTCCATGGAGTTGGTTACAAACAAGCACAGTCATAATAATATTATGTATTATAAAGACTTTGAGACGAGTAAAATAATATTTGATTTAATTTACAACAGTCCACATAAGTATAATTTTAATTTATAAATATACTTAGTAAAAAAAAACAAAACAAAAATAAATAACGTAGTGAAACCATCGAATACGAACAATTTTATGTAGTTGAATTAAATATTTTATGCGCCTTACTATGATTATATTTATAAAATTTTTATAAAATTTACATTTTCATGCAAAAAATCCAAAAACAAATAGTATCCTTCTTGGTTTTAAGCATAGCATAATAATGCATTATATAAGAATAATAAAACGCTTAAATTTGGAGCGGTCGGTGACATAAATCCAGTCGACCTTACACGATCATAAACGGTATTAACATATAAAATATATCTCTGTTTTCAATTGTCAGCAACTGTGGCCGCGTAAAATATTGCACTCAAGATAATTTATTTAATTTCAAGACGTCACATAAATTAACCCAAATTAACAGTGATATAAATAGGGTGAACACTCGACGCAAAATTGTGATTTCGTACCAGTTAATTTCAAGAAGTTGATGCATTGCAAACTGAATTCGTTTAAACATGCCACTAAGAGATGCTTAAATTATGAACTTATGAATTCAAATGTATGACCGTATATTGGATTTATTGGAATGTTCAACATCTGTATAGTGATAATACGTCGAAATTTCCAATCGATTAGATCTTTAGACTACAATTTACTCTAGAATTCCATGTAATTCATCTTGCAGTCCCCCTTACTATAGTACTTTCAATAATTTTTCTCCAACTTTCCGTTCAGAAATTTAATACATAAACTATAAATCTCCGTGATATTTTGGTCGTCTCCAAATGAAATCAAACTGGATCACCAGTTTTCAAATTCTGTTATCCCAATGACCGGATTGGCCAGATTGCGTCAATTATTCATCGTCATTTCAAATAAAATATTCACAAATATTTGGAATTGGTCTCCGAGATATATATATATATATATATATATATATATACCAATCATTTCAAAACGACACTATCGCACTACATGAATCTCTGTCGGTCTCTGCCGCTGCTCAAATGATCCAATATACCCTGTCCTAGGAGAAATCCTATTATTATAAGCATCAAGCCAAATTAAAGTCTCTAGCCGCACGCGCGCTCGCTCGCTCGCGCAACGATACGATAAGCGAGTTCTGCACAACCGCCCCCTCCCAACTCCACCCCCATTAGAGCCTCGCTAGGTTATCGGCGATGGGTAAGGACAGCGAGTTTAGTAACCTCATATTCCGTGCGTGTGTGCGCGCGTACGTCCGCACGGCTGGCCGCGTTCGATGTAGGTTATACGCGCCCGCGCGCGCGCGCGCTCGCACATAGACACACACGCGCGGGCGGAAATCGATGGGAGGGGGACGGGGGCGCGAGCGCGCGCTCCCGTCGAGCACGACGCGCCGGGCGCGGGCGGGCGCGCGAGGGTGCGGCACACGCTCGGCGAATCCTACGCGAGCCGCACGTCCGTTTCGCCCGACGTATGAAGATACGCGCGTATAAATCCATCGATACATACATATCGTAAATATTCGCCGCCTGCCTGCCTCCCCCCCCCTCCCACCCTCCCACCCTCCCTCCGCGGCGGGTATATAAAGCGGGCGGCGCGCGGCGGCGGCCGCGATGCCCATCGGCGTCGAGCGAGTCGCGCCGCACCGGGACCGCGAGCGCCATCGTCGCATCGTCGCGGCCGCCGTAGCCGCCGCAGCAGCGGGCATCGTCGTCGGCGCGCCCGGCCAGGCCCCCCCGGCCGCGAGACGGGGCCCCCGCCAGCGTGACCAGCTGATTCTGTTGCAGGCGCGCTTCCAGCAGAGGCAGCTCCAGGAGAAGGAGCAGAAGCTGCTCAGGATCTACGACCAGCAGCAGCAGCGCGCCCACGAGGTCGCCCAGAGGGGCAGCGCCGGCTCCAGCGACTCCGGGGGCGTCGGGGCGGCGGTCGCCCATCAGCCGGCCGGGAAGGTAGGTGGGAGGGCCGGCTCGAGTTTCATCGGGCCAATTCATCGGCGCGGGTTAATCGAGCGACAGCGACGAAAAATCGTTCGCCGACAGGGGGATTCGAGGCATTTTGGCGGTTGGCCTTGTGGTTTCACGGTAGCCGTTGCAATTGCTCGAGGAGTGCGAGGTGTAGCAAGAATTAGGGCTGAAGACCCGCGGCCGTTCGAACAACAGGAGCGGCCGAATCGTACGAAAGCTCCGCACGTAAATAAGCTCGGACAGCAGTCGCGGTCGCAATGATATACAGATACATATATAGACATATCTTTATATAAGAAAAGTAGCGCGCCGCGCGGCTCCCTCGAAGGGCGCGCTTTATTAGAGTTTCATGGGGTTTCTTTTTTTCTTTTTAAAATCGTCCCTGTCGCGGGGCCGATCGATGCGAGCCGTGTATGCACCGCGCGCGTATCGTCGAAGCGGGCGAATGAAACGATGGCAATCGACGCGGTTGACCTGTTCGGCATGTATACATATCTACAGTTAAAGAAATTAAATAAATAAATGGGTTTACAAGAATACTGGCACTCGTTCGCTTTATATTTAATGACTTTGTACATACTATATACAGTACGTTTGACGCGGCGAGCCTCTCGAGAATTAGCCAATACGTGATCAATAACGCCGTACCCGGCTAAATTTGTAGATTATTCATATTAAAATGTATTTTGAAGAAAAAAAATGCCAATTCTTCGCTCAATACAGGGGTTCTCTGAATCTAAAGTATAAATCATTCTCTTAACTTGGATTATATATATGTATATATAATATAAGAGGCTCACATTACATTATGCAAAAGAGTATCATTCATATAAGCTACTTTTATTTATGAAAATTAAATCACTTACAAAATGTAATGTTGTAGAACTGAATTTATTACTAATTCTTTAATATTATGCCAATCTACCTAATTATATATTATTGCAGTATAAAAAAGACATAAACTCTGATTTAGATCATGATATTGGTATAATAAAATCGTCATCCCGGTAATGTTGTTACAAATTTTTTTTATTTATTTCAATAATTATTCACTGCTGTTGCATAATCTTTATAAACTTCATATATATATAATAGACACGAAAGAAAATAAAGCGAGGTAAAACTTGTTTACTCTCCATCTTTACTCTCTTTTAAATGGAACGCTTTACTAAATAATTCAACTGCAAAATTGTTAGCTACGACTTTTCTCGATGCGTAAATTCAAACATTTAAGGCTCGTAGCAACGTCAAATTTCAGAATTTCTATTTGAAAATGCCTATATATGCATTTTAAACGACTGAAATCGGGAGCATTATCTGTATACTGTTCTGCATTAATCAAGAATTTTCATATACCGAATTCTACACTCTGTTCATTTTCGAAGCTTACATGAAATAAAATTGTGAGAAAAAATTAAATTTAATTAAATATTCTTTATTGAACAAATTCATGCCCAAATTAGAAAAAAAAATTACGCAGACTAAAATTCACACCCTCTTCAGCTATTATCGAGTTCACTCTAAAATGTGCATTATTAATATAGATTTTTGACAACATTTAATTTTAAAAAATCAGTTTTTACATCACTATTTCTTGTAATTAAATAAATAATTTTACTATATAATAATGTCATGAAATGATTTATGAGATATTATAATTTTTTTTTAAATTCTATAAGTATTATAAGAGTCAAAATATCTGTATTTAATTTTATAATTTTTCATTATAATCTTTTTTATAATCAAATATTTATATTTATTTACATATTGATTTATTATATTTTTAACGGTCTAGAAAACTCGTTTAATTTTTTACAAAAATCGCGTAAGAAACTTTTTTTTAAAAAAATTTTATTGTTTTCTAAGTGGCAAAGACATATAGAGGACCTCCGATAATATGAAAAAAAAGAAGTTGATCTCAAGCTAAATTTATGAAGACTATAGTAAAGTGAATGAATTTCAAAGTTAGCTTAAAATTTTTTACTTTTCGGGTAATAATGGGTTTGTACAATTGACAGTTGCTCGTCAAGCCATAATATAGACAACTCTTTTGCTTAAATCGAGCCTTTTTCTACATATATATATATATACATATATTCATGCTGCCTGGCCCCTTATGCCTCTATAATAATCTACCTCGCGCAATCAGCCGTGCGACAATATGCAATACATAATAAACTAGCGCGACGCCCGTGGCCCGAC
Source organism: Sycobia sp. Sy_11 (assembly GCA_018907035.1). Classification (NCBI taxonomy): domain Eukaryota; kingdom Metazoa; phylum Arthropoda; class Insecta; order Hymenoptera; family Epichrysomallidae; genus Sycobia; species Sycobia sp. Sy_11. The sequence continues at coordinate 6,606,386 of JACCIC010000005.1, forward strand.
GACAGCGCGTAACATCTTAACATGCGCTATATATATATATATATATATATATATATATATATATACATATTCTTCTTCCCCCACCCCTGCCCCCTTCGCAGGCGCGGCGTATTCTCGAGGAGCGCCGCCAGGCGAATCCCAAGGGCATCGACAAGAGCTACCCGCTCGAGCCGCTGGACGGGCTCGCCAGGTCGCGGAGGCCCGATCATCGTCGCGCGTCGGCGAGGAGCCCGAGCGGCGGCCCCGCGAAGCAGGGCCAGGCCCAGCCCGCGGCCCGGGGCCGGGGATCCGGGCGGAACGCGAACGGCGCCCAGCCGAGGGCGCCCGAGTCCGTCCTCGGGCCCTCGGACGACGGCTGCGTCAGCCGCGACGGCGACGGATCGATCGAACCGCCGAACGGCTGCGCGAAGAACGGACGGCATTACGAGGTTTGTTTTCAGCATATATATATATATATATATATATATATATATATATATATATATATATATGTATGTATAATTACCTGTATTACATACATACTCAGTGCGCCCGATAAATATAGTATAGTTATTTCGAACTTTTACCGTTTAATAGATATGTTATGCATAATTAACGGAGTTACGTCGGATAACAGCGGTATATGACAACGCGAAAAGACGGTAACTAGATTCTAACGATTCAGCTGTCTATACGTGAAAGGACAGGACGTTGAAACAAAATAACAGATATTGTCAACGCTTCTCGGCTTCTTTATTGATAAATCCCTGGTCGCGAGATTGAAAAGACCATTGTAACTTGTGCAATATATAAGAATATCGTATAAATATCGAAGTCAAAATTTCGTTATTGCCCAATAATATGATTAAACGCGTAGTATAGTCATGTTAATTATTGTAGTAGAATTTGTAATTTCAATTCATAAATGTACATACACAATTCAAGGAATATAAAATTTACATAGATGCGCGTATAATGATACGTAATAATTCTAAATTATACACATTTCATATATACTAGTACCGATACGTACACTATTGTGTATATATCAGTAGTAATAGATATTCAAGGCAAACTACAATTTAAAAGTTATAATTTAAGGTCTTTTCTGGTCTTTTTACGTTTATTATCAATTTGTTGATGAAGACCATTTTTTTTGCTGCTTTGGATAATTCATCAAATAAATATTATAAGAAAATTCACTTTATGTTTTTTTTTGTTCTCGTGTAAGAACAATGTCTATGTATCCTTCGAACTTATCGTATCATATACGTCTTCTCTTACAGAGGTCATATATGATATTTTAAAAGTATCACTTACATATGAATAAATGAAATGCGAACACTTGATTTGCTATAAAATATATTAGTTTCGTATAAATTAATAGGCTCGTCCAGAACCAATGCATTAATCTTTCTAAATTTATCCCTCGTGTCATTATTGATCAATTTAATATTATATACTTCTTTCAAACTTGTTTAGAATCAGAATTTGGTAACTTTGAATAAAAATAGAAGAAAACCAAAAAATATTCTTATACATTGTCATAAGCACGGGGCAAAGTTTTATTTCTTTAAGTAACTGATGATCAAAGCTTACATTTGCCGATCTCGGTCTTTCGTTGCGTTTAATGAACTGTCGATCTTTTCGGAACGATAAAAAGATCCCAGGGAATTGAGCCGTAATTTTGAGAATTTTTTTTTTTGCTATAAAATCAGATCGATTCCAATCTCGACCTGTGCTGCTTTTTTACAGAGCATCGATTGAAAATTTGTACACGAGTTATAAAAACGAATCGCTCCCGAAATAGTAGGACATTATTTTAATACATTGTCACCTATATGATACGATGATTTTATTACTTTGACGCGATTATCGGAAATAATGCCAATCCTGTACTCGCGCGTGAACTGTACAGATATCGTCGTATCGACCCGTGCCGTCCTGCTAAATAACGACGACTCCGTCGCGACGGAGCTCCGCGCTACTCTCGCGCACGCGTGTAAATCCCGCGCGATAACGGGGCCAAAATTGCCCTCCCCGATCCACGCAGAAATGCATCTTCCTGAGCGGCGCGGAGAAATCGTGGAAAATTTTTCAGATAAACATAGACGAGGTGATCGACAACGAGGCGATGCAGCGCAATCGCATGGTGGCCAAATTTCATCCCCTCGACATCGAGAAGCGCAGGCGCTTCAGCGGCGACATCGAGGCCGAGGAGGCCCCGGACGAGATGCCGCGCGACGCTCGGGGGGACGGCGGGGCGAGCTCGATCACGCCGACGAGGAGGAGGGCCTGCCAGGCGGAGCCGAGGCCCGAGCAATGCCAGAACGCCGGCGGGAGGAGGGCCGGCTCCTCGACGCCCCCGTCGTCCACGGCGGCCGCGAGAAAGCGCCAGGAGCCGCCTGTGCCCAGGTGAGTCGGAACGCGCCGCCTCGTTACCGCGAGGCAATGGCAAAACTTTACATTTTTACTTTCTTTCCTCTTGTCATCGACGTTTTTGTTCTTCTGCGCAACCTGCTCGCTTTCCCTCTTAATCCGCGGCCAAACGCTAACTCGTGAGCTGCCAAAGCTTCGTAACAATATCTACATTCGTCTAGAATTATACGCGCGTCTCTGCGCGTCTTCGATGTTTCCTCGGCGATGGGACCGAGTAAAATGCAATAATTTTAAAACGATAGCGCATACTCTAACACTGCAAATCGAAATATTAATAACTCGACGCGCTGGAAACTCTGGTTTTTTGTGTTGGTTGTATTGGCCGGCATCGTCTTTTGATCGCGCGTATGCCGGAAAACCGGAGAGCCACGATACTGAACCATATATGTGTGTATTATCCGCTCGGTGATTAACGAACTATGTATATGTATAAACCTGTGTAAATGGAAAATGCTAAAGATCGATGTGCAGCAGCGTGAAATCGAGCGGCTCGAATACTACTACTGTGATTAGCATCCTAATGTCTGTGCAGATAATTGCCGTAACAAATTCACCCCTGACTTCTCTGTGTGCCATGTGACTTATACGTATATGTAGCTGCTACTAAACAAAACAAAAAAAAAGGATACACGCCGGAGGATACGTGTCGAGTATGTACAAGGCCGCAACTCGCTCGCAGCTCCCTGCTCGCACCGCCGCAAATGACTAACAATGATTACATTTTGAGCATGCCCCCTATGATTTTGCCGCAGGCAATCCACGTTTATGAAAACGACGAAAAGTGCAAGCCTTAAGGTGAAGAAGCTGCCGCGAAACAGAAAAGCCGCGGATGAGCGAAGATCGAAGTCCGCCGTGCAGAAGTCGAGCCAATCGCGGAAAAAGTCGAATGTCGAGCGAGAGACCAGTCGACGGCCAGAGGACCCGACGTTCGGAGAAAGTCCAGTGGCCAGTTGCAACGCCTTGAAGTCGACTTCCTTAATCTGCGAAATAATTCGCAATCATTCCCAGCAGATCGAGCAGACCGACGGCATTGGAAAAGTCAGTTCGATGGTGATCGAAATAGAGAAGAGGACGGCGGACGAAGGAAGGAGCGCCGAGTCCTTGTTAAGGTCGAATCCCGAGCTGGGATCCGTCGAGAAAAATTTCGCGAGCTCGAGCGCGGAATTCAAATCCAGCCTGGACTTGGCGTCGGCCGCGAGGAAACGATCGTCCATGTTCGATCTGCAGTACCGCAGATCCAGCGTGGCCGAGACTTCCAAAGTGTTCTCGAGAACGGAGGGGCGCGAATTCGCGGAAACGACCGGGGAGGGGGAGGATCGCGGCGACGGCCTCGTGCGCCGCAAGAGCTCGAGCGCCTCCACGATTGCCCGGGCGAGGGCGGCCTCCCTGGAGCATCCGACCGAGCGCCAGGAAATGACGGTCGCCGACCACTCCGTCCGGGTCGCGAGGGAGCCGCCGAGGGAGCCGCCGAGGCGGTCGGCCCCGGAGGGCGGCGGCCGGCCGCGCAGGGCCTCCTTCGAGACGAAGCGCCTGATGTTCGAGCGGCGCCAGCGCCGGGAGCAGCCGCCGAGGCGCGACTCCGTCGAGTCGGCGCTCCGGCACTTCGACTCCATCGACGCCGCCGCGGGACCGGCCCCGGGCGCGGCCGGCCCGGGCGGCGCCTCGAGGGGCTTCGAACGGCACACCGAGTCCTGGGCGCGGAAGACGTCGGGGGGCGGGGGGCGCGAGGGGGCGCGCGAGGGGGCGCGACAGAGCCCGAGCAAGAAGCTGCTCGAGGCGAGGGACTCGATAGAGTTGGCCCGCTTCAACGTGAAGGTAAAGCTGCCGGCCTGCGGGCGGAGGGGGGCAGGTCCGGCGGCCGCGGGCGGCGGGTCGGGCGCGCCGAACGAAAGCCAGAGTTTCCCGCGGCGCCGCGATCGGGTCGCGCGCCTCAGGGGCGACGCCACCTGCGAGCGGGCTTCGAAAAGTAATGAGCAATTTTCCCCCAGTACGAGCGGCAAGGGCGCGGAGGCCAGCTCGAAAAGAGCGCCCGCCGAGTCGACGACGAGAAAGAACGCGAGCACGTCTCCCTCGTCGAAGAACTCCGACGGCCCTACTGTCGAGGTATGTACCGTACACACAGAGAGAGAGAGAGAGAGAGAAAGAGAATGGACAAATCCCAATCAAGTTACTTCTTATATTATACTTTATAAACTGTTTTATTCATTCATCGACTTAGTTTTCCATATATTCTCAATGCATTTGGATAAAGTCTATAAGTTATTTATTATATTACGTAACAATAAATTCTAAAATTCAATGCAGAAAAAACGCATAAATTTTACGTGTCAGATAGAGAATAAATATCAATTTGCTGCATGGATTCGAACAGCACTCGATGGATCGTTTTGAAATTCGAACTGAATATACTTTTTAGTCAAACACGTGTAACCTTTGAGTTTAGGAAGTGGGTGCTTTTTAGCAAAGAGGGTACGACATCATCGAATAATGCAGCTTCCTTTTTATTAAACTATCGATTCATCAATTTTTTCCTTATAACTTTTTCAACCTACTTCCTATCCAAATTTCTAACGATAAGATATAATTTGTGTTTAAAAAAAACTAAGAAATCCGTGTATTGCACAAAGGTGTGACATAAAAAATTAGCTCTGCCGCAACAACTTTTCAATATATAATTCTCTGCGTAATTTTATATGGAAAATGAGAATTTTTTAAACACACAATACGTGCCACTGCTATCAGTCATAAGTATGCTGCAATCGATGTTTTTTAAATATAAAATCCCAATCCTTAAATCATAGAAAAAAATTATAAAGAAATTTGAATTAATGTAAAATTCTTTCAAGGGTACTTTCGAAAAGAATCCACGCGCTATTTTGTTAAAATTTGATAATTTTATATTTTTGAGAAGCGGATTACGAATAATGTATCGATTTTTGGGTGAAATTTTTTGGGTGAATTTTCACTGCCAAATTCCTAAAAACTCATTAAAATGATGATTTTTCCAAGTTATTTAAAAAAATACAGAATTTATGTTCTATATCTTGTTTCTCTAAAACTTGTATTTTTTTGGAGTAAAATGGAATGAAAGACGTGCATTGCCAAATGTTGTACTGCAAAAAAGATCATAAAAATAGATCTTAAAAAATGTATTTTGATGAAATCTAAAACTTTTGTTCGAAATATTTGTTGGATTTTTTTTTACTTTTTAAGATATCTTAAAAAACCAATGATTTTTATATATTTTTTTTATTTTGCCATAAAAATTCAATTTTTACCAAAAACCACTATGATATTCGTAATCAACGTATCAATAAACGTGAGTTTAAACATTTTTCAGCAATTGGGTATAGGTAGGTACTTATCGACCGTTTATTCTTGTTAAATTACGAATGATTTTTTATATGAATTACGCGCATAGTATATCGCTGGTCTCTAGTATTCAGGAACATTAATGCCATTTTTTTCCTCACTGACAATTCTAAAAGATACAATATATTATTGGCATTTGTCCACGTACGTGCAAAATAATCTGCTAATTATACAGCGTCTTAAAAATGACAAATGTACATTAAAATAAAATTTATTTTTGATCTATATACATATATCTACATATACATATGTACATATATATAGCAAAGACGGCGGCCGGCAGCAAAACCAGCAGGTCTCAAATGTCAAAGCCAAGAAACTGAATCGAACGGAGATACGAAGTCGATCGATGACGATGAATCTTCAACGGCACCTCGGAAGTCCAGCCTGTCTACGGTCGACTCGACAATCCCGACGGCGGTCTCGACGCATAAATCGTTGAACGGGGAGGTAAGTCAAATGGAACAATACCATATTATGTATCGGCATCGGGTGTATACATGTCGGATATTCATAGAGCACTATGCAATATCTATATGTGTGCGCATCATATACATCGAGAGGAGAAAAATACGAAAGCTCGTGGATGGAGCGACTACTGGCTACGTTCAAAGAATATGATAATCATGACATTCTCTCGATAAAATAAAGTTGTAAATTCAATAAAATTTGACGTGTCGTTAACAAAGACAAATTAGCGGGTGTTAAACATGGTGCTGAAAAGCCTAAACAAATTGTCAACCGTGCAGAAATCAGGCGTGGGCGCGACACCTGCGGCCCGGACCACCGGCTCGTCCCTGTCCTCGAGCTCATCTGTGGAGACGAATCGCAGCCAGGGCTCAACGGGCGGCCGGGCCAACGCGAAGGGGCGAGCTTCGATAGGTTCTATCAAGGCCGCGACTCTGCTGAAATCCACTGCTAACGAGTAATTACGGCAATATGGCCCACTTATTTATTTGTTGTCCAGTCCTTATTTCCCAACCACTCTCTATATCTATTTAAGCTTCATTACTAAAACTATACTGTATGAAATGAGAACATATTTTATCCTATCTATAAAGCTGCGAGTTCACGTCTAGCTTATCGCAATATTGATAATGTAATGATATATTTTGGTTAGGTTAACTAAAGTACTCATTTCGCAATCAAAAACGAAGTGTAGAGATTATGAATAAAAACAAATTGAAAATACTATTGACTAACTTGTTTTGATCAATAAATTTTTTAAATAAATGAAACTGAAAATAAATGCTTTTCTAATTGTTCAGAATTGAAAGGCTTGAAAGACAAAAAAAAGTAATGACAAAACTTCGAAATTTTAGAATAAAATGTTATACTTCTTTCATTTCAATTAATTATAAACAAATAAGAAAGCAATTTTTATTAAACGTATTTCTATTAGACTTTAGTAATGGGAAACGGTTATAAAATTGTTTTATTTAATACCAATTGAGCCTAAGGTAATATTTTACTTAATAATTGGGTCAAATGTAATATTGACTAGAATATATAGGTTATAATATTCACTATATATGCTTCTTTTTTAAAATCTAAAAAGTTTTCGTTGCAACTGAGATTTAGATTTTAATGCTTATTTTCATTATATTATATATAAAATGATAAAAAAGCAATCGTATTATATAATATTACTCGCAAAAATACACTTTTATAAATGTAGGATAAGTTTAAATAAGTAGCAATCTTACATTATATTTCAATTCTAAAACGACTTTTCGAAATTGTCCTTCTAAATTATATATATAAGTAAATAAAAACTTATTTAATATTTTATATATATATAAAATTCATTTCAGTATTAAAAATATGAAATAAAATTTAAAATTTGATTCCCTTACTTTTGAATGAATATTAAAACAGATAATTAACTGAAAAAATAGACTAGAGGCAAGAAAAAATATCGTTAATGAAGACCGATTTATTAATTAAATCGTTTGCAGCGACTCCTTGACTACGTGCAAGATATGCGACCGGCGCTTTACCACAGAACGCATAGCTCTTCATGAACAGATCTGTATTAAAACCGCACAAAAGAAGCGCAAGCAATTTGACGCAGTCACACATAGAATCAAAGGGACTGAACTCGAATCCTTCCAGCAGAAACCGGTTAAAAAACAGGTAGGCATATATATCTATCTATATATATATATATATATATATATATATATATATATATATATATATATGTATGTATGTATGTATGTATGTATGTATGTATGTATGTATCTTGAGCGTGAAAAAAATTAACAACTTGTACAAAATAAGATGAAATTTTAAATTTAAAAATTGAATAAACTACCTCTACTGGTGTGCAATGTATTGTTTATATATACTAATAAATCTATCGATTAGATTTCTCCTGCATTATTCTCCTGATGAAAAAAAATATATAAATATATGTCAAATCGTTCGAATATCAATATATTAAAATAACAAAAATTTTTTTTGTATTTGTATTTTTCAGTTGATCACATTCAATTCGGTATTAATATAACAGTGTCAATCAGGTGTAGATTATTACAAAGATTATACTGAAAGCTCGTAATGCATAAGCTAATAATTTGTACAAAATCAAAAACACGAATTATAATGCGCTAAAAATCATGTCAATTCTTGCAGATTTCCAATAATGGCAAGGGCAAAACTATGTTGCAGGGCAAGGCGACGAGGACGGAGCCCGAGCAGCAGAGGTCGAACTGGCGCCGCAAGCACGAGGACTTCATCAACGCGATACGCTCGGCGAAGCAGATGCAGGCCCACCTGGCGGCCGGCGGCAAGCTGAGCGACCTGCCGCCCCCGCCGCCGACGGACACCAGCGATTACATCCAGTGCCCCCACTGCTCGCGCAAGTTCAACCGGGGCGCGGCCGAGCGCCACATACCCAAGTGCGCGACGATGCAGCACAACAAGCCCAAGGCCCGCGCGCCCGCGCGATCGAAGCGCTAAGTGGAGAGATCGGGGCCAGGCTGCGCCACGGCGTCGCGCGGGCCAGAGCCACCTTCAGGAATACTTACATATGATTTATGCATCATCCCCATCGCCGCAGCTCGCCTATTTTTTATATATATATATATATATATATATATATATATATATATATATATACTTCTTCGTAAACCGCGCGTTTAATAAAAAAAAAACATAAAAAAAATCAATACAAACAAAAAAAAGAAACAAAAAACAAAAAGAAATGCTAGACCCGCAGTGCCTTACACACATTTTATATTATATCACACGTATTCGTTTGTTAACGACGATCCACCATTATATTGTGCATATATATATATATATATATATATATATATATATATATATATATATATATATTCAACTTCATCTCGTCGACAACCACGGACTTCTTGTAAATTGTGTGCTCCATCACCGCAGCACCGAACATTATATATTTTATACCAAGCTTGTGCATTCAAGCAAATGTGCAACATATTATATATATATATATATATATATATATATATATATATATATATATATATATATAAAATCTACCCTGGCTATATCTTCAAATATTGTTGGCATTTTTGTAAAAAGTGTATAAAAAACATAATATATTAAATTCAAATTGAAAAATTAACCATTATCCTCGCTCTTCATTGTAGGTCAATTATATAAGCATGTATCCGCATATGGTTTTTGATTATATCATTATATATATATATACACACACAAGAGTATTTTTGTACTCCTCTCCGGACTTTCCAATGCAAACTCAAAAGCCTGGGAACTTATCAAGACCTCGAATAAAACAACATAAATAATCGAAAAAATAAATAGAAACGTATTAAGATAAAATTTTAATTTTTTTTGACTGTAAAGAAAATGTTTGCAAGCGAAGAATTACATTCTATTATAAATTCATTTAATAAAGAATTAATATCGAAAACAATTTTCTTTGTACATATGAATTATTATTAAATCATTTCATCATTGCTGTTGCACTTGATCATAAACATGACATTCATCGTCTAAATTATGTCTAAGTGGTCGAAGAGTTGAGAAAAAGCACTTCACCAAATTAACAATTGAGGAAATTATATACACTCGGATAGCTTAATTTGTGAATTTACAGGTAAGTATTTTAGCTTGATATCGACAAGTTTTTGCATAAATTCAGTCTATTTAATCTGTCCATTTTTACTAAAGCTACCAGATATTTTGTGATGCCCTATATATATATATATATATATCAACTAGTTCGGAATGAGTGTCATTTGGACATTGTGATTAAATAAACAATTGAATTTATATATATATATATATATATATATATAATATATATATATATATATATATTAGTGCGTATATGGATAATCTACCTTATTAATTTTACTTTCAAAGAACAGAATTTAATAAAATCGCAACCGGTATATACGAGGTGTGTTCAAAAAGTAATGAGAATTTTTAGTCCGCCTGTATAAAATTTTTTTATTATGTTGGTACGCATGCCCCTGAAGTACGATAAAATTTTCAGCAATATTAATTGCTTACTTTTTAAGTGGCAGCCGCTAATGTTAGACGTGTTTTTTGAGCTCGGCGATTTTCGTTTGTGATAAAAAATGAAGTTTGTAAAATGTTAACAAAGGCATATGGTGAGTCTGCTATGAGTAAAGCAAGGATTTAAGAGTGGTATAAACGTTTCCAAGATGGCCGCGAAAACTTTGAAGATGATGAACGGCCCGGACGCCCAAGCACATCAACAACCGATGAAAACGTTAAAAAAGGGAAAGAAATGGTTATGAACGATCGCCAAATCACAATCAGACAAGTCGCTGATGACGTTGGCATATCAGTTGGCTCGTGCCATAGAATTTTTTAGGATGTTTTGAATATGAAACGTGTGACAGAAAAATTTGTTCCAAAATTGTTGAATTTCGAACAGTGGCGAATGGAAGTTGCTCAGGAGTCGCTAAATGAAGTTAATAACGATGCAGAACTACTAAAACGTGTTATAACAGGTGACGAAAGATGGGTTTACGGATATGATGTCGAAATTAAGGCTCACTCGTTCCAGTGGAGGCATTCTGGATCGCCAAGACCGAAAAAGGCTCGACAAACGAAAATCGACGAGCTCAAAAAACTCGTCTAACGTTAGCGGCTGCCACTTAAAATGTAAGTAATGGATATTGCTGAAAATTTTATGATACTTTAATCACATGAGTACCAACATAATAAAAAAAATTTATACAGGCGGACTCACTAAATCCGCGAAATTTAAAAATTTTCGTTACTTTTTGAACACACCTCGTATATATAGGAATGTATGTCCTTTATAGGCGCCGAAACTACGGCGCCAATTGCCTTTAAATTTAAACCACGTATTTTACACAGTCAGGATTAGATAACAGGCTCTTTTGCAAATTCAAAAAAAGGCCAAAAAAGTAGTTATTTACCAACAATCTCAAGTAAATGTATATATATATAGACTGCTAAGCTAGGCCTCGTACAATGTGTCCATGCGTGCAGAGAGACAGGTCAGAAGGAGGAGAGAGAGGGGTGAATGGGTATTGTGAATCCCCTTCGGGTTTTTTCCAGTTTGCTTCTCTCTCTCTCTCTCTCTCTCTCTCTCTCTCTCTCTCTCTCTCTCTCTCTCTCTCTCTCTCTCTCTCTCTGCCTCCTATATATACCTATAGCATACTGCAAAAATATGAAAAGTAATCAAATAATTTTTGGAAAAAGTTTATAGTCTACGATTAGCAGATTTTTCTAGACCTATTCAATTTGTAAACCTAGTTAAATTGCTGACAATGGCCATTATTATTATCTCAATGTTAAGTGAATTTTATCAAAGCGATTTTGTTGCAATATAATTATTTTTGTTAAATAAAAAAACATTACGAATTAAATATAATACATTAAATATTTTAAATCAGAAGTAAAAAGGCAAAACAAAGTTATGCATTCAAAATATATAATATATAGTTATCGCAATTATACTATCAAATATATATTTTCTTTCATTCTAAATATTTGAAAAAAAGAAGTTATTTAATTATAAACTTCAGACAAAGAACGCTTTCAATTAATTTTGTTTCTGAAAACGTGCATAATAGTAAAAAATGCTGGATTTTTTAGGAAATATTCTGAAACATAATAACATTAATAACTTATGCAACCATCGTATTTATTTTTATGATCTTCAAGTAATAAATAAATTAACTGATTGTGTTACATTTACTTTCTCTGGAGATTTTTTAATTTCAAATTTTATAGATTTCAATACATAATTTTCAAATTTTAAAATTCGTTTATTCATATACTATTAATAAAACATGTATTCAAAATAAGTATTTTATTTATTTAAAATACTAAAATGTTTATTTAAATACAGTAAATATTTTGTTGATGTATGAACACTAAAAATTTGTTTTAAGAAATTCGATTCTTCGTTTCCTAATTAATAAGTTCGTAATTCAAACAAAATGTGAAATGGAACTGCAGTATCTTAACTTATTAGACCATCATTTTAGCAATCTTCAACTATATAAACATACACTATATATTATATTGCAATAAAAATAATTATATTTATGTATTTTTCTTATGTATTATATATATATATATATATATATATATATATATATATATATATATAATATTATATTTGTATTGTATGCAGCAAAAGGCAACTTAATTTCAAAATGCAAAAACTTTGCCGTTCACAATTTAAATTATATTTCTAATTGTTGCAAATATCTTTATAAGGGTAATAACCAGTAGAGTCATACATTATATACGAGTTGCGATATAAATCTTGAATCCACATAGCGAGAAATTTTTAAAATAATTTTATTTTTAACAAACTAAATATTAAAATCAATAATATGCTTATGAAATTAAATTTAATGCATTTAATTATATATATATATATATATATATATATATATATATATATATATATATATATTCTATAAATAAATTTGATTTAGAGAATTTAAATAAAAATCTTTTTAGATTAATAATGTTTTTTAAAAAAATATGGTTTCAACTAAATCAATTAATACATTTAAATATATATTTTTATAATGATAAACAGTTGTTTATATAAAACAAAGAATTCTTTCTTTCAATTTGAAAAAAACCTATTTATTTAAGTTGTAAATCTTATAAAAATACATTTTTTATACTATGCGTTGAATTTCTACAATCAAAATTTTTCGAGAAAAATGCATTCGATATATCGATATTTCGTATAAATTTAGAATTGTTCAGGGAATTCTGAGTTGGAACTGTTGAACTTTTCTCCATAAATATATAGTTTGTACCGAAAAATCGTATAGAATAAAAAATATGTTTTTTGGAGCGTGGATTACGAATATCGTAATATCTTTAGACTGAAATTAAATCTTTATTTCCAAATTCATGAAAACTCGTGAAAATCATGATTTGTTTAATTTATCTTAGCAAATAAAAAAGCTAAAAAAAATTAAAACCAAAATCATAGAGCCGATTAAAATACATATTTTAGTGTAAAATTTTGAAAAAATAAAAAGTGTAAAATTTTTCAGAAAAATAGGGTAACAGCAGTAAGTGAATACAGCCACACATAGCTGATGCTTCAGGGGGACACCAAGATGGAATATTCTCAGAGGATAAAATTATCTATAGGAATATAGATTTATAGATAGAGGATTGTTTACATAGATATTATTTAACTCTTGAAATCGGTTATATTACTGTCTCGAATGAAGCCGAGACGGCGGATGCTAATATATATTTATATATATTAAAACTTATAATTGTATAATACATTTTAATGGTTTCACGATTAATTTTTTACAATTTTTTGAAACAGTGCATGCTTGCAGTAAACTCGCTGCAATGTAAATGTCGCAGATATTTTATAATCATGTAGCATTGCATCCAGGCTGTTGCGATCAAGCGGAAATCTAAATGCGTGCTCACAGCAAGCACTCTACAATCAAAATTGTTATGTTAATACCATAACGGAGATCATGGATGAATTTCCGAAAAACGAGCATAACCGATTTTTCGATTTTTTTTTTGAATGCTGATTAAAAATATCGCAGTGGCGTTTAATAGAAAATTAATTTTTATATCAAAAACTGTAAATACATAGAAAATATCTCGGGAAATAGTAAAATATGCAAAAAAATATTTCAAAAATCGTACATCTGATTAAAATACAATTTTTTTATTCTATTCAATTCTCCTCTACTAGCAGTATTTCTCGACAAAAATGTATACAAAGGTACCCGAAGGTATCTGTATTGAGTATATGCGGGAAACCGTTCAGGGGACCCCGACACGAAATTGTTGAACTTTTATCCAGACGTATTGTTAGCGCCAGAAACTGTATAGAACAAACAATATGTATTTTCACGAGCTCTAGGAGTTTAGTTTTCAATATGTTGCAACTTTTTTTATTTTTTTTAAGAGAAATTCAGCAAACTATGATCTTTATGGAATTTTCATGGATTTAGGAATAGATATTCAATTTCCATCTAAAGCAGTTACCATATTCGTAATTAACTCCCCAAAAATCATAAATATTGAGAAAAATAAGACGGGGGAACTATCTCGGGACTAACTGAATACAACCAAACCACTAACAATTTTTCAAGGGGCCCTGAAGCAGGATTCTTGGCTTTTGTGCAGAAGTATTATCATAGGTAAAATTATCTATAGGTAATATATTTTTATACATAAAGTATTGTTTACATAGAAAGTATTAAACTATTCGATATGTCGATTACATTAATATCTCGGGCCAAGCCGAGACGGGAATGCTATATATATATATATATATATATATATATATATAGATATTTACATACATTACATTAACATACATTGCCACTTATAATGTGAATTCTGTAAATTACAAATAAAAGATATATTGTTTAACCTTTTTTGATTTTCTAGAAATATAAATCAATCTTGCTTACATTTGTAACAGAAAAATAAAAATTGAAAAATCATACTCATATATATTTATGTATATTATGTTCGCGGGAATCGAAATGAGCGAATTCTGCGAATTATTAATATTGATATATATATAGATATATATATATATATAGATATTATATATATATATAGTATTTTTTATAAAAATGAATAAAATGTAAAGGGTTTTCAAGTTTTCTTGAAATTGGCAACAATGTAGTGGGAAATACGCAGAACATATTATTACGTACTATATATAATATATATATATATATATATATATATATATATATATATATATATATATATATATATATATATATATTTACCAGATTCACCCATTTACTGATGATCTGATGCTTTTGCTGCGCTGCTGTATAATATATATATATATATTATATTCTATTATATATACGAATACGTAGCAGACGACAACGTGCTGCCGTCGTGTACAGATTGGCGAATGGAACGTGTACAACAAGGTACAACTAATGTTAAACGTCGGTTTTCCTCAAATTATTTATTTCTTAATGACATCATTTATATAATTTTAATATCTCTAGCTTTAATGTAGTCCTCAAGAATGGTTCACTTAATTATCTTAATAGCAACGATTCACCTTCTGTACTGTCCGTTTACAAAAGTCGAAGAAAGCTTTAATCTTCAAGCAATACATGACCTTTTGTATCATGGCTCTAATTTAAACGAGGTACAGTGGCTTAATTTAATACTTTTATGCATTATCAATTTTGCTAAAACTTATATATTTTGATACTGGACACCAAATATATTCTATAATTGGTACATTGCCAATTATACCAAAATTGGTAAAACCATTTTTTTAATTTATTAATACTATAGTTATTACAGTGCAGCAATTATATATTCGTATTAGTAATTAAATATTTTTTACTGTCTTTACTATTTTTAATAAATCAAAGATTAAAAGATAAAAACTAATCCCTAAATATTTTTATAATTTAGTATGACCATCATGAGTTCCCTGGTGTTGTGCCAAGAACTTTTCTAGGTCCAGTACTAATATCAGGTATTGCTTCCCCAGCTGTTGCAGCTGTCAAGTATTGGAAACTTAATAAGTTTTTTTCTCAGTATATTGGTATGTTCTTTTATTTAACGAATTAGTAAGCTAATTTTTAAAAATAAACATCTTTGTAATTGAAACATGATTTTTTTTCTAGTAAGAGCTGTCTTAGGTTTGATAGTAATTGCTACTTTCAAATTATATAAAAATGCTTTACAAAACATATTTGGTATAAAGTTTGTCAAATGGTTCACTATTATCTCTGCAACTCAATACCACTTTATATATTATTTAAGTCGACCATTGCCAAATACAATGGTAATGCCGTTTGGTAAGAAAAATGTTTCCTTAAAATTTTAAACGCAGAAAGGAAGATAAAACACTGATTAATTTATTAAATATAAATTTATTCTTTTTATTATGCAGTACTTTTAGCTTTATATGGGTGGCTCAAACAAAATCATATTTTATTCATTATTTCATCAGGGGCAGCTATAATAATATTCAGAACAGAAACTGCAATGCTTTTAGGTTTATTTTTACTTTATGATATTGCGTACATGAAATTGACATTACCAAGGTAAAAGAATCAGATATGAATAATACATATAGTTTCATTTTAAAAAATTATTTCTTTTTATATTTTAGAGCTCTAAAAATCATCATACCTACAGGGATATTTCTTTTAGCCCTTACAATTATTGTTGACTCTTTTTTTTGGAGAAGAGTTTTATGGCCTGAAGGTGAAGTTTTTTATTTTAATACTATTGAAAATAAAAGTGGAGAGTGGGGTGTATCCTTTTAAACATTAATTATTTTCATTTAGTGAATGATGATAAAACATAGTATTATTCTTAACAAATATGTAGACATCACCTTTTCTTTGGTACTTTTACTCTGCACTGCCAAGAGGCATGGCGCTTTCTTATTTACTTGTACCATTTGGAATTTTATGGGATCCTAGAGTAAGAGTGCTTACAGTACCTGGCATAGCATTTGTCTTTTTTTTTTCATTTTTACCTCATAAAGAGTTGAGATTCATTATGTATGTATTTCCATTGTTAAATGTTAGTGCAGCAGCAGTTTGTCATCGCATGTAAGTTTTTCTTTAAGGAAATTTTTCATTTGCATGCATTTATTTTAAATATAATATTTGATTTATGTACACATATTGTTTTATGTCCACAAAATATATGTATACTATTTTCTATTTTTATTTTTTCAAAGTTGGGAAAATCGAAATAAATCCTCTTGGAATAGTTTGGTTGCTTTAATTGTACTTGGTCACTTAATTTTTAATGCAGTATTTTCAATGTTTCTACTTTGTTTGGCTGGTTTGAATTATCCTGGAGGTATGGCAATAGCAAGATTACATAGACTTGAAAAAAATTCTACTGGACCAATTTATGTTCACATTGATGTTTTAACGGCCCAAACAGGAGTTTCAAGATTTACACAAACTAATCCTACATGGAAGTAAATAATATTTCTTTATTTTAAATTCAAATCTAAATCTAAATTAAAAAATTATAACAGTTTTAATTTGTCTGATTAACGATAATTTTTTCAGTTATTCAAAGCAAGAAAATATAACTATCCATGATCCAGAAATACTAAAATTTACACATTTGCTAATGGAAGCTAAAAGCAGATATTCACCAAATCTTAAACCATATCTGAAAACTCATTACATCTTAGATTCAGTAGATGCTTATTCAAATATTGAGCTTAACTATAATTCAGTTTTACCTCCTATTAAAATAAAAACAAAACCAATAATTTTCATACTAAAAAGAAAAGAAAATATAGAGTATGAGCCATTAAGAATTAAAGTGAAAAATATAATTCATAATGATAATATGGAATTAAGTGACTCGAAGAATATTGATAATATAAATCTGGATAACATGGGTATTAACTTTAATAATAGAATACAATTAATCGATGAAATTGAATCATCATTTGAAATTGTAAATCATGATATTGAACAAAAT
Source organism: Sycobia sp. Sy_11 (assembly GCA_018907035.1). Taxonomy (NCBI): domain Eukaryota; kingdom Metazoa; phylum Arthropoda; class Insecta; order Hymenoptera; family Epichrysomallidae; genus Sycobia; species Sycobia sp. Sy_11. The sequence goes on from JACCIC010000005.1 coordinate 6,624,155, forward strand.
GACCAAATTATGGACGACTTAGATTTTGAAAGTGTGCAGGAAAACTCGAATTTAAACTCTCAACTAATTACTGATAATAATATAATTGAAGAACAAAAAAAAGAGACTTTAAACGAAATGACTAATTCAAGTGATCGTAGTAAATTAATGCTTGAAAATACAGATGAAATCAATGAGAGCCAAAACGAAGTTAAACATCAAAAAATTCAGAAAATAATTAAAATCAAATCAAATCAAGTGGAGACAAATAATGCCAATAATTATTCTGAAGAAGAAATTAATAACAAAAATAATAATAATAATAATAAACAAGATCTCATAAATGAAACTGACCAGGATAAAAATGTTTTTAACATAACAAAATTGTCTTTACAAAAAATTTCATCTCAAGAAACTATAAATTTAGACAAAGAAGAGAAATTTAAGTTGAATTATCTTGAAAATAAAAATATTAATTTACAATCTAAAATATCTGATAATAATGAAAAATCTAATAATATAAAAAATCAATCAAAAAGGTTAATAAAAAATAATGAAATCATCAACACTTATTCAATAACAGAAAAAAAATCTAAAAATATTCATCAAACAAATTTAGCAAGTCAAACGAATGAAATACATGAAACAAAATCTAATAGTATTAAAGATGCAGTAAAGAAACTTATGCAAGAAAAAAAAAGTGAAAATAAAATAAAGACTGAAGGGCAAGACTATCCAATAAATGATTTTACAATTGAGAATGCAAATGTAGAATCAGCAACAAAAGTAGAAAGTGAAAGGAAATATATTCGAGTACCAAAAAAGACAAAAGTTATATCAAAAACTTTGTTAGATGAAGTGGAACCAAATATAATATTTGATATAGAAGATAAAGAAAACAAAAAACAACAAATTGTGAACTTAAAAGAAACAATTAAAAATATCATAAATCAATTTAAAGAATTTGAAAATGATTTTGTTACAGAGGATGCTAAATTTCTAAACAGCTGGCTAGAAGAAGAATCAAATACTGTAATTAATGACGTGACTGATAGCCAAAATTTAATAAAAAATGAAAAAGAAGTCCCTTTTCTCGGTGATAAAAACTATAAAGATCCTAAGAAAAGCTTGAAAGAAATCTTAAATCTATTTAAAGAACTTAAGACAGAACTAGCTACTGATCAGGATCCTATCTTTGATGACATTATAAATTCAGATTTGAACAGGCCAATTTCAGAAATATTAATGCAATTTAGCGAAGCTTTAAAAAAATTAGTTTACCAAAGAAAGCTAAAAACTAAAGAATCTACATCAAATAATAAAAATATTGTACAGTTATCGCGACAATAAAACCAATATAATATATATTACTTATATAATATAAATTGATATGAATTTGGATGATATTTAGTTACTTGAAAGAAATTGTAATTGAAACAAATAATAACTGACTGAATGTTATCATATATCAAAGCTCTAGTTTTTAAAAAAAAAATTGTAAGACTTTATAAAAAGAAACTAAACTTGTACAATAAAATAACAAAAATATTTATACAAGTGTGGATATGAATGCTGTAGGAGTTAGATTTTTATAATGCAAATTATAATCATTTTTAAAATAATAATAAGTATATATAAATAATGTAAATATATTTCATTCTGTGATACCAGTGTGATGGGTTATTTAGCTCAGGTTTAAAAATTACTTTGAAATATTCATAAATAAAGTTGTTGTAGGCAAGTATCAAATACTCATAATAAATAAAATATAAATTAATCTAAAATGAAAACACCAAATACACTTATTGCCTTAAATTTTCTGTATCTTTTTATGAAATATTATTCATAATTCAATAAAAATGTTTTACTGATGTACAATTTTAATTGTAATATTAAAAATCATAACACAATTATAAACTTTTTCAATTATTTATGTATATTTTAAACTCAATAAAAATTTAATAGACATAATTACACCAATAACTACACCTCCTGCGGTGAAATTAAATAAAATTTTATCTGGCAAACCATTTTTTAAATAAACTGGTACTCCATCATCCTTCTATAAAAGTAGTTAATTATAATTTAACATTTTCTTTATTTAATATTATTTATTTATTAGTTTAATCACTAATTATACCTGAAAGTGAGCCTGCTTTATTTTTAAGTTTTTAATACCTATAGGTTTTTCTTCAAAATTAGATTGCCTTAACAATTCTGATATTCTATGAAAATTTCTTGGTTTATAAATATAGCGATAAATTGTATGTTGCTGCATCTAAATCAATATAATATTGCAAAAAAAAAAAATAGACAAGAAACTTTATAAAAATTTCTATTAACTTACTAACAAATGGATAGAATAATCGTCATGAATACTTACAGCGCCATTGATAATTTTAACACCATGTAAAATTTGCATTTTCTTTTATTGATAATATGATAATTTAATATAGACACTCTATAAATATTTTTAATTTAACCTGGTTCAATAAGAGACGAGATCTTTAATTTTGTCTACTGATAATAAAAGCATTATTAGTTTGAATTTTAGAAAACTTCATTGCAATAAACTATTTGCTTATTACTTCAGAGGTTGGAAAATATTTTTTAAAAATTTTTGCCAGTCAAAGAATATTTTTAAAAAAAGATAGAATGATTAGTATAATAAACTATAAAATAGATTGTTAAAACCTTTTTAATTTCATTTTTAACAAAATATTTAAGGTCCGCTCATTGTCAATTTTTAAATAAAATACGATTAAAATTGGCGCCAATGTTGTGGCAGCAATGAGGGGCATTTAACAAAAATGCAACGGTTATTTCAGTCATATCTGGTCATATGTTTTATCAGGTTATATATATTTATATGGTTAATGAAGGTTACTATACGAATCAGGTAAGGTTACATTAGTGTTACAACTAGTGAAATATATGCAAAGCTGCTGCAGCTGCTGTACACAGCAAACTGTAGCATATATATATATATATATATATATATATATATATATATATGACTACAATTCCTGTTTCCTGTATAGAGCAGCTAGAGTGTTATCTGGTGTTATTGGTTCTGCAGGTTTGTGCAGCTGAACTCTGCTTGAACATGCGCAAAGCATACCTCGCCTGAGGAGACCTATAGAAGAACCAGAAAAAACTAGAGGAAACGTTCCTCTGCGTAAACACACGCATTATATATATATATATATATATATATATATATATATATATATATATACATACATATCGGTACATATAGCAATATAGCTATACAATTGTAGAATTTTGAGGTGGCAAAGGGTTCGAGACGGCAAAGGAGCGAACACAAAGAATCTTTTTGGGAAACGTAAACAAGTAAATTTGTAACTTCTCCTCCAGTCCTAACTGGAAATGGATTATTGTGTTACAAATTTACGCCCGTAAATATATTGGGTTCGGTACGGGGTGTTATTGGCATGCGGTGACGTCAAAATTCGGATCGTTCTGGAAGAACGCCGCAGGACAAAGATGGCGGGTACGTATTTCGCGCTCCTATTGCGAGTAACGAAAATTCTTTTTTTTATATGAGTCTCAAAAAAGATATATTTATACCCGTCGTGATATATTGTTATTTTATATTTCAGATCTGTATGCTACATATAATTGTACATATTGCCAAGAAGATATCTTGGGTTTACGCGTAAAATGCGTTGAGTGTCCAGACTTCGACCTTTGCTTGCAGGTGAGATGACAAGGATAGAGATATACTTGCGAATCCGCGTTCTGTTTTTTCTTCTGTTCTTGCGCATGTGTATATATATGTGTATATATGATATATTTATATATATATATATATATATATATATATATATATATATATATATATATAGTACTGTCTAACGTATTATATAGTAAATAGTAACAGTAGCTTAGCGCTTAGCACGTATAAAAATTATTTTTTTCAATTAATAATTTATATCAAATTATTTACTTATCCTGTAATAATTTAAGTTGATTTAAGTTTATATTTTTAATTTATAGTGCTTTTCTGCCGGAGCTGAAATAGGACAGCATAAAAATGACCACTCCTATCAGTTTATGGTGAGTGTTTAAATGTAATTTAAATTGTATTAATTATTACAATATTTATTGTTTTTCTTCACTTTTAAAGGATTCTGGTACAATTAGTATATTTAGTGGAAGAGGAAATTGGACTGCTAGAGAACATCTTAGATTACTTGATGCAATTGAACAATTTGGTTATGGAAATTGGGAAGATATTAGTAAACACATTGAAACTAGAACACCAGAAGGTAAATAATTACAAATTTTTAATCATTAAATTACTGTAAATTTGATTTTGGTTATAAATTTGTATTATAGAAGCAAAAGATGAATATATTGCAAGGTATCTGGATGGAAACATTGGAAAATATACCTGGCCTTCCACTGAAAGTTATACTCCAAATCTCACAGACCAAACTAATTCAGATCATGGCCCACTGTCACCAGACTTAACATCCCGTCTACCTCCTTTAGATATAACACCAGATGAAGCTACACAACTTGGTTACATGCCACAAAGAGATGATTTTGAACGAGATTACAATCATGAAGCAGAATCTCTTGTATCATCTTTATTTTTAAATTCAGCGGAAGATGATGATCTCGACATTGCCCTTAAACTTGCACAAGTTGACATGTACACAAATAATCTCAGAGAGAGAGCTAGAAGAAAACGAGTTGTTCGAGATTACCAATTAGTATCAGCATTTTTTGTATCTTCAAGAAAAGACAAGAATGTTAAAAAAAAACAAACCAAAGAGGAAAAGTATGGAATAGGTTTTATTTTTTATTATAAGTTAAAATAAATTTAAATACATACCTTGTTTTATTTGATATAAATATAAGTATAGTAAAGTATATACATACTCTTTCAGTAACTTATAAAAGAAAGTAAATTTTTTGTAAAGAAAAATATATATTGTCTAGTAAATAAATATAAGTTTTTAATAGCTAAATAATTAATAACAGTATTCAATATAAATAATTATACATCTACTATTATATAGTACAGTTTGTATCATATTTAACAATATTTACTTCCTGATTTTTTTTAAGTAATGCTAATTGATTTATTTTTAAGTACACATGTGCAGATATCAGTTTTGTTTCTTCATATCATTATTTAATTTCATACTTCCACGTGTATGTATTTTTTTGAAGATTTACGCGATCCCAAAATATTTTGTCAATTTTTATTGCCTATGATTATTTGAACCAAGAATGACTTTGTTTATAATTTATTATAAAGTAGTTTTCATGTCATTTTATATCCAATAATTTTCTGTTATCTTGAATTGGAATGATTCTTTTCTATATTTATATGTATAATTCATATCTAATTAAATATATATATGGAAGATTATATAAATAAAATTTTTCAGAGACTTTAGAGACCATATGAGGGTTTTTGCTCAATTTTACACTGCTCAAGAATATGAACAATTTTTAGCAAGTCTTGAGAAAGAAAGAGAGCTTCGATTACGTCTTTCTGAGTTGTATCGTTATAGAGAAAATGGAATCACAAGGCATGAAGAGTGTGCTCACTTTGAACAAGTAATGGCTCAAGCCCAAGGACAACCAGATGCTGTTGATCATTGGTCAGATAAAAAATCTGTAAGTTATTTTTTATGTAAAAAAAGATATAAATCTTCTATAAAAAATTTAGATCTGTAGATTTCCTTTTTCTTTATGGGTTTAAAATAGTTTGAACTTTTATGGCAATGGTTGTTGCATGTCGACGGTTTTCTAGCTATTCTTATTAATACACATTTGAGTTTGTTTTATAGTATGGGATGTATTATTTTTCATATTAAAACTTGATTACACCATCAAAATATATATACATTTAAACATCATATGCTGGCAATATACGCAACAATCAAAACATTAATTAAGTACACAATTATTTCCTATGAATCAGTGGGGAATTCTTGCCTAATAAAAAAATATTTGCTATCGCTTGGTCATTAACTAATTCTATTATTGTGGTGCGTGTTGCCAGGCGTTTGTGAACAGATTGTATCAGTTTGCATTTCACTTAGGGCAGCAGTGGGTCATCCAAAACAATATACCGCCAAGCCTCAAGAAGAAGGTGAGTGACATAATTTTATTCATTCTTGTATTTACATTTTGATTTAAACAAAATTAAATTTATATTTTGAATACACCACCTTGAACATGCATTAATTCACATTAACAGAAATTTGCATGAATAATTTTCTTAGAATCAAAAAATGTTGCTGAATTATATGGTCGCATAATTCTTCTCTAATTTCTGTATGTATAATAAATTTTCTTAACTTCAAAAAAAAATAAAAGCAAAAACTAAATTTATTTGTGCTTTAAAAATATACATATATATTCATAAAAATTACTTTAATTTATATTACAGAGACGAAGAAAAAAATTACTCTTTAGTCGAACGAAAGTCCACTGCAAAAATAGACTCAACCAGCAGCAGTTCCTCAGCCACCAGTCGGACGATGACTCCAACCAGTCATTGGGGGGAGCCGGATAGCAATTCAAACGCTTCAAATCAGCATTCAACCAATTCAAATATTATATTAGAGAGAGGCAACAATTGGTTAACGGGCAAGTCATTAGGAAATCAAGGGGAATCAGAAATCAGAGACATAGAAGCCGAAGCTGCAGCACACCTTCTTACCAAACAAGAAAAATTATTATGTCTTCAGCTAGACCTAAAACCAGCACAATATCTCACACAAAAAGCAATTCTATTACAGGTATTATTATTTATATATATACATATAAAAGTTAGTTTTATAACCAAAAATTAATTTCTATTAATTATTCCTAGGAGTATTTAAATGGTAACAGAAGAACAAATATTGTTCCTCAGTCCGAACCAGAAAGTAAAATTCTTCATTATTTAGTTGCAAACGGTTGGATTGCCGCTAATTAATAATTTTTCAGTCAATATACTTTGTCTAAGTCACATTCATTTGAAACTAAGTCATATTACAAACTAAGTTTTTAAATGTCACTCAAGATACATTCAAATTTTTTGATATTCTCAAAGGCTGTACTTTTAACAATTTTCCATTCTCCAGATCATATTCAAATTTCAATCGCTTTTTTGTAAATAAAAAGCTTGTAAAAAGGATGTTTTACTCTTGCTCATGTATAAATGTAACATTTACAATTTTTTATAACAATTAGGAATGTTTTTACCATTATTATGATTAGAAGAAAGTAAATTTCTTCATAAAATTTATAAAATGTAAATACTTAAGTTTATTTAAATAATGTATTCGATCATTTTGTATGATCAATCAGTATAGTAAATTTAAGCAACTCTATTTCTTGTGATTTTCATTATAGCATGTTTGCTTGTTCTTGAATATTAAAAAAAGAGAAAGCGCATTATAAACAGTCTCCATGAAAAGTACTCGAAGCATGGTACAAATCATAAGTTTGATTTGTCACGTTGTTGCCTCTCCTTAAAATATTTATTATAGGCCTATAATCATTATATGTATATATCTGATGAAAGTCATTCTGTAAATGCGATAAATCATAGTATTCTTTTAAGAACGATAAAGTGTGTGATAAAACGAAAAAAAGAATATCTGTATTTATACATTCTTATTGGATTATTTAATTGTTGATGTGAAGTTTACTTATAGTATTTTAGTTCGATTAAAGCTGTATTCGAATTAAAATATTTTATTTTTGTGTAGGTAATCAAAAAATCAATGATATTTATAATTTATTTTCATTTCGAAATTTAATTTTTTACTTTTTATATACATAAATTTCATGTAGTTGTATAAGGATGATAATGAAGAAAAAAAAACGCCTACCAAAAAGGTTGACAATTATTAAATATTTTGTTGTTCTGTACATAAATACGAACATGTAAACAAAAAAGTTTACTACTTGTAACTGTAAAAATAAAAAAATGTTCTGTTAAAAGTAGTAAGTTGTTAATTTATTATAAATTTACTTTAAAATTAAGAATTAAATTGTAGAAATTAATTACTCAAATATTTTGATTCTAATTCTAATAACTCATTGTAATCTTTCAAGCCATGTAATTTTAAGTATTCTTAAATCTCATGCAAAAAGAAATATTTCATACACGTTAATTTTTTTCTAGATTTAACACCAACGATGAGTTAGTATATAATTTATATTGACTTTACTTTTTCATAATTTTTTTTTATTATTTTAATGTAAAAATTAAATATCCCTTTATGTGCTGGTAGTCGAGTTTTACAGATTTTTTAATTATTTTAATTATTTTAGCATTTATTGATTACAATAATAAAAAATATATAGTAAAAGATTTTTGTATACTTATGCCAACGGTTGTAAATAAAATTTGCAAACATTTTTATCTGTCTTATAGTCTTTATATAATAACCTAATTAAAACAATATAATTACAGTCTCTTGTCCTTGTTCATAATTACTACCCTAGAATCTAAAATAAAAATGACTATTCAAAATAGAAAAAAATTAATAATAAAAAGAAAAAATCTATATTGATGCTAGTGAAGGGAAACCATGTTCATCTTCAGGAACTAAACTGCGTAATAGAGGGAAATTTATTTGTATTCAAACAAACAAATGAAATTATAAGATACAAATTCTATTATTTATTTAAGTCAAATTATAAATTTTAGAGAATAAAATTTTTGGATATTTTCTGAATTAAAAAATATGTGTAATAGCATCTCAGACGAAAATCTGTTTTTCTGCTTTCTCATACATTTATTTAGTTTTGTCATACGAGGTATAATTTTAATCAGATATTATTTATTTAATAAAATTATTCACAGAGTTGAACTAATTGAACTACAACACATATAGAAAGCATGTTTTAGAAAGAAAGAGTATCATATAATATTTTTAATATTATATCTACGATATACCAAGTATATCCAATAATCCGCTGAAAGCTTTAAAAAAATTGCATTTCATAAAAGTGATTAATCATTGACGAAGTCGCAAACCCTCTATAATCTTGAGGCTTAATTTAAGAAATTTATTTATAAAAAAATATGCTAAAATAACAAATTTGAACAATATACATATTGTTGAATCTACATTTGAATAACTATAAATATAAATAATAATTTAAGACAGCAAATTGAATATCTTATTAACAATAAATATGTGTAGATCGATGCTAATAGTCACATTATATCCAATCAACGAAGTCGGTGAAAATAACATAATAAAATAAAATAAACTATAAATATAGTTTATACATATTATATACATATTGTTGAATGTGCGCGTGGTTCAAACTAAATATCTACGATGGGAGTTTAAACGATGAAATTTTATCATTTCAATATAATTTAAGGAAAACTAATAATAATAAAAGCCTAAATATTTTATAATGATATAGTAGAATAAAAAATTACTTAATATCGTTATATTGAAGTAAATATGGTATATACGAGGGTATATATGTTTTCGTTTTTGTTACTAAGCAAAATAGTTACGAAATGTGTTCTAAAAAGAGAAAAATAATTTTTTTGTATATTAAAAATATTAAACAAGAATTTCAGTCATATGACGATAAACATGCTTCGAAAAATATACTAAATAGCATACATTTTATGATTTTTCTGTCAATATATATTTTCAGATTTTATCTACGATATTAAAGGCAATTAAACACTTATTTATTTGATATTAAGTATAAAAATCTACAAATAACATACATTCTGTATAAGTCTTTTTAAAATATATACCACTCTGATGATATTTGTTAATTAATAATCAACAAAATAATATCCTCATTATTGCTAAAAAAATTTGAAACTCCAAAAGAAATTTTAAATATTTTTTAGGAGAGGAGGGAGGGCTTTCTAATGAGACGAAATCTTAAGACCTGGGCTTGAATATATTATTTATGCCCTATTAATGCCCTTGGTAGAAGACGAGGAATAAAGATTATTAGGGCACTTGACAGTGTAAGCAGTCGTTAAAAAATTATATATTAAATCTACATGAGGCACGTCATTATAGTTACTATATAATGTGCATATACAGATTTTTTTGCAGTCAAAAGTAAAGGTCTCTAATTAGATAGAATTCTTCAAAAATGTTTCGCATCTCAGTTTTAAGGCTATATATATATATATATATATATATATATATATATATATATATATATATATATATATATAAATGACCCCGCGAAAGATCCGGACATAAGCATCGCGATGAATCATAGGAATTAACTATCGAATGTGATTTCGGAGTTCGTCTATGCACGCGCGCGTTTCTGTGTGTATAAGCTGGTATAAGAATCGTCGAGAAAACCAAAAGAAGCATACGATAAAATTCACAAAAAATTGTAGCAATTAATGTAAGTGGATAAAATACCATCCACGTACTTTACTTATTTATTTTAACATCATAATAGCATTTGTGTAGATACATTACTGACTTGTATGTTTGATTTTTTTTTTTTTGAAATTTATATATTTATTTAATAATATAGTGACATATAATATAACTCACAGGTGCTACGTATTAATATCATGAGTGCATTTAACATGTAATAAATTGAATCAAATTTGCTATTTTGAACGAGTTATCTTGACTATATTATAAATTTAATTATTTAATTAATTAAAAATTGTACTTGTGTCGACCGTTGTAAATTTGTTTTAAACTAGTTTAGTTTCTGAAGATGAACTAGATCGTTTCGAAACGTCGGACAACATCGAAGGTAAATTTAGGCGTTAGGGGCATATAGATGAATTTATTTCCTGCTTATTTTTAATTTTTATTTCATTTGATTTTATTGATTGCAGATTCTACGGGGGTATTTATAAACAAGGACAGCCCGACTGCCATTATATTAATATAAATAGATAATTAATCTAAAGTATTCAATTCGACCTGCCAAGGAAGTTTTATATGCTTCTCTTTATAAAAAAGTTATGATTCTTTAAGCATGTGTAAGTCAGGATATATGCTCGATCTCGACTTGGATAAAGTTATAACAATTTACCACAGCTCCCGTCTTTTTTATATAAAAAATCGGCAATGCAGACCGATTCGTAACGTTAAAAAGAATATTTCAGCCACACGGGAAGTGTGTGATCATCATATTTTTAATACGAGAGCAGTTCAAAAATTGATTTATGATACGTAAGTCAAGTAACAAAAATAGTTTTTTTTGTGAATTATTCGAACAGTTTTACATATAACCGTTTCTTTATTGTTGTAAATTTGTTTTGTCTCTTTTTCTTCCAAAAATGATATTAAGTGAATTAAATGCCGGAAATATATTTACGCTATAAATAAAATTAAACGATTTTTCAACGATATACCGAGAATGATGGCGTGAACAATCATAAATCACATTAAAATACAATTTCTTGATCCACGAATGTTGTCAGAAGAAGAACCAATGTATAAAAAAACCAACCACTATGTCCTAAACAACATGTACAGATATCGTATTTTCGTGGTCTTAAATCTATTTTTCTCGAAAAATGCATACGGAATAACTTAATTTTGCGATCATACCAATCAAAACATTATATACAACTAATTAATCCGTTCATGAAAGTTCTGAACAGAGAAGCCTAAAGAGGCCTCTGACACTTTCGTCAGCATACTCTAAAGTTAACATAAAAAACTTATCCGCGTCAAAGTCCATTTGATTCAGTGTCAAAAAAAGCAAAACACGCATTTAACAAATTAAAAAAAAAGATGCATTTACAAATAATATTGGTCACAATATAAAGAAAAAGCGATATTTCGGGAAACGCATGGAAGAAGTAAACGGAATTACTGTCTTAGCTTTGTAAAAACGCTAAACGCTCGCGCTTCGATGGCAACAATATAGCAAAAGGTAGAAGGATTCAAAATAAAGATAAAATATAAAACTTTCGAAATTACAAAATAAACACAACAACCTCATATTTGATTATCAAGAGACCGCGGATGAATTAGAGGAAGTCTTTGCGTCCAATTCTAGCGACGAGAATCATTAACTATAAAATTCGGAGTAATTAGATCTAAATAAATATTCCGTGTAACTAAACCGGCATCACAAGAAGAATAATCCTTCGCATCGAAGTCTCCAATAAGAATAGAAGAAACTAATAAAAGTTTTAAAAGAATGCAAAAACTCCGGCTCTGGTTCCTATAATATAACATTTTTTAACTCTTTGCTCAAGTACCTTCTTGTCACGGCAATAGATTTCGTTAATAGGCTATTAAACACAATCCGGTTAGAAGAAATTTTTCCCGGCCAATTCCAGCTAGCCGTAATTAATACCAATACCCCAACACGGCAACAGCCCTTCCTTTTTAAAAGAAAACTACTCTCCCATCTCCTTAACAAATAATCTCTGCGGGCTTTTCGAAAAAGCGTTAAACGAAAGACTGAAAGCATTTCTTGAAACAAAAGGTATTTTCTCTGTTAAGCAAAGTGGAATATATAGGAAAATGTTTTCAGTGCGCATATATATATATATATATGGTAGCCCATACATCGAGCCCCCCTTTCCCACTCCCGATGATTTTAATCCAAAGTGTACAAGTCGTATATGGTAATTGATGTCACCGTCTAATATTCCCTTGTATAATTGTCAAGCGTGTTTCTTTGATCATTCACGTACTCCTCGGTCCACGGCACACTTTTTTCCTCTTTTAGCATCGCGATTATCAATTTCTCGCTGTGTCGTTCAACTGAAAAACGAGGTTAGTATAAGTACAGAATACTTATTGTTTGTGTACATCAATTATAGGTATATATATATATATATACGGCCTTCGTTGCGCATTATTCGCATTATTCGCATTGTATGTATGCGTGCGTATGTTCACGGAGTGCGTTTATTCAGGTTTATTTTCTTCTTTCCATCTCTTCAAAACAATTTCCACTTAGTCAGTTCTGTTTGGCTTCCATTTTAGAGCGCGAAAGATATGCACAGGCTATTAGATGTATCCGTTTAAATATTTTAGCTACAGCGACATTGCATCTCGAAGTCTTCCATTATTATCATTATGTATATATATATATATATATATATATATATATATATATATATATATATATAATACGATAGTTAGTGTGTGCATTCAAAACGCTGAAGTGAAAATTGGCAAAGGTATTCTCCGAGCGACTCATTGTGCGCTGTTTTAAATTTAACTGCGCGATGGCTTTGTACTTGAGAATGGAAAAAAATACGATCGCAGACAATATAAGTATGTATTCCTCGCAATTAATGTTGGATGTAGTTCGATCAAAATAATTGCTCCGCGCTTTCATTGCGCGCCGTGCGCGCGCATAAAAAGTAATGTTTGAGTGCCTGTGTGTGTACGCACACACACAATACGTGTAATGTTTTATGGAATTTATAAGAGGCGACGCGTCATGCTCGGATATATGTTCCACAAAGCGCTAAATCTTTTCTAATATTATGATACGTTCCATCTGTATGGACGACTAGACGCACGATAATTGATATAGAAATATAAGTTGCATTAAATAACGCATCTAATATAAAATTTATTCGATTGAAGCTGGAAATAATGCGGTTTCAATACTAAATGTAGAAATATTAACTTTTTATCTAATTGGACACCGGTCGTTCGAGTCCGAAATGAGTTTCGGACTCTTTTATTTTTTAACGAAATCATTATTAGGCAAGAAGTATTGACGAATGAACTTGTAAATATATGTATTGTAATGTTTAAAAAGACACCTACCGCTCAACCAATAACATTCCGATATTAGTATAAGATTAAAAAATTAATGACGACACCGTGTCAAACACCCGAGCAGGGATTAATGGCAATGTATTTATACTTTGCGGGAAAAAAAAGAAAATAATTATTTGTAAAGAGGCCCGATTTCCGTTTTTAAACGTCTCTCTTCCTGATATATATCGGGCGCGCTATATAAGTTTTCAAAAAGGAGCAGAATAAAACGCTTGCGCAATCTTTAATTTTAACACTTTGATTGTAAACAAAATTTCAATTATGTACACGAGCTTAAACAGTATATATAGTTCGGTTGTACGCTGCGAGGAACGTCGTTGCGCTTTTTTTTTCTTTTCGTTTCCAGTTACAAATATATTGATATAACGCGCGCTCTTGGATAATTCTATTGCCTTTTTCATTGCGTATTATTATATAGATATGTCCTAATGATATTTGCGGAATGAAAAATTATCGTTTTCTGCTAAAAATTTTATATTCATCGACGAATTATCTGACTAAGTAAATAATGAGCGTTCGGCGTCAGGAGGCCATCCGTTCACCCCCTCTTGAGTCCAGAATTTTAAGCAAATGGGCTGCGATCCCCGTATAGTCCGATGACGTTTTCGACCAATTTTTTTTTTCTAAGCCCTAAAAAGCCTCGAGAGATTGGCAAAATTTAAGTAAAATATTTCAGCTCTGACTCTGCCCCGAAATGCCTGCAGTTTTTGGGTACTGACAATGGAATTCAGGCCGATTTACGCGCATTAGCATATACGTAGATACGTTCTTCAGTCCCTGGGACTGTAATGCCTATATTTATATACGTATAGAACATACGAAACTCGACCAGAATTTCATTAACGATACCGAAAATGAAAAACCGGGCCTTTCCGGGCATAATTGCAGAGGAAATATTTTACTTGAAATTTTGTACGTTTTTTTCCCCCATATTCGGGGTCAACATTATTACACAGGCGCTCGCGCGCGTATACGAATGCCAAATATATTATTTTGACGACGTTGTTGATGAATTATACAGCCTCTCCGAATGATATAAGTATTTTAGTATTCCTCGGCACCGGCATGGTCTTTTGATTAGCATCGTTGGCAAAGAAAATAAATAGACAAAAAGTACTTCTGGTTAGCTCTCCTGACGCGTAAGTCATACATATATCCATACGCGAGCGTGCAATGCAAGCAGCTGTTATTACGCTCATTGATATTATTATTCCGATAGTTGGGCGCGTTCGAATATTACTATACCATTCGATTACTAAGAGGCACGAATAAACGTCTCCTACGAATTGAGAGAGCTGCTGGAGAACAATTTCAGGCTAAATATTAATCGGCAATACGCGAATACAGATGCGATAGCGAATAATTTTTTCGGATCCAAGTACTATATATAATGAATAAAATGAATTATATTACAATGAAAGAGGAGAATACGTACGTCAGTTGTTTTAAAACGAGGCAAACTGCTTCGATATAAGGATACCATATAACAAATAAATTAAATGTGTTTTAAATATTCAAGTGTCGTATGCACTTGAAGTTTGTATTCGAATAAAAAAAAAAAAAATTGGATAAAGGTAAAAAATATTAGTGTCCTATCTGCCGACGCATGTTTTTCAAATCAGTCAACGTACAAAATAATCAGTGGCGTGTTTTTCATTTTTTTTATTTTGTTTTTTTTCTATTTTTTTTTCTGAACTTTTTCATAATTTTGCGTCGAGACATTGCTGTTAAGACTGAGCGTATTTTTACAAAATAATGGCATGGGTTCAAAGTTGACGGCGTTTACTTACTCTTGTCGAATTTGTACATTTATACAGCCATCGTTTAAGCACACTACGCGTCGTACAGTAATTTAATAAAATTGTTAAATAGGTTGAAATATTAAGGTCAAAATGTTAATTAACATGTATTATATTTTTAATGCTTTATTTGATTATATTATTTATGAATACCGAATAATTTTCTACATGTAAGATTAAATTAAATATATAATCACTGCTTATTTACTTATTATTTATATTTATACTCACTTCTATATTTTCCAGTTCTTGAAAACGTTCGTTTTCTTGTTAAATTTTAAACTTATTCATTAATTATTTTTTACGATGAAAATGAACCAAATCAACGGTTATACGTTGATTACTGCAGTATGATAATGCATATATTGACAAGCACTGTTATGATCTATTTCTAACTTTCTAAAAATATAAACTTCGTCTTAGATTAATAATATATAATAAACGAATGAAAGTAATTATCATACGTATTATAATGATAAAAAAATGTCATTTATTCAGGCATTTTTCATAGACAAGAAATACAGACAAAAAATAAGGAATAAGTTGTAAAAAAGTTACAAACACTAATTACGAGCTTCTGTTATTTGTACTTCTGTGCCTGACAGCTCATTCATAAACGCTAAATTTCCATCAAAGCGGAGCAATTTTATTTATAGTTTCTTTGACATTTAGTATTTTTCAATTACTCTGAGAATAATTTTTAAATAAATTATTATAATGATAGTAAGTGAAGTATTTTAAATCTATAAGTATACAATGTACGAATTACAATATACGAGTTACAAATAACTTAATATTCAATAGTATAGTATTTACACGGTAATTCATATTGTACATTTAAAATACGTTACTTACTCTATTGCTAATAAATCCCTTGAAAATTATTTTTAGAGTAATTTTGTTGTACTAAAAACTATTAATGAATAATAGTTGCTCCGATTTCATGTACATTTAGCGGTTATGCATGAGCCGTCGGACACATAATTAACTGAAAGTATATGAGAAAGAAACGCTTGCAACTTGTATTTGCAATTGATTGACGGTATATTTATGTGCCTTGTACCTATTCTGTATAAAGGCCTTTAAATTAAAATGACGAATGATACGCGTATTTGTTAAATATTTCAGTTTAATAACGTGTGCATTAAATTTAGTCATTCAAATAAATTGAAATTTCATAACGATATAATATATAAAATTATTATATATTTATGACTCTAATTTTTCGCTTAATAAAGATTAAAGCCAAAAGATGCTTTGACAATAATTAAGATAAAATAACAGCAATCTGAATATATACTGTAGAGGTTCCGAATCGAGGGTTGACAAAACATTAATTTATTATCGAAAAATCTTACTAATAAATAAGATTAATAGTCACTTTGTTGTTACTTTCAATCTAAAGCTAAGGATTACATTAATAAAATTCTATTATGATAAAAACGGTGATTGAAAAGATTTATCAAAAAAAAAAAAAAAAAAAACGTATTCGACTTGACGTTTTATTTGAAATAAATAACAGAGTTGTTAGATTTTGTTTTCAAATTATCCAAATAGATTTATCTTATTTTAGGAACAAATGAAAAGCATGCAAATTATAGTGTGATAGTTTTGCAATTTGTGTGATGGGGATATGAGGGGTACGTGTGTATATATGTATATATAGTCCTTTCGAGAATACAGTGTATTATGCAGAGTACTCAAATTATCCACGTTCCCGGCAACATATCTACATATATTTAAATAAAACTATTTCTTTTTTGGGGCGTGTATATATACGTATGTATGTATATATATATATATATATATATATATATATATATATATATATATATATAACTCTAATAAGAGCGAAAAACGCTCTTATTATATTTCATATTCTGAGTAAAATTACAGTTATAATTATGCTTTATAAAGAACAAGTTATTGCAAATTAACTTTGATAATCTGTGCAACTGAAAGTAGAGGCTAAGAGCATAATTTTGAAAATTTCCCGTCTCCACGTCTCAGACGGAATGTATTTTTCAATTGATGCAAAGCCAAGCGGCGCAATATATGCGTTTATTATTCTCTTGACGTCATATAAAAAGAGGATGTGACAAAAATCTATCTTTTTTTTTAAACGCCAGTTCTTCTTATTCGGATGTGCTTGCGAGCAAGCACCTTTTCATTAGAATCGTACAGTAAAAAATCTTTCTCTCGATCTTTCTATTCTTACGCACCTATATATATATATATATATATATATATATATATATATATATATATGCACAGACACACACAAGATACCCGCTAACCAATCAAAGAGTAATTAAAGTATTGTCTTCTTTGAAATCATTAAACTCTAGAATGATGACATTCAGGTTTAATGATAATTTAATAATTTGTATACTATGCGATGCAAAATGATTTTTTGTAAAATTTTTTTCAGTATTTTTTTAGTAGTCGTTGAATTTGTGATGGAAAAGATATATTCGAAATTTATAAATACTATCAGTCTAAGCATTACTACAAAATTTTTATCTGCGAAATGTTATGATTTGAAGTTATATATATAAGTTAAAAAAATAAATGAAAATATATCCATTTGAAAACAGATTTTGCGTTACAAAATTGGTCGTCTCAATTTATAGTATGAAGCACTCGAAGAAGATTTATGATACTTTCGAACAAATAAAATAAAAAGATAGTAAATAAATAATTCTGAAATTGAGATAAAATTAAGATAAGTATTTAGGATAGGATGCAAAAATCAATGTAAAAAACTATACCGATGGTCATATGGGTGCACCAAAGTCGTGTTAAATTTTAAATATCTCGTACAGATATATACATACATACATCTCGTACATATATATATATATATATATATATACAGGCATAAATCTCTGCAGCGGCGCAGAGGCGACGCAGACGCGCGGGTTTCGCGAATAAATGCGGCGGCTATGAGTGTTGATACTGCGCGACTCCCACCTTTAAGGAGCCTCCAGGCTTTTTTGCGTAATAAGACGTCATGGTCAGATCGTATATAAGCACACGTCGTCGACCCGCCGGCGCAGTTGCACCTGATTGTACGACTAATACTCAGGTGAGCATAAGCTCCAATCGCCTTTTTTTCTTTTGTTTACCCGCATAGTAATGGTGTGCCGCACTTTCATTTAATTAAGATCTCTATCGAATTTTTAATTTCGAATATTAAACGTGTAATAACTATGTAAAGACACTCGCTATTCACAATTATATATATATATATATATATATATATATATATATATATATATATATATATATAAGTTCTAACGTGGTATATAAAGAAAACCTATAAAGATTCGTTATTAAAATGCATGTAATTTTCTAATATTCTTCATCGTGTTCTATATATAAAAATCAGTTTTTTTGTGTCAAACAGTCCTTTTTGAAAAGCTCTTTTTAAATATATACATATACACACACACACACACATATATATATATATATATATATATATATATATATATATGTAGAACGGAGAAGAAAATTTCAAGATTAACGCGTGCATATTAAAAAAGTCCTTCCTTTCACTATTGCAAAGTGGCGGCGAGTGTAGCGCGGTGCTTATTTGGCAATCGGCATAAAAACATTAATTTATTTTTTTTATATGGTACATATATACATATACATATATATATATATATATATATATATATATATATATATATATATACTGATAAACGTGCGTTCACTATACACATATAAACGTATGTATAATATAGCTATGAAGACTACTCTCGCTATCCTCGTCCTGGCGTGCGTCGCGGCCCTCGCCGTCGTTGAAGCGGCCGAGACGTACACGACCAAATTCGACAGCATCGACGTCGATCAGATCCTAAGCAACGAGCGCCTGCTCAAGCCCTACCTAAACTGCCTGCTCAAGGATGCCAATTGTACCCCGGACGCGAGGGAGCTGAAACGTAAGTGCATTCTTTTTTATTCGTGTTCAATTTATGCATATATCGATGTATATAAAAATAATCATAATAATCATAATAATCGTAATAATAATAATAATAATCGTAATATTGCAGAATTGCTTTTAAGTTTCCTTTTTATAAATACCGTTTCCGCGTTACGAGTATGCGGGCACACGTATGTATGTATAACATATATCATGCGCCGAAAAGTGCACAACTTGAGAATTTCAGAAATTGTGCAACACAGTTGTGTTTATATATATACAATGCTTAAATGCTGATTTTTTACTTTTCATTTCCATACCTCCGAGTCTTAAATATTAAATAATTCGATATTATACTTCTATAATGTCCGTGTATTCGTGTGTGTAAAAAAAATTTCATAATTAAAAAATCAAATAATCAAATAATAAAGTCCAGAACTATAATCGCAGATACACGACAATGAATTATATTATTTATAATTATTACTTAATACTTTCACTTTTATTCCGGTGGCTTTGTTTAATAATTCTTTTAAAAATAGTATTTGATTATTTTTATTTTATTTATACTTTCGTGAAAAAAAATGATAAAATTATCCTTTTGAATAGTGAAATTTTTCAAGTCATTTTTATGCATGATTAGACCCTGCTGGAAAATAATATGACTTTTACTAAATTGCGCTTCAATCGTTCAAATTTTACGCTAGCACGATACATTATGTAATTTTGAAATAGTTTGGTCCGATGCTATGGGAGGGGAGGGGATATTCGAAAACATTATCACTATTTTTCGCTGAATACATTTACTTTAAATATGAATAAAAAAAAATTTTAATGATCGAGGAGAGCTACGCTCTCTTCTCCGAAACGAATTACATCCTAATTCTCCGTCCACTACCCGGGAACATTAGGGAATGCCTTGGATGCCGAAAAGATTTAATTTGCGCTCAGCCAACTTTAAAGTGATTTCCTGTATTGTTAAGAAACTTTTACAAATAATAGCTTGGAAAAATAGAATGCAATTATAAATCGTGATTGATTAAATGCTAATTTCAAGTAGAAAAAAAATGCTTTGAATTCCATTCATCGTTTCACATCTATAGTTGAACTTGTCAGAAAGATTGAATAACTTGCCTCTTTCTCTCTCAAAATAAATTAAAATTTTATCTAAATTGTCAATTGTAAAAAAGTAGTATTTATAAGTGGACTATGAATAATTTTCTATTGAACAATAAATGACCGTCGGCCACTGCGAATGTCAATAACACAGATAAATAACTTTCAGAATTATTCTATAAAAAACGATAATAATGCAAATCCGATTTCAAAGATTCGAACGATTATTAACCATGAAAAAGAAAAGAA
>JACCIC010000005.1:6650000-6667500 GCA_018907035.1 Sycobia sp. Sy_11
CCTTCAAGGAGGCCTATGACAAATGCTACAGCTCTCTCTCGTGGATGGTTGCCTGGCTGCTCTGCTGGCCAATGAAGTTGACATTCGTCTGCAACATCGTGCAGGCTCTCGGAGGCGAGAGGATTTGTAATCCCGACGGGAAGATCGATACAGGCGTCGGAGAGGGATACGCCACCATCAAAGGTATATATTATGTTGTATGTATAATACATTGGGAGGTAACGAAATTGAATGTTGCCTTATTGTATATAGTGCTATATAAAAAATTAAACCGTAGCTTCCACATTACATTAAATATATATATATATATATATATATATATATATATATATATATATATATAAAATAAAAAGTTTCGTTTATATAGTATTGGAATTTTTTCAATACTAAATATTCTGTGCTGTGCTTCGCTCACGTGTTATACCTTCGTAGTGGCTGCAGTTCCAAGTTTAATGTTCATTCAATTGCATATATTATTAGTTTTCTGCGAATAGAGCTCTATCAGTTTTTAGAAGAATCGTGTATATTAATTGTTGTCAATTGGTCAGGGCTGAAACCTTTTCTAGTAAAAATTTCCTATATTATTATTTTCATAACGTCTGATAATGTTTTTCGGTTTCTTGGCTTCATTTTTTTTTTCAACGGATTTGTCAACACTTAAATTCCATAACTTATTATTGCTTCCATTGCTTTCTTCAATGCACGTTTGAACCAGTCCCTCTATCTTGCTTATATTACTTTTCAATGCTTCCAGTAAAGTTTCGCCATTTAAATTTCATATTTCGAAGTGTTTAATTACAATTATATAGATATATTACTTCCAACCACAATAGAACATATACATAAGCTCATCACTTATCATGAACCTTTACAAGTGCTCTTTAAATAGTCCCTAATCTGTGATAAATCGTAAAGTCCATTCAGTTGATTGAATCCGCTCTTTTTTAAGACTTTCCCCTATTTGTGGGAAATACTTACATATTTCTTATGCTTTTTCCAAGTTATTTCAACAATTTTTCTATCAATGTCTTCATCGTTTATACATGATATTTACCTTTTTTCTGGACTTCATTCTGGACTCTGATATTGTAAATTTCTATTTCTTCACATTCTAATTTTATTGAAGATATTCCTCTAAGCACTGACAGCGCATATATAGCAATTATTATGTATGCTATTTTTTACTTCTCGGGTCCTGTCTTTGAATCTTATACTAATTTTTACATATATTTCTTTTTATTAAATCTTTAGTAACATCATAGTTTGCAATTGGTATAATAGATTCTGAATATATCGTATTTGGGGCTTTATAGTTGAGCCACTGATTATTTCTAGCTAAATATGCAAAGTTATTAATGACCTTTTCCATTTTGTTTCTGCGATCAGTTTTTCTCTGTTACTCATTTTTAAGCATTTTCTAAAAATTATTCCTAAATCAAACTATAATCTTTTAAATCTTGTATAATTTATTTTTATCTATGGTGGAATTTTATCATATAAATGTCTTTTGTTATTAGTTGGATATATTTGAGTGATGCGAGTTTCATCTTTTTGAATTTCCCATACCATTATTTTTGTATTATAAATATTTATTCTCTCTTATTTATTTTTCGTCTTAAATTTAGATCAATACTATAATTGGCAGGTTGCTTACATAAGCTATAGTTTCTGCACTTACATTTGATCGTTCGTTACATCCAATAATCAAATATGGTTCTTAGTTACTCGAATTGATATAAATATAAACGTCGAATATATAAAATATAGAATATATTTATATAGAATATATAAAGAATATATAAAAATAAATTAATACATGTAATCACCTTCAAATTATAAATAATACATTTCTTTTTAGTAGTTTGGAACATTAAATAAATAAATTCTTTGCATTATAAATATATTGGGTTGAACGAGTTGACAAATTAAAAGTAAAAAAATTGCTTTAAAATATGGCCCAATTTATACACAGATGAAAATTCACAATATTTAAAACAATCGGATTATATAGAAACTTTCAGTGCTGGATTATACGGGAGCAGGCAGGCAAGACACTACTTACAACTTCCCTTAGTCGAACACTCTCGCTAATCGAAGACAATATTATATTTTTTAACTTTTTAGTCACAAATAAAGTTAAAAATTATGCTAAATAATAATTAGATTTTATTTTTACAAATCTGTATTATAAAGTGTCATAAAAACTCTCACATTGATGCCGACGAAGCCTATACAATCTGGGAGAAATCTACTACTTATTTAATCAATTTTTTTATGTATTGCGTGGTGAATAAGAATCTATTAGACGGATACTTAAACAATTGATTTTTTTTAAATCTCTCTCGGTATGAAACGTCACTAATTTGTAATAGACATTAAATGATTTATCTTTCTTTTTTACAAAAAAATAGTTTTGTAAAATTGCAAAAAAAATTATTAAAACCTAAGCTTTGTGATTTCTGGCTTTTGCACTCACTTTGTTCAGTGCTACTTCTTTTCTGTTCAGTGTAAAAAAATATAAAATTTTGTTTTGAATAATGAGCATAACATTATTGTAAATAATACCGATTTCTAAAAAAGGCATGTTATTCAATTTCGAAGCATTGAATATGAATATTTTACCGCAACTTTCAAATTTAATTTGTTGATAAGTTACTTTCCATTATTTAAAGTCGAAATATTGCGAAAATAGCGAATGTTATTGCACATGAAAATATTAATCTTTATCAATTTTCAATTTCTCATGTCCTTTGCATATTCATAAAAAAGAGAAAAAATAAATACATTTCTGCAGAACACTCCATCAAAGCTGAGATACATTTTCTTGACTGAATTAAATTATTAATTAATAATTTAAATAAAGTATTAAATGAGAAAAATAGAATCCTTATACGCCTCCTCCAAAATTTTCCTAGGACCTTACTACAACTTGGTTCGACATTTTTAGCAGCTGCGATATCGTACTGCATTTCCGTTTCATTGTAATTAATTAGCAAAAAAAAGCTAACGAAGCTTGCAAAGAAGGTTTACAAAAACCAATAACACATGCCTTTAAAATTTTCTACAGTTTCTCGATTTGCAATGTTTATATAATACAAATTGTACGCGCACTTATAATTAATCCATTAAATCTAGAGAAAATATATATAAAATTAATAATCCATTTTCACGAATATTGACAGTAACTGTAATTATGTTTAAAATAAAGTGATAATTTTAAGTTATTTATTATTATTCATTTTATTGACAATTTCAATTTAGTACTTAAGACACGTAAGTATTCTATTTTCGTCGACTGATATAAATCAAACTAATAAATATTTTTATCGAACCTCTAGTTCCTTTTTATTAGTAATTAGACTAATATTTATCTTATATTGTCCAGAAATAAATTGTAAAACCGATAAAATACTGAATAAATCATCAAACCGAATACAAATCATTGTTTATTTTATCGATTAAAAAGTCTCTACGTGATCCATAATAATTTAAAAAATTTTATTCATAATTTTTTTTTAATATTTATATATAAAAATACCTGCGACTACGTGCAAACGTATATATTGTATATATTTCTCCCTCACGATCAGAAATTCACAATGTTACGTGGAAGGTACGGCCACATTGGTCGGACAATACATACACACGCCTGGATTTTTGCTCCTGGGAGCGCTTCCCAGTCTAAGAAAAGGGTATTGCGCGGTAGCCTAGAACCTCCCCCTCCCTCCTGTAGCACTTGTGTAACCCGAACGACCTCTCGATCCCCGCAAGAGACCCAGGAGAAGCTCGAGGAGAGCCTGAGCGACGTGAAGATCGAGTACAAGCTTCGCCCGAAGCCGATCACCGTCGGGCTCGACAACGCGGCGCGGGCGGCCAAGGGACTGATGCAGGACTTCGAGGCGCGCAAGCGCTTCTTCGACGGGCTGATCGGCCTGCTGAAGCGCTGCCTCTCCCTCGTCTTCTTCAAGCTCGTCTACGACGCGCGCAGGTACCACCGGGCCTATCTGCGCGACATCGAGCACGACAACGTCTACGTGACGCCGTACTTCCGGCGCATAGACGCGAGGCGCCGGGCGAGGGGCAGCGCGACCCTGCTGCCCCTGAAGAAGCTGGAGCGCACGAAGCTGGTCGACCCGTACGACAGGCGTCAGACCAAGGCGGAGCGGAGGGACCTCGTGGGCCAGACGGCCAAGCTGCTCATGGAGGTGCTCACCGCCTCGATTTTCGTCCTCGTCGACAGGATGCTGTACGAGGTGCTCGACGTCATACGGATACACGCCAAGCTCGAAATTACCCAGGTATATTTCGTAATGTCCTCGCGACTCCGAACGGCTATATATAGATCTGTGCGCGCGCGCGTGTGTGTGTGTGTAAACCATGTGCGATATAAAATTTTAGGAATCATACAAGTATACCTAATTAATTACTAATAATTTTACAGTGCTTTATTTATGCGAACATTATAGCAAGCACTTTTCTGTCATTATACACGGTATATGAGCATATACAGGAAACTTTTCAATTTTCTCTGTTAGAAAAATATCACAGTTTTTTATCACAGGACACTTTTCACTGATGTTTTTTTCTTAACCTACAAGCTTTAAATAATGGCAAACTAGTTGGGCTTCTCGTTTTTGTAAAAGCTTATTTTTTATTTTTGGTAAAATCTGTTCTGTTAAATCGATACACATGAAGCGTAAAAATTTTCACTAAACATCACTTGAAAATTATATTTGATGAAAACCAAATTGTCCTTGTTAATTTAATAAGAAATTTTTTTACCTTAATATAACTGCTATAATGATCTTGGGAGAATTTGGATCATGTTATTTCATATAATAACGAAAATCCGCAGTTCATAATTTAAATGTTCCAAGGAAAAACTCAATTTTTCCATACTAAATTCCGTACAGAACTCACATTTTGAATGTGCGTCGTTCTTTAATGAATAAAGGTACATATAAGGATTCGTTCTTTCAAATTTTATGAAAACTATCATAAGAAATGTTAAGATTTTGGCTAACATATTAATATAAGATATCTTAAAAACTGTTAATTCTTGTAATTTTATTGTAAATTCAATTTTCTGTGTTTCTTAATAATACATGTATCCTTTCATATTGGACATGCCTTTGAAACTTTTCGAGTTCATTTTATAAAGGTTTACAATATCAGAAGAGAATATTTTGTATTTATTTAAAGCAACTTATTATTGATTTCTTCTTAATAACACAAACAATTTTTTTATATCCATAAAAGATTTAATAAATACAATTGAATTATAAAATAAATATGGTTTCGTATTTTATATACTACAATTTTGTTAAAAAAAATTTTAAAACATAAAAATCTTCCATATGCTATAAGTTAGATCGAATCAAATAACAATTTGTTTTAATTTTCTAGACTTGCTTACATACCAATATTCATGGTGCATGATCATTATTTGAATTTTTACTACTGCAATATTAAAGAGAATAAAAATAAATACAGCTCTTTTTTACATTTCACTCTTACATATGTAGATATTTATTACATATGCAATTATTCTGAACAATTCTAAGACAGACATTAAGCCTATAAATGTATATGTTTTAATAAATAAGCTCGTCATCCTAAAATAGTTAACTTTTATAACGTTTCAAAGATTTTTATTATTAAAAAGGAGAATAAGGTAAAAAAGAACTATTGAAAAAATTTACACGCTATAGGTAAAGAATGCAAGGATTATAAAAGATTTTGTAAAAAAGCTGTATAATAATAGTTTCCCTTACTGTAAAAAAGGTAACTTCTCTTAATTTTTATATTCCAAGCCCAATAAAGACTTTTATCGGCTGTATTCATTGGTGTATAAACTCTTTATTACCTTTCGCAATTCTTTTTCTTCTCTTTCAATTTCGTAAGCCGGATCCAAGTCGGATGCACATTGGTTCCCTCTCTTATTTGGTAAAGAGCCACTTAACTCGCTCCTCTCTCTCTCTTTTACACACACACATACTCACTCACTCTATACGTTTTTAAAACTTTTCCCCGAAAAATTCTTTTGTAAAATTCAGTAGCGATTTTTATTTGTATAAATACATATATATATATATATATATATATATATATATATATATATATATATATATATATATATATATATTTCAGAATCAATATCGCAACAATTGCATTAAAAAAAATTTATTATTAATATATTACAATGTTTGAGAAGTGCGCTTAGCCGTTATCGTTGAGAATGAATCGAAGAATTACATCATGCTTTACATAGACATGTAGGTATACAGGACACGCATTAATTGATAATCTTGGAAAAGTTGTAATTTTCACGAAAGATTGTATTTATAATTTCTATTCGGGCCTATATATCGCCACTATATTCTAATTCTAAGGTGTAATTATAAAAGCTGTTTACGTTATCAAAAGAACATATCTTCTCAAGCAAATATTCTCAAGAAAATGAGAATGAATTTAACATAGAATAAACATATTGCACAACTGTATGCATTTAGAAGGCTGCGGTATAATGAGCAAGCAAAGCGCATACATAATGCGCAAAAACTGCGTAAGTTAGATAATAATTAAATAAAAATGTTAAATGAAAAAATAAATATTATACGTATATACGTTTAATGAAGTCTGACGAAATAAATAATATTATCGAATACTGTGCTTTTTTATGAATAATTTAAATCCTGCAATTTTTTAAAGAATGCTCAAATAATTTTTTATGCTTAGAATAGTGGACATCATGCAATCTCATTATTTCGTGTTGTCAAGGAATGAAATGGAATATTTCGAATGTAATAATAAGCCATTCAAATTTGATAACTATAGAGGTACTTTATAATGTTACGTAATATACGCATCCCATTAAATCTACGAAGATAAACTACAATCTTTGTACATAATAAGTAGATACATGCCTGTTTAAAAATGGCTTAATTAGGAAAACAAAGAAAATTAGCGATTGACGCTAAAATTTAGGTTAAGTGCTTAAAATTTAGAGCACTGATGCGATCTTTATCAATCAAAGTGCTTTTTAATAAGTATCTTAAAATTGAGTATATAATACTCTATTTGCTGGATTTTCATTCAAGTAACTAAAACAAACCTGAAATATGGAAATAAACGATTAGGCCAGTTTCATTTATACCGGTTATAGATCTTAAAGTTCATTAATCCGGCCACTTATCAAAGGGAACATTTCCGTGGAACAACATATGGCAAAAAGTGCCAATAAAAAAGGTTAGCCGAATTGACTATAAATATTCTTATTATACAGAGATTATAAAAGAATTGTATCGATAAATATGGCGTTGATACGTATGATGCGAGAAAATTGAAAAAAAAATAAATAAATACATAAAAAAAGTTCAGATGGCCCTTTTGGTGAACGAAGCCAGACTTACGATTGTTGATAATTTCCCAATTAGACTGTGTTAACTTATGTAGTTAATAAATAATTTAGTTATAATTCACAAAAGTGCGTTACAATATGTGGTTAATAGATTTGATGCGCATCGAGAGTAGCAACTTTGATTATACCAAGACAGTCGTAAGTTCTTATTGAGACAATACGCAATTATATTATAGTTATAATAAAGATACGTTCTAAACCTTTAGTATTAGACAATTTACAGCCCTCTAATTCAATATGTTGTGTAGACAGAGAAATTTTTTTAGTGAAAAAAAAATCCCTATAGCTTTGGCACTGTATAAATGTAAAGAAAAAAAATACCTACTACAATATTTAGAGCAGAAATGTTCTAGATATTTACTTATTTTTAATCGAATGTCGGTCGAATTTATATCGCATTTTTATGAATATGATCATCCCTCTAACCCGTGTAAAATTGGCTCAACTTCGAGGGGGCGGTGTTACCGCTTTGATGACTATATGGTCCAGACAATAGGTCGGATTTTCGAGGTATCGAATTCCATATCTCGGAAGGACTGAATAAAACTTTTTTTTGGCAAATCAATAGTAGAATTAATCC
This sequence comes from Sycobia sp. Sy_11, assembly GCA_018907035.1. Lineage (NCBI taxonomy): Eukaryota > Metazoa > Arthropoda > Insecta > Hymenoptera > Epichrysomallidae > Sycobia > Sycobia sp. Sy_11. The sequence continues at coordinate 6,658,001 of JACCIC010000005.1, forward strand.
ATGAAGCTGAGAACCCGGAGTCCCGGACAATATGGAAGATTCTGCCTTGAGACTACTACGAAAAGCTCCGAAACGAATCAATCATATATATATATATATATATATATATATATATATATATATATATATAATATGTCAGTCAACAACACGTTTTTTCATGGGAACAAAATTTTGATAAAAAACAAAATGTACTACGAATTCGTCGATTGTAGCCTGATCCTTCCAAATTATAATGTTTGAAAATTATGTATAAAATGAATGCGTTGAAAAATTTTGAGAATTTTGTCGCAAGATTTGCGGTTATCACCGGTAATGAAGTAACTAATTTTTATAATAGATATTGATATGTAAACGAGCATTATTTGATTTTCTCTGTCATAAAAAATGGTACGATGTTTAAAAAAAGGTTTGAGATGAAGGCTATAAGATAAATGTCCTGATGCATAAGCGAACCTTGATTTTTTAAAAAGCAGTGAGTTGGATATAGGATATATTTATATATGTTCATATAATTTTAGCGTGCCAATAGATAGCTAGTGCTCTGTCGATCGTTCAAAATAACGATCAAATCATAATATGATTGAGAATCGGAAATTGTTTTGTATTAGTTGAAAAAAAAGGACAGTACATTCTCGAATCTTACGACTACGGAGTGAAACGATATTCATCGCGATTTTTTTTTTACAGTCTTAATATAAAATAAAAGCCTCGTTTATCACGGCTATGTACTGGCACATGGTTACTCATTCGTATGCTTGTCCTATAGTATTAAAAAAAAAAAAACTAAAAGAAAAAATAAAGATAAAATGTAAAAAAGTATTATAATTCAATGTCAGTAGAACAGGTCTCCTCTGAATGCAAAATTAATAAGGAAACTAGTGCTACTTTAATCAGCCAAGATTTACTTACTATCAAGGATTGTTACAACAAAGATCAAACGATATGTATATACATATTTTTGTCAGCAATATATTTTTCGCGTTACGAACGGTGAATTTCGTATTAATTCATCTGTTGTATTAAAATTATATTTACATATACGTGGTTTTATGTTTGCACGCGTTCTATGCCTAATATTAATCCGAGAATTGTACTTTATAAAATTATCGTTGTTTCTTTGAAACACCTCTGCCGTTCTACTTCCTTGATACAAAATTCCGTATATTTCGCGAGAATTCGTAACGTTATACCTCAGGAACTTTGTTGGATACTAACTATACGCGTTTGCGAGCATATATATATATAAGAACGTTACAATATTTGTGCTTGAAATAGGTATTCGTGGTTTTCGAATCCCCCACCCGAACTGGAGATTCGGATTACAAAAAAAAAATATCATCCCACTCCACGACATATGAAACTTAATTAGAAGGAAATAACCATATAATATTGTAAGTAAGAAAGTCCCCTATCTCGCGAAAAAATATAGGCCCTATAAAATTTTATAGGTAATCGTGGGAGTTCCGCCCTCCCCTTCCCGGGTGATATCAGTCACTTTTTATTGTAACGGCCTCTTCGTCTTAGTTACCACTGACGCTCTTGTGGTCAAAACAAAAAAATATTAACTCAATTTAATATTTACTTTTTATATGTCCGCGGAATCGCTGTAACGTTATATGCAAAAATATGCTTTATCGTCGGTATAATAACTTGATGGATTTCGATAATTTTCAACAGATTCAAAAATTCAAAATATCCATAAAATAATTTTTTTATGGATATTATGAACAATATTTTGAAACAGATTTTAATGAAACTCTTTTTACCTTGATATTTGGCGTTGAAATTGTCGATTCTTCCAGGGTTCGTCAGAACGCTCAAAATACCGATCGCGCTGCCCGATATGACTTTTTAAAGAAAGATACGTAAATTTTCCATAGTGCATAAGTGCTTTAATCCATATTTTATCTCTGCCTCATTTCTACTCGATTGATTTTAAAAAAGGTATAATAATGCAATCGGCGCAACGGGTAGCCTTTGTCAATCAAGTCAAATTCGAACGGGTGATTCAGTTGACTAGTGAACGAATCGACTATTTATAAACATGGCAAGAATCAAGGTAAAAACGTTTTGTTCAAAGATGTGGCCCGCATACTTGCAGAACACAAATTAGTATAATATCATACAAAAAATAATTTGAAAATAAAATTATTAAAATTTAAATTTCACCAAATAGACTACAATTCGAAAAATTGAAGTGGGCACGTACTTAATTTCAATGAATTTGAACTTTTATTTTCGCTTTCTATTAAATATATTATTCAGATTATCATTTTCGACGTACTAGTTTTACTTAAAATTTTGGTTGCGTCGGAATTGAACGAACTTTCGAGCTCAGAAAAAAGGTTGGGATATCAGAATTCTGTTTAAATACACAACGATCTTACGTGCGAAGATCTGGTTAGACATCGGACTAAGAATCCTAAAACGTGCGGGACACGTACTCGGCGGAGTCCCTTACGGTTTCCTCGCCGGATCCCAATTAGAAAGGGCGCAATCCGGACGTCCACGCGGGCACTTAATACTTGCGCCAAACGCAAATCCAGATAATTAGTTTAGCGCGCGTGGACGGCGCGGCCGAGCAACTCCCCCAACTGAAATTGGACCGTTCGCGGGCAGGTCGGCCACCACGACATGGCCATCGAGATCCGGGGCTCGGGCCTCGTCGCCGGCCTCGTCCGCAGCCTCGTTCGCGGCTTCAACGTCCAGCGGCGCGTCCACAACGTCGTGAGCAACGAGGCCTGCCTGCCCCGCGCCAGCCGCCTCTCGTTCCTCGAGCTGCTGCGCATCTACGGCACCTACCTCCTCGTCTGGCTGCTGCTCGTCGGCCAGGCCTACGGGCAGCGGCTCCGCCGGCCCGTGGCCGGCTTCTTCTACCGCAAGCGCGAGAAGCGCCGCGTCCTCTACCTCTACAACGAGAGCCTGCGCCGCCGCGCGGGCTTCCTGCGCTACGCGCGCGCCCGCGCCGTCGAGCTCGCGCGCTCCCACCGGCTGGAGCCGAGGCCCTGGCTCGAGCTGCGCCTGCGGCACCCGGAGCGGCTCGGCTGGCTCGCCGACTGGTTCGCCTGCGCCCGGCACCGGTGCGCCGTCTGCGACGAGGTGGAGCCCCGGCCGGGCCGCGGGCCCGGGCACGAGCTCTGCGCCGAGTCCGGCTGCCCGGTGACCTACTGCCAGGAGTGCTGGAGCGACGTCGGCCGGGTCTGCCCGAGCTGCGGGGAGGAGGCGGGCGCCGGGGACACGGACGACGGGGCGCCGACCGGGGTGGAGGACGAGGGGAGCGATTAGCGTCGGCGGCGGCGGCGGCTGCGGCGGCGGCGGCTGGCTCGTTACCGGCACGCGAGGAGCCGCGAGGAGCCGCGAGGAGCCGCGAGGCGGTATATAAGCCGCGGCCGAGCCGCGGACGTCCGAGCGAGCGGGGCAACGAGGATGGCGATCCGGCTTGTGCTGATGGCGGCGGTGGCGGCTGTGGCGGCGGCTGTGGCGGCGCTGGCCGAGGAGGGCGGCAAGTACACGACCAAGTACGACGCGGTCGACATCGAGGCGGTGATCGCGAACGAGAGGCTGCTCAACAGCTACGTGGGCTGCCTGCTCGACAGGAACCCCTGCACGCCCGACGCGGCCGAGCTCAAAAGTAGGTCTCGGAGTGGCACTCCGGCGTGCTCGCGGAAGAGGATCGGTGTGTGTGAGAGAGAGAGAGAGAGAGAGAGAGAGAGAATTAAATATGTATATATACATGTGTGTACGGGTGGGTATGCATGTATATAATACCGGAACGGGGCACGATTAAAAGGGCCGGCGCGCGGCATTCCTTAGAAGTCTTCTTTTATATATATATATATATATATATATATATATATATATATATATATATTATATATACACATTAACGGGCTGTCCGTATATATGAGCCGTTCCGTCGGCCGATGTTACTCTCTCATGTGCCCGCACTGGGCTGATCGATCATATAATATGGCTAATGAATCCGTATATCGCCGATGCGGTATGGGTAAAACGACCGGTAATTCAGATGAGATGCCATTAAAAAAACCCGAAGCTACAACGTTCATAAACACACACACATATGTATATATATATATATAGAATACTCTCAGGCAGGTTGTTTATTGGTTTAAAAAAAAAAAAAAAACCGTCTTTTTATCATGTAGGATAGGATAATTTTTTCCAATACGAAGCATAACATGTAGAGAATGTACAATTAAAGATTGTCCCAATCTCAATTTTAAAATGTAAAAGTCGTTCGATTTCGGTGCATGTGAAACACGTTGTTCCAAATTCCAGTATTTATATTTCTTAATTTAAAGTCAATATAAAGTAATCGCATTATACAATGCGCGCATTCCGTACACGAAATCAATTTTTAACGACCATTTATATTATAGAATTATTATGTTAATATGCAATTTCGTAAAATTTCCTCTTATATAGATAAAATCTTTATAGAATGAGAACTTTGATAAAAAGTCGAACATGACTAATAAAAATTAATACAAAATAATAAAGTCATACTTATACTTGTAAATTGTATTTTGTAAAAAAGTTGAGAACAAAAATAGCGCAATTTGCCGATCAACTAGCATTTCAATTTTCGCTTAATCTTGTTATAGGTCAAAGTAAAATATGGATATTATTGTTTTTTATTTTTCATTATATAGAACGTTGGTTTTTAATAACTACATATGCCTATAATTCTACAATAATAATTCTTTCTCAAAAAGTATGTTTTAGATTTAAAAAAAAATTCCACTGGCATTAGATGATATTCGAATTATATATGCTAAAATTTATTATTAGAAACTGATATAAATATTATTTCCTACATTAAAGTTTAAATTAATGAATTAAATATAATCTATTTATGTTTATCAAAAATTTAGATTCTTTATCACTTATTTTTTCTTTGCATTGCTTGAAGTAAGTCTTAATATGTCCAATTATTATTTGTATGTTTATGAAACTAACGCGAAATAGTTAAAATATTATCTAATCATTATAACAGTAAATCTTCGAGGTAATAATAAAAACTAACAAGTAAATAGCACATTATGAAGTTTAAACCGTACGTTATTCATTTTTTTAACGATATACATTTTTAATATAATGTAGATACAATTTTGATATATATATAAGCTTTCTTTACCAAATTTTAATAATGTATCTAATATTAACTTTAGACAGTAAGAACCTCCCGAAATGGATTTCTTTAGCACGCATACGTGATCAATTTAATATGATCGAAGAATTTGACAGCTACAATTGAATAAACAGATAGAAAAAAAACTTCAAATAAAATGAACAATAATATATGTCGTAATTCTTTGATATATATCGAGTCTTACCGGTAGTCCGTTCAAACGCCAGGATTTCCATCTCCGTTTTCTCGTGCATTTGAAAAGAATTCAACTATATACATGCATATATATTATAGTGGATTCTTCATTTATAAGAGGCATACGCATTTATAATATATACATTGTCGATGATTTTTCCTGGAAACGTTGAACCGAGACCGAAATAGAGCTTGGGAAATTGGACTGATGTTCGCTGGAATAGGACATTTGTACGGTTTTCTTTATAATTTTGCCGGTCGCACACATCGAAGGCATTCCACAAATGCCACGCATTATATATATATAGGCACCGTGCGCACTGACACTAGCACTCAAGATGTCAAGCTACGGAGGGTTTCGTTCTCATTAGAGAATTATAAATTGCGTCTAATTATGTATATACAACTTTGATATATATGGGCGGATTTCTGATGTTATTTAGGAACGAAAACATACGGACTTGCCCGCGTGGACGACGCTCTGGTCGACCGAGTACGGTGCCATTAGACTCATTCCCCGTGCTTTCGACAATATTCCATTGTCCACGGCGGACGTTCCAATAATAATTTCCTTCCGCGCCGGCAAATCTACTGTAAACCGGACGACGATGACGCGCGAAAAAATCGTGACTCCCGCGCCCCCGTCCCACGGCGCGTATACACGTATCGATACAATGGAAGCGACCATTCCTCCTTACGGTATAACAAGATTAGTTTTAACAAAAAAAAAAAAAAATATATTTTTTTCTCCCAATTCGTTTCCTACATTTTTCTGTCTATTTTTCTCATGATGGTCTTACATAATCAGAGTCGTTCTTATATAAATATATAGAGTAAGCCAAGAGGTCCGGACCACACCTCAACTGTCCCCTCTTCCCAAACGCGATAAAATAAAGATCCTCTATAAATCGAAAATATAAATAACTTAAAGTTGAATATAGTTATAGTTACGCCACGTAATTTTTTAATTAGAATTCAGCTTTAAATTTATTTTCAAAGATAAAAGATGAAATATTTCTTTAAAAGGTAATAATTTATCAAGCAGATCTCATAATTATACACATACACGTAATTTTTAACTAAAGTCAGTCCATCTTGAAACATTGCGCTTCTGTATTCAATCTATAATATATATAAACATTTTAAAATTGAATATGGCCTTTCGGCACTACAAATTTTTTAAGCATTGGAGTTATCGTGCTGTCCCATTCAGGATTAGATATGATATTGACCGACGTGCCTGTTACCATGTTCAGAATGAGTCACGCTTGAAATGTTTGGACCTAACGATCTTTCAAATCCCTAAGATGTGAAATACTTTTAGCCAGTAATTTTAGCAGTTAAAGTTCAATATTAAGAATTAAATATCTTACGTAATTTTTTTCCGTACCGCGTATAGTCAAAAGAATTCTTTTCGCGTCAATTTCGAAGGAATGCCATTTGAAGCAAAAGAAACTTAAAGAATATATATCTGCCAATGTATATATTTTTAGTTATTGTAAATCGTTAGATTTTCTTTCAATAAAAAGACGAATATTAATTAAGCCGAGGTAATTCAATTTTCTTGTAACTTTCACACTTATATTACATTATAATAAAGCATTGCTTCCCTATTAAATTAATAAATTTTTGAGATGTGGGATTTTATTTAAATCAAATTTACACGAGATTTACAAAATTTTTACAAATAGATTGTTGGTCCAGGATGGCACAAGCGAGGAGAAATAAGAAAAAAAACTTTTTTTAAACATTATACCACTGTAATTTTAGTATTCGTCTTATTGGATACTTTTAAATAAATCAATATCTCTCTCTCTCTCTCTCTCTCTCTCTCTCTCTCTCTCTCTCTCTCTCTCTCTCTACACATATATATATATATATATGCGCATAAATAAAGGCAGCCCAAGACTTTTGATAATATTGTGCTTCACAGTATATACAAAGACAGTTTTCTATGTTACTCTGTTTTTCTTGGTAATTCTATATGATTACATTAAATAGCTCTGTATATAATGGGACCTATAGAGTTACGTGATTGATGTATAAGTTTTGTGCAATTTCAATATTACTTGAGCATCGCGTGATCGTTAAAAACGCACGTGCGTACGAAAATACCGGCTATTTTCTACATAATACCGATCCCGAGGGCAATTTAAATCGTTATTATGTTGGAAGGCTTCGGGCTGCGTTTTAAATTATTTACAGTGCAATAACGCACGAGGCGGCGCGCAACAACGCCCGACGTCCTACAGAAAAGTTGTATTATAAACCGACCACCTTCCCCCCTCTTACTGCTCGTTTCCAGAAAACCTGCCGGACGCCCTGGCCTCGGACTGCTCGAGCTGCAGCGAGGCCCAGAAGAGCATCGCCGACCGGCTGTCCCATCACCTGATCGACAGTCGGCCCGACGACTGGGGCCTCCTCGAGGAGCGTTACGATCCGGCCGGCGACTACCGCGAGCGCTACCTCAGCCGCCCCGAGGGGCCGGACCAGGGCGACCCGGACGACGGGACGGCCGACCCCGCGGCGGACGGCGCGACGACGCGCGACGCCACCGCCTAGACGGCTGCAACCCGCCGTCGCCCCGACGCGAGAGCCGCGGAACGCGCGGGATGATAAGAGCTCCTCGGTCGCGCGCGCGTTGCGCGCCGCGACTGCCTCACCGGTAGAGTCAAAGTAGATTTCTGCAGTGCATTACCTGGTATACGCGACTTACCTGCCGTATACACGTGTGTGTGTGCCAGCGCGGGCGCGCCTGCGTGTGTGCCTGCACGCATGAAGCTGTATTCGAATACATATGGAACGATTTTATTATAATAATAATTATAGATGTATGTATCTATGTATATGGATTTAAATAAAGAAACCACAGGTATCTAATATATATATATATGTATATATACAGAGTTTACAGAGTTAGGGCGTCCTTGACTTTGACAAACGCTGACGTTCCTCCATTTCCGCCCCGGGCGATTTATCCTCGATAACGACGATAATATTTATTGTTATTATGCGGTAATCACGGGAAAAACAGACGGAGCGCACCAAAGGATCGCCCTCGTCACAGCCTCTCGCGGTAGCGAGTCGAGCGTTCGATTATTGGTACGTGTGTATATAAATCTATGTGTGTGTATATATATATATATATATATATATATATATATATATATATACATGCATATGTATATATGGCGGCACGTTTCCGGTGTGCCGCATCAGCCGATATTCGGCGCGGCTTTGCGCGCGCGGTAAATGAATAAGAGCGATAAATGGGCGAGAGTGAGACGTGCGGGCTCTTCGCCCGGAGCGCCTCGAGCTGATGGGCGGGGGAGGGGGGGGGACTCACGCCGGCGACTTGGGTGGTCCGCGGCTCGCCGGCTCTTTATGGGCCAGTGCAGATATCTGGGCGCTCTCTCTCTCTCTCTCTCTCTCTCTCTCTCTCTCTCTCTCTCCCCTGCTCGCTCGCTCGCTCGCTCCCCGTGAGTCGTGTCTCGCGGGCTGCGTGGAAGTCCACTTGGGTGGTCCCCGCTTATTCCGTCTCCCTTGCTCCCTCGCCGGCTCGCTCGCGCCACGCCGCGCCGTGCGCAACCGCGTGGCACGTCTGACTTTACATTCGATTCACTACTTGCTAAACGCTCGTGCGGCGTTCGCGGGCGATTAGCCGCGCGCGGGCGCAGCGACGGCGAACCAGCTCCCCGTGGATCACCCCCCCCCTGTTCTCCGACCTCGCGCGTCATTTGTTACATATTATATAGAAAACTTGACTAATGAGCGGGTCGCTTATATACATCCACGCCTCTGTGTGTGTGTGTGTGTGTGTGTGTGTGTGTGCGCGCGCACGTGTGTTCGAAATTCGATCTTCCGCGCTCTCGCCTCCCTCTCGCGGGAGAGAGGATATAATATTGGCCGACTCGCGCTCCGCGGACCACACGCGTCGTCGCCGACGCGGAGAGCCCGCGCGTGTCCTGCTGCTCCCTTTATCTCCTTTCTCGTAAAGCTTTCAGCGGGCGCGCGGGCGAGCGAGCGAGCGAGCGCGCCTCGTACAAATAGACGCCCGATAGCAGCTCCGCGCGCTCTCGCGAGCTGGAACCGAGAATTTATATATGTACATATACACAGAGACACGCATACACACGCGCGCGCGCATATATAG
>JACCIC010000005.1:6672500-6742500 GCA_018907035.1 Sycobia sp. Sy_11
ATATTATTAATTTAAACATTAAAAATTAGATAAAATATGTATATACTATAGTATCTGAGAATACCGGAAGAGTGATATTAATAGTTAAAAATTCATGTCTCGCAATACAGGATCAAATCTGAATTTTTAAGAAATTCAACGAATTTCAATGCATTCAGCACATTATTTAACAATCATCATCTTTCATTAAAACTTATTACGTTAAAAATAATTTGTTATAATAATCTAAACATGCCCAAAGCTAACTGATACTATACAGGCTCTTGAAAATAATGATTTAATTAGATTATGCATGCGAAAATTGAAAAATTCTCAAATCTTACTAGTATATATAGCTTACTAGTATATAACAGCCTTCTTAAATCTTACAAGTATTCTAAATCTACAAGGAGTCCAATTATTTCATTTGTGATTTTTTTTCTTCAAATTTTAATTTTAAATTAAACAATGCATATACGCTTCTGTATACTATATACATACATAGATACACTACTTTCCTCACTCATGCGTGCATTTTGAAAAATGGCTAAATTTGAAGCTAACATACAGTGATTACATATTTTTTTCCTTAGTGTATTTTATATAATTCGCTCGATTTTTTTCTTCAAATTTTGTTATTTGTTCTCAATTAATTTAAGTGAAAACTATTTTTTATTTTCCATAATTGAAATTATTGCAACACAAAATTAGTTTCAATTCAATGGAAATAAAAATTTGTATACTAAATGAGGCGTTTTTGGTTACAGTTTGGCGCGGGGAGAGGCAGATGTTTCTCTAATATATCTCATTTGAATATGTTTAGCGTTACGAGGATCAAGCATGTTTATAACTATATATAGAATTTTTTTTCTTCAATAAAGTGATATTTGTTGTTTCAAATGACTGTTTTCAAATAAACGACAAGTAGTATATCTGGAAAAATAAATATTCATTTATACTTTTTCAAGCAAACTGTTGACTGTTTAAAAATGCATATTTTTAAACTATTATTTTCATTAAAAATGCCTCACAATAGATTTTACCGAAAGATCTATCCGTACTCCCCCAAATACCTCCGATTTTCTATGATTTCATAATATCGAATAAATTAGAAAACATGTAAAAAACTTGAATTGAAACAAAACGAAAATGGTACAAAATTATAATTAGATTTGTTCGTTCAAGAAAAGTTTTTTATGTTATTTATAAAAAGTGGTCAACTAATGTTTAATTACTTGAGTTCAAGAGAATGTGTATTTATTAGAAATGAAAAAACCCTTCTTTAACATGATATACTTTCCCATTATACATAGATAATGAAAAAAAAATTTCTGTTTTTATCGTAACCAATTGAATTTCGCAAATCTCTAATTGAAGTATTTTTAATATATTGATGTTTTTCTCAATATCAAATACAAAAGAAGATAATAATTTATAATCGGCAAGTACAAAATTTATGTGTACTAATTTTTACATTTAGATAAATTTTTAAACGCTATTTATATAGGACTAACGCATAAAATCGCCATTGCTATTTATCGCGGTAGTTATAGATAAGAGTTGGTAGAGTAGGATGATTCTGTAACGCGCTGGCGCAAGAACCACAAATTTATTTCAATAAAGTACCACGGGAGTGCGTGAAAGAAAGGTACGACGTGTGTATATATCTGTGTATATAGAATGGACAGAGGGAGAAGAGAACGAAGAAAAGGCCCCAACGCAATTATTCGCAATTGTAAATACAGCGGGGTGGAAAAAAGCATTTACCGAGCGTCCCCCTACCACACACACACACACATACATATATGAAAAGGGAGGTAGGTAAGTAGTTAAAGTATGGTCGGCGCGAGGCGAAGGTGCCGAAGATTTATTGCTCCCGAATCGCGAGAGCAGCAAAATTCCGCGGTTGCCGGTTTATTATATATATATATATATATATATATATATATATATATATATATATATATATATATGTCTGTATGTATATAAATATGCGTGAGATTTTCCCCATGAGCGCTCACGCGTCTGCACGTCGGCTGTATCGCTGCTCTCACCCTTTCGCGTACATACATGCATATATATATATGTATGTATCTATGTATCTATGTATATATGTATGTATGTATGTATGTATCTATGTATGTATGTATGTATGTATGTATGTATGTATGTATGTATGTATGTATGTATGTATGTATGTATGTATGTATGTATGTATGTATGTATGTATGTATGTATGTATCTATGTATGTATGTATGTATATACCATAAATATATACGTATATATATACACACTTTTTAAACTTGCACCTTATAGACCCCGCTCGTCCTGCGCCCTTCGCGCGGCGCCGACCGCGAAATTCGGCGCCCGCCTTTGTCTCCGCGGGCCGCGAGCGCGCGCGTCGCGGTGTGTGGTCCCAGAGCGCGAGCGGGCCCTCGGGCCCCGCGCCTCCGGCCGCCGGCCCTGGCCGCGCCTCCCGTCGCGGACCGCGCGGTGCCGTGTGGTGGGGGCGCGCCGCGCGGCATGGCCGCTACGATATATACAGGCCCTACTCTGCCAGCGGCAGCGCCGGACTGCCCGCCGCGCGCGAAAGAGAGAGAGAGAGAGAGTGAGAGAGAGAGAGTGGGCGAGAGAGGGAGAGAGCGAGAGAGAGAGCGCGCGAGTGAGAGGGGTAGCCTCGGCGGCGGTGCGGCGGCATCGCGGCAGGGCACGGAGCAGGCCGCAGCGCGGGACAGCCGCAGTCAGTCAGTGCAGAGCCGAGTCTCGAGCGGACAGGGCGCAGAGTTCCAAGCCGGAGTCCGTCTATATACACATATACATTGCGTATATACATATACGTTAGTGTGCGCGATCGAGCGACAGGGAGGGAGCGAGAGAGCGATCGCGCGTCAGCGAGGAGGCGCAGCTTGACTCCCCGACCCAGAGCTCTCCGAGGACGCTCGGCTCGGGTCGCGCGGCCGGCGATCGGCGCTCGTGTCACGTGCGTGCGTGCGTGCGCGCGTTCCTAGTGGATGTGTGTGCGGTCGCCCGGGTGTGAGAGGAGTCGCGCCTGCTCCGCGTCCGCGCAGGGGCAAATGCCCGAGGAATCATGGTCGCCGCGTCCGGCCCTACAGGGATCCTAGCGGGACGCTGCTCCGCGGCCTCGTGCGGGGGCCAGGAGGCCAGCAAGGATGCCAGGCGCCAGCAGCAGCAGCAGCAGCAGCATCATCACCGTCAGCCGGAGCACCAGCGGCGCGAGCCCGGCCAGGGCAAGCACAGACACGAGACCGACCTCTACGTCAGGCCCAGCTGGACCGACGCCGCGATCACGCTCGAGCAGCTCGAAAAGGTGGGTACTCGGCTGGCATCATAGTAGACTATAGCAGATTGTAGTAGTCCCCGTCGGTCCGAGTAGTAGCGGAGTGTAGTATAGTATGGTAGTGTGGCGGATCTATAGCCGGAGCGTGGCCGAGCGCAGTCGATCGCGCGACGCGCGTCGCCTCTGCGCTTTCCAGTGGACGCGCCGCGGGCTGCTGCGGGCATCGCTGTCACCGCGAGCCTCGGGCGCACGTGCATATGCGGCGCTGCACGCACGCACGCACGCACGCACGCACGCACGCACACGGCCGCTCGCCTGCACGTATGCGCGTGTGTATAATGCACGCGACGTACGTGCACCGCGATAGCGGCGCGGAGCGGGGAGCCGCTGGCTCGAGCGCTCTCGCTCGGTGCCGAGCTGCTGCAGCATTGCTTGCATGCGCGCATCGCGCGCGCGAGATTAAAGGGGCCGCCGACAACGTGTGCGGCGCGCGCGCTGGCAGGGCCGGGGGATAGGGAGGGGTGCAGCAGAGCGCAGCACGGCCGAGAGGCGCGCGGGCCTTTCCTATATATATAGCTAATAATAAATATACCCCCGGTCGCTTGTGTACAATGCTCGCCGCGCACACAGGCACACACACACACACACACACATACACGGCGGTATACGCGGCAGCGCGGACGCAAGAGAAAGTCTCGGTGCTATATACTGGATATGTATATGTATATATATATATATATATACATGAATACGTATGTATACATATATTTTGTACAGGGGAGAGCGTCCGCGCGCGCTTATGAAATGCTGCGCACGCGCGCGCTTGCGTATATATTATAATGTCTATATAAATAATCATAATATAGCCGTCGTCATCGCCGTCGCATGTTTTTATATTATCATTGTACGTGTCTTTGACAAGGAACCGGAAAAATCGCGATTTATACAGTATATTATGCATATCCGTGAGCCTGTTAGCCGACGTGGAAAATGCGAGCAAGAGGTCCCATTCTTTCGTCCCCCCCTCCCCCTCTACAGGCCCGAGTTCAAAAGTACCCGCGCCTATTATACCCGCGCCCTTTTCTCTCGCCTCCAATTCATTATATGTATCTATAGATATAATAAAGTACGCGCGGCAAACGACAAGGTAAAGGTATTTTTTTTCTTTTTTTTTTCTTAATAGACATACACAATATATCGTGGGTGGACGTCTTCGCACGCACGTCGCCGATTCTCCGCGAGCAGCCTGCATTCGCCGAAAACGCACGAATAAGTGATTGGTCCAGAAAATGGGCGGACGTCCCCGTACGTCAGGCCCCCGCGCGCAATGCTCCGGGCGCGCGTTGCTCGTTCAAACGCCCGTCGCGGCGACGGGACTCGATAAACAAATAGCGCGAGCCGCGTCCCCTCCCCCCCCCCCCCGAATTTATGGGTCGGCTACGCGTACGCGGAATGATAGCGCGTCAATCGGTCGCTTCCGCGACGGGGCGACGCGCGCGACTTCGAAAGTCGGAGCAAAATAGGAGCGGAATTGGAGCTCGGATGGTGAGCTGCTGCTGCTTCTACGAGCCGGAGTCGAAGCGGACGTCGAGAGCACGCGACGCGAGCGAGAGAGAAAGAGAGAGGTAGATAGAGAGCGCAGGAGAATCGGTCGGGAATCCTTCCATGAAAGCTGCTCCCGGGGAGCGCTATATATATATATAGTCATCATTCAGAGGATTTTCCGTTATACCCTTGGGTATGTGTATAAGACTTTCAGAAACATCATAATGCCACGCGGGGCCACGGGATATGTATATATGTATATAAAGAAGAAAAAGGAATGCGCGCGTATATATTATACATGTATATAGATGTGCTATACTACTAGCGCCCCGCGTCTTTTGTACGCGTTCGTTAGAGCCGTATAAGCTGTTTCCTTTCTTTGGAAAAATATTTTGAGTTTGCCTTTAAATGCATCCCAGAGCTAAACCGACCCCCTTTGTTATGCATATACATTATACGTACATCAATATATATATATAATATGTTTTAATCAATGATCATAAAATCACCGCTGTTTCGAGCGAAATACGTTTGAAAATTGATATCCAGTCGTCCATTCTGTCTTATCAGAGAAGCAATTACCAGCTTGTTTAAAACAAATGTTTTTAAATAAAATTTTGACTCTTAAAATTAAATATTATACCTAATACGTATACAATCTACAATTGCTTCTCTTATTTATTACCTTAATTATAACTTTATTGAGATTTCCACAGCTCTTTAAATCATTACAAATATATATGTCCAAAAGAAGCTGTTTAGAATAATAATTGTTTGAATTCAATTTTTTACTGATCAAGTGAAATCTATAACCGGTTTAGTTGTTTGTATTTACTACATGGGTATTTATCTAGTGCTTATAACTTGTGGTTTTCAAAAATTTAATGTTATTATAAAAATGCTAAAGGTAACATCTTAAAATTTATTTTCATAAAATAAAATTAAAAATCTACAACGAACAATGGTAAAATGAAAAAATAATAAAAAGCCTTCTAAGTTCTTCTAATTTATCATTTTAAATGTCGTACATTTTCATATAAGTACAGAAATGATTCAAACAAGCATAAGAACACACTTAAGAAATTTCTTACTTGAACAATTACAAAAGAAATGAGACGCGATATTGCGCCGAAAAATATTTAAGAAGATGAATTACAAACATCCTCGAATATCGCACAGGACCAAGTGGAACCTTCTTCGCGATAGAAATAGTAAAATTTCATTCTTCAACATAAAGTTGCAACAAATAATAAACCAAGTTATTGAAAGTTGAAGATTGAATTTCGGTTCTCTCTCAGGGGTTTAAAAACTCTATAGGTAACCAGAGATACATATATTTCTTTATAATACAAATGATTGATAATTATTCAAGTCCCCTCGCAGATACGACCCTTTCGTCGAATAACAGATAACCGGTAGACCCTTTTCGATAAACTACCGTCAGTAATTCGCAAAAAATACAAACAAAAAAAAAAAAAAGAATGACCGAAGTCAAAGTGAACACTGTCATTTTGGGGTCTTGATAAACAACTCGATAATATTTAATTAACGTACAGCCCTTCGTAAAGAAACAAGGACAAGAAATGAATACCAGGAATAAGGAACAAGCTCGTATTCCTTGTATGCATATGTCTAACAGCGCGTTCATAACCGCCAATTTTGAAATCTAATCCATACTACGTGTAGTCTATACAGTTCTTTTTTTTAGCAAGCAAATTATTCTGAAAATAACTTTCACAGAATTTGATTTTACTTTATTATCAATAGCAATATTAACTGCGGTATTTGAAATTCATAATTGCAGAATTTAAATTACCGGTTAAATACTAATATTAAATATTAATTAAGCTTGAAGTAAATCGGTGCTGTTTAAAAATAACTATGGCAATTAACAAATTGTGCACGTATAGATTTCGAATACTTCACATAGTACTATTATAATAATTTCTTTAAGAATTATTTGCGGAGTAATTTGCTTGTTAAAACTTGTATAAATTTAAATTTGGTGATTGAGAATGAGTTGGCAAACACATAATTGCATTCGAGAAATATAAAGTCAGATACTTGAGTACTTGATTACATATAGGCAGAGAATTTATTTTATATAAATAAAAATAAATTTTAATTAGGAAAATAAGAGTGCGGATAATGACTTTATTCGTGTTTTATAATTCGGTTTATACAAACATGATATCATTTTCTGTATAACTCAAATCATCACTGTTAATTCGAATAGCAAGAAAAACAAAAAGGGCAAAAAATATTATTTCAGTTTGCTAAATTAACCATGCACAAATAGCACAATAAATATTATACTTTAAAAAATTACTCTTAAAATTAGCGTTTCAGAAATTGATTAATTCTATTGCAATTGATGCAAACAACTTCAAGATTCAGATCAATACATAGTGTCCCTTTGCTAATCAAATATTTATTTGAAATAAAAAAATATTTTATTATATTTCAAACGTTTATACAAAATAATAAGTGCTCACTTTAAAGCAATTATGAAATTCTTTATTTGGTGAAATACTATTTTGATATACGCAATTTTAAAAAAGAAAAAGAACTTGAGATATATTCAAGAAAACAAGACTCTGATACATACAAAGAATAAAAGTTAATACTCTTTTTTGCTTTGCACAATTACATAACGGTACCAAAAACAGCAAATTAGCCGTAAATATATGATTTAACGTTAGTTCATTTTGAAACAGAAATATATTTTAATATACAATATGAAACATAATACAAACGCCGGATTCGTGTCAACTATGACATTTAAGACACGAAATTCTATAACAGATTCTTAAGAAATACGATTTTATCCAAAAAATTGAAGTAGTATAAGGACAGTTACTCTTTTAAAAACCCCAAAAATGAAATTGACTAAAACACGTATCAGGATAGGATACAGTTACATGAACTTGCAATTGCCTTCATTTATACATATTTGCGTTAAAACTAAAACGTAAAAAGAAATCTTATAATTTAAATTTTAGTAGATTAAGTAAAGACAATGGTTTGTTTACTAACGTTAAATTCCGGACTTAACTCCTCGAGTTAACCATCGATGCTCGATGGCCCGAGTTCGATTCCCGATAACCGCTGTTTTCGATTTTTCGAAGGCGGTAATTGAGAGCTTGAACTTATATGTCTTAGTAAAAGGACTATCGAATCGATATAATATGTATTACATAAGTTAACAAGTTTTAATTATTTATTGGAAATAAAGGAAAATGAAATCACTGTCGTTAACTCCTCTATTGATTATTTCATCTAACAGTTGAAACTTCATCGATAGAAATATACTTTCTAATTTGATTTACATATCAAACACTATATCATTTACTTAATTTTCATCCAAATCTAACTGATAGCACCAAAATAAAAATCGACGAACATTGTTTATCCATAGGATCGTAAAATTTTTCATTTCTGGACAACGATAACTCATTTTTTATTTATTAAAATCGATAAAAAAAAAATTTATCGTTAACATCGATTGTTCAGATTATTTTAAAAAAAATTTAATTCATGGCAAAATTTGCTTGAATAATGTTCAGTGATATAATAGTTATATACATACATGTAGGATAGGCAACAGATAAAAATTTTTATTTTTTTTAATTTCTGTACTCAATTGAATTAATCTTTTGTTAAATAATGGGACAAGGATATAAATACATTACTTTTGTATACATTAATTAAGACGTAATTTTATCACAAAGGGAATTCCAAAATCATATTACACTGACTGAAAAATATAAGATATCTTATCTAATACGTGCCAAATATTGGCCTATACTACTTAATATTTTTTGTCCAAATGGAATTTTTAAAATCCACGAGTAGAAGAATGATACTTTTCTTAAAAATTGTAGTTGAAATCTCATTACTATATATATATATATTGGATTGAACTGCTAAATTTTCGAGTGTCGAAAGAATCTTTGATCTGATTCCCAAAATACGCCTGACGAGAGAGAGAGAGAGAGAGAGAGAGAGAGGGAGGGGGGTTTTAAATCGCAAAAATGTCGCGTTGGTCGCCCTTTAAAATTCCCAGATCTTCGGAACGATTCGGTCGGGGCCATACGCTCATACGCTCGGCAGTATAGAGCGCGGTTATAAGTAGGCCAATTCGAAATCGAAAGGAGCTCGAAACGTGCGTCGATCGAGCCGCGTGAGGCCGCCACCGCGCGCGTGTCGATTTAAATAAGATATATATATATATATATATATATATATATATAATCCGAAATCACAACTAACCACCGAGCGAGTGTAAACAAAGCCTGCCCCATCCTCCGCCCGGCCCTCATGGTCGAGGGGGTTAATTTGCGGTACGTACTCGTCCACCTCGCGGCCGCCGCCACGGACGAGGAGTGCGCGCATCGTCGTCGCATTTATGCTCCTGCTGCCTATATATATATATATATATATATATATATATATATATATATATATAGAAATACACAGCTGCGTCGCTACTGCATTCGAGTGTATAATATGGCTGCGTCCGAGAGGGGAGGAGAGAGAAGTTACGCAAAGGTGCGGAAGTCGTG
This sequence comes from Sycobia sp. Sy_11, assembly GCA_018907035.1. Classification (NCBI taxonomy): domain Eukaryota; kingdom Metazoa; phylum Arthropoda; class Insecta; order Hymenoptera; family Epichrysomallidae; genus Sycobia; species Sycobia sp. Sy_11. The sequence goes on from JACCIC010000005.1 coordinate 6,681,889, forward strand.
GTGCTTGCGCGCTCGCGCACACGTGCAGCTATCCTATATATATATATATATATATATATATATATATATATATATATATATATATACATATATATATATATATATATGCGAGCAGAACGGGCGCGATCGGCGTCTAACGTTACCCGAGGCCGTGCGTCGCGCGGACATGCCAGCTTAATTGGCTGGAAAAATTTGGCCATTCGATACTCCTCCCTCTTTCTCTATATCTTTCTCGTTTGTATACGGGCAGGGCCCCGGCGCGCGCGCGCACGGCTACCGAACGGCAGCGAGTATTTTTCCCCTTCCAATCCCCTTGAAAAAAGGGGGATAATCGGCAATCTGGTACGCGGTGTATATATATATATATATATATATATATATATATATATATATATATATAACGTACACGAAAAAAGGAGATTTGGTAATTTTTATCAACTTTTTAATGATTGAGCAAAACATGATGGTTCCATAGCGCGTACTGCCTACTTATTTGAAAATATACCGATTTGATAAATTCAACTACGTCGAATTTGCTAAAGAATTTTACTTATAAATAATATTGCTAATAGCAGCAGCAGGTATCGCGGTATTCGTGACAGTCACAGATTATCGATTAACCAACATGTAAGCAGAATTATCGCTAACGACTATTCATATCTGCTACTATTCCAACTTTCGAGATCGGGTCGGAACACATCAGCTTTGTAGAAACTAAGGCTGATGGTTCATTCTTTGAATATTTCTATGTTCTGCACCAAAATTGGAAAAACAAGGAAAAATTCTAGACGTATTAAGAAAAAAATTAAAGAAATCTCTTTGGTTGATTAGAATTACTAACAAATTTCTTTTAAAATTATTTTTACCAATTACTTTGTTAAGTAAATCAACGCGCAGCAATATAAATATACTTGTGTTGGTAATAATTATTGAGATTTTTATAACTTTCATTGTTTTTCATTATTATTATAATTTTAATCATAATTATATATTATTAATGATATAATAAGCGAAACTCGATCTTTGTTAACCTATTTCCATTGGTATAACGGTTACGAAATTGATGTATACTTAATTCCCAGCTTACCAATGGTACGGATAACTAGAAAGATTGAATTTATACATTTAATTAATCTGCTTATTCTCGTTTATATAAAGATATATGAAACAATTGGGACTTTTCCGTTGTTCACAGGGCAAGGCGGAGGGCCAGCGCTCGGTTCTCTACATTCGGGCGCTGCTCCAGGAGCAGCTGAGACAGCTGGGCTACTTCCTCCAGAGGCACGCCGGCAAGGTCCTCTTCGTGGCGATCCTCGCGCTGGCGACCTTCTGCGTCGCCTTGAAGTCCGTCCAAGTTCACAGCAGGGTCGATCAACTCTGGGTTCAGGGTAAGTGTCGTCGCTCTGTCCCCTCTCCTTCGTTACAGTATATTTAGTGTTCATCTTATATGTGCATGTACGTACGCGCTATCTATATCGCATGCGCCTGTCTGTCCATATACGTGCCGCACGCACTTATATGTATATGTATATACATACATTCGAAACTCTCCGACATCATCGGAGCTTCGGCGCCCGCGCCGCCGGCGGAAATCCGGCGATGCGGGCTAGACTAGAGAGCCCCGGCACTTACAGCCAGCCTCCCTCTGTTCCTGCTCCGTGGCTGCATTACACGAGCAAACTTAAGATCCTACATCCGCGTATAATAGGCTAATGCATATATATATATATATATATATATATATATATATATATATATATATATATATATATATATATAGATGCGTTTGCATCAGTTTGCATTTACGCCGAGAGGAGCATCAGAGACGAGCGGCGGTCTGGACTTTCGCCTTTACTCATTCTCTCTCTCTTTCTCACTCACTCACTCACTCACTCACTCACTCACTCACTCACTCTCTTCCTGACCAAAGACTCGGCCACAGAGAGCAGAGCTCGTCCGCATTTGCGAGTGTGTATACGTGTTTGTGTATGTGTGCGCGCGCACTAGTGTGCACGAGGCTGATGTTACTCTCTGTATAGTATGAGCGGAGAAGCGTAGAGAGCCGAAGAACTCCTCATTCTCTTTCTCTCTCTCTCTCTCTCTCTCTCTCTCTCTCTCTCTCTCTCTCTCTCTCGCTCTCCCTCGGTTCTTCGTCCTCTCCGCGGTCGCATGCAGCCCGCGCGCGCCGCGGGAGGAGGAAAGAGGTGGTACGGAGGACGAAGGCACGAGCGCGTTGCGGGCGCGCGCGAGTGCTCTGCTGCTGCCGCGGCCGACTGCTTACATCTTCATTAGGCCTCCGTGGCTCCGGAACGGGCGAGGAGGAGCACACGAGAGAGAGAGAGAGAGAGAGAGAGAGAGAGAGAGAGAGAGAGAGAGAGAGAGAGAGAGAGAGGAGAGAGAGAGAGAGAGAGAGAGAGAGAAAGCGAGTAAGGAGAAAGAGAAGAAAAGAAGCCGAGGGGGGCACCGCCGTATAGCCGCAGCCGTGGCTGCCGCCGCCACAGCTGCGGTCCGGCAAACGGGGATAAGAGAGTCAGAAAAGCGTCCTCCTCCTCGGTCCAAAGACCCACCGGGAATCTGTTGTTGCACCGACCGACGTATGGACGGGAGATCGGCCGCGAGCGACGCAGAGGGTCTCATCTCGACCGTTAACCGTTTTCCCTCCCTCCCGCCCACCCCTCCCCCCCTCTCTCTCTCTCTCTCTCTCGTCGAAGCTGTGATGAGCGCGCGAGCACACGCAAACACTCGGCTCCTTCGTCGAACGCGCGGGCCAGGGTCTCTGATGATGATGGTGAGAACGAGGATGAGGATGTACGGCTGGACGATTCTCGCGCCGATTTGTTCGAAATTCTATATAGTTTCCCCTAGTTTTCCCATAAATGTAGAAAATAGTCAAAAAGAATTCTGTACTATTTGTGCATATATATATTCGCAAAAATAGTGGAGGACTCCTTTATATATATATATATATATATATATATATATATATATATATATATATATATATATATATGGGTGAGAGAGGCCATCTGAAATTTTACTCCGAGCGTGGTAATGTTACACCGGGAATCCTGCAAGCGGGAATATATATATATATATATATATATATATATATATATATATATGTGTATATATATATATACACGACGTTCCTCTTACGGCTTTTCTTCCTCGTCATGTCCTCATCCTCCTCTTTGTTTCATTTTTTATAGCGTCGTACTTTCGTACTTTTGCGCTAAATCTACGACTTGTGTCAGAAAACCTTCGAATTAATGCAAGGACACCTGTGGTTTTTGATTTACAACCCTTTCATTTTCATGCCCACATGATCGAAAATATACAATTAGGGACTATGCTGAGCGTTCATCGCAGTTTTTTTTTAAGTTATACAAGTTCTATAAAAAGAGCTGATAATTATTATTTGTATATATATATATATATATATATATATATATATATATATATATAAATGTTTATTGACTGCAATATTGCAAACTGTATTGTTATTTTGATTGTTATGAGTATAATTAACTTTAAAAAGTGTAGTAAGAAGGTGTTGTCAGAGATGATTTGATCCTTATTGAGTGAAATAATTCGAATTAACTGTAAATTAAGAACTGTATAGTTTTTTTAACAAAAAACTATAAAGCTATAGGGTCTGACGCCGATCTGTGCTACTGACTAGTTCCCTCGCACGATTTTGTTGAAAATTTGTAGTACTTATCCTGCTGGAGTGCTTACAAAATGAATGCCGTGTAGTGGTTTTTGGTCGATTTTGTGATCGCAACAATTTGCAAAACCTATAAAAAAAAAAGATGATTTTTGTAAATTTAGCTCAAAGCATATTTTGCTTGTTCTTTGCATTTGGACTGCCCAAACCTCGAACCAAGCTTTTTCTCCAGAAAAATGTATTATAAGGTACTGGGTATTAAGGAGACTCCGGCGGAAGCGAATGACGAGGACGTAGCGTAAACAATCAATTCGGATGTTACGCTTCAGTCCATTTTTCATACAGTATTAATGCTATAAGTAGTAACGCTAAGAACAGAAAATTCAAGGAAAATGCATACGGAATAAAAAGGACGTATAAATTTACGGGAACTACGATTATCGAGCGATTTTCTTTTTATTTTCTTTTTTTTATAAGATAAATTAGACAAACAATATTTTTATGGTTTCGCCTCACTTTCCAATAAGAGAATTACATTTTCGCTAATTTTCGCTGTAATATTCGTAATCATCGCACCAAAAAAATACAAGTATATAGGAAATTACACGGATTCGATAAACTAAAATCGGTTTTTCATTCTGTGTACGGACGTCACCGAAAACGGATATTACTACTGATTCAATTTCTTAGTAAATCCAACTTCCAGGGATATAATGTATAGAAAAACAATGATGCATTTAGAAGCGATCTATAAAACTTTTTATGTATTTTATTCCTTGACTATTACTATATATATATCTAAACGGAATAATGATTTTACTGGAACGTTTAGGCATATAACGAGCCCAATTTCATCTCCAGTGAATGCGATAGACGCTTCTTGAAAATGCCTCCGTAAAATTAGGCTGTCGAAAATCCAACTCGAGTCATGAAGGTATTTTTTGAGGATTTATTTGAAAAACCGCATGATTTTTATACCCTCTTTTATGAATGAGACGTCTATGAATAGTCGACTATTCTATGAATAGTCGTCAACAACAACTTAAGAGAGATAAACATACAAATTTTTAACAAAATCCGATGAGGGAGTGATCTTAAGTTTATCTTAATGCTCTCCCATTTATAAAATATCATACTTTTATATTTTTAATTATTATATTTAGAATTTATTACAGTCTATACATAATTACGTATAGAATCAGAAAAATTAATCTAATGAAATCGAAGAACAAATATCATTTGAATCACAGATATTTTAATGTGCCTATATATGTCTGACAACTTGCAGTTTCTTCTATAGTTATTATTAATGGGAGTTCGACAAAATTTACATAATTCAGTAGACCAAATTGCCTGCTCGCTGGACTCAACAATTGTAAAACTTGCCGAAGTTCAATTCTGATACCGCAAAACTATAAAACTACATATGTGCGGTAATACTAATGTTCATTAAAACTTCTTTATTTCAAATTTTTATTCCTTCTGACAAGACAGTAGATAAAATTTACTTAAAGAAGAGCACTAGTTTTTAGATGACAATTATTAGCTTCTAAAACTTTATGTGGCTTGTTTTTGAGGTAAGCGAAGTGATCTCGATCAATCCGGACCAAATTTGATACCCATATCTGATTACGTCTCGTTGTAAGTTAAAACCCTTCATTGCTACTTTTCATGTTTTTAAACTTAACTTTACGAAAAAAAACTTGTATAATGAAATTGTAAAGAAGTGCGCGGAATAAGATCAGGCTAGAAGTAAAAATATAATGCTGTAAATGGAGCCCTGCATCGATCAAGTAACTTTCACCTCGGTTTTTAACGTATCTTTTCACTGTGAGTAATAAAACATTGTATCACTTAACTATTAATCGTTCGTTGAATAAAGTTCCTTTTTATGAACGCGATCCCGGAAGGAAATTGTAATCCGAGATGTCTCTTGTTCATAATTTATGATACATATGTATTATAGCCCATCAACAATATTTTTAGAGGGTTAAACTAGTCTTGAGTTAGACTTGGAGAACATCCCTGCAAATCGTGTTCCAATCATAATAAAGAGGAAAGATGGAATAATAAGATTTGGAATAAGATAAATTTCTATTCTCTGAGATAAAATAAAATATAGTTTCCTATGTATTTTTAGCATATGAAAATCGTATAAAGTTTCGTCAAATTATTTTTAATAAAGTAAACTTGTTTTTTATGGGGTAATTTTGCATATTGACTTAAATGATAGAAAACAGAAGATTGTTTGAAAAAATTCGTTATTAAAATTTTTCTCATACCACGTCAATACTTATTGAAATTTTTCTTGTTTAATCCGATGTCTTTATAGCGATTTTAACTGTATATTGAGTTTAATTTTCATAAGATTTTATGTGAAAATCAACAACTGTTTCAACAAGATTTTTCTCAAAAATTATCAATCTTTTTTTCCTTATCTTAATCGAACAACAATGTTTACAAAATCCATGTTTGCTAATCGGGAAACAAAAGTCAAAAACTATTATTTTTATATTAATTGTCTAATACTGAAAACAATTCCTATGTGAGAGCGAAAAATGAACCGATAATCGTTACAAAAACTATATCGTACCTGAAGTATCGCGACTGTAGCAACTAACTTAAAACGAGAAGAAAGTACAAAATTGTATTTGAGATTAATAAATAGGATTTTCGGGTCGATACAGGATCGTGAAAATCTTAAGGATGCAAGTTCCCGAAACCTCAAGAAAGTATTCTATTTTTTATAATTTCGTATCCCTATCGTAATCTGTTTTTGCTATACGGTGATTTCACAACACTTATGTAAGTTGATTGTCGATTTCTACTCGACATACACATTGAAGGCGCGATATGTTCCAGTCCCCATCCTCCCCCCTTCCATATACACGTGAAGACGTTAAAACGGTCAATTTGCGAAAGTTTATTTCAAATTGTAGTTCTCGACCTATTGATTTATTTCTATTATTTATATCAAATTAAATGCATAGTACGGTTCAAAATATGATTTATACATGACATTTCTAATTCGAGATTCTTTTTTCACATCCATACGAGGATTGTTTTAATTATCTTCCCGTTATTGTCTGAAAAAATATTCCTGCATTCCAAAGTTGATATAAAAATACTGCGTGTAAAGTTTCATACTATTACCTTCAAGAGTAAAAATTATATGTTTTATGCCGAATAGATATATAGTAGATAGATATTATGTTGTTTGTATTCTCCAGCTAGTGTATAAAATAATTTCCAAAAGAATTTTATCGTACTTATTCACAGCTTAACATTACTGCTATCATTTATCACAGTTTCCGTAGGGAACATAGTAAAATATTTATCAGTTTCCTTTTTTTAACAACCAAACGAGTAGTGTTATGAAATTTGTTTCGTTCTGCCCGAAATTAATTTAACATGATGTATTCTAATTCAAGTTTATTGCAATATTCAAAGCTGAAGATATTTTCTTGTCAATAAATAATTGTATGTGTAAAAACATATATATATATATATATATATATATATATATATATATAATGCATAAATAAATACGAGGCTATTAATAAGAAAAAGTTTTATATAATTCGATTTATTCGTTATATAGAAATCGAATAAGCCGTTGAAAAAGATATTGGAAGAAAAGAACGGCGCGAGGTTTTAGATAATGGTATTTAGTCGGTCTTAACTGCCGAGGGATTTCCCGATATTCGATTAACATGGCTGTAAAATCGGGTAAAATAGCTGAAGGATGCGTAATTTTGAAAGTGTCGTGTGTGCCGCTCTATCACGGCGCGCGTTTGAGCGTCACTGAGATTGGACGGAGCTCGGTTCCGGTGAATGGTCGCCGTGGGTGGCCCGCTCGGTTCTCCGTGCGCCAGCGAGGCAGTCGAGCAGCGGTGGGCCTGCGTGCCTGAGCCCCCCCCCTCTCTCTATCTCTCGCTCCCTCTCTCTTCCTCTCCGTCTCTTTCCCTCTCGCTGTCGAGCGCGGGCATTTGCTTTGCTCTCGCTTCAGCTCTCGCTCCCTCTCTCTCTCTCTCTCTCTCTCTCTCTCTCTCTCTGGGGCGTACAACACAACAGTTTGCTATAAGGAAAGAGCAAGCGGGGAGAGAAGGAGGATAGAGGAGGAGGAGGAGGTAGAGAGAGGGAGTGTGAGAGGGGGGAGAGAGAGCGGAGATGATCGCAGAACCGTGACACAGTCAGCGCGCGCGGGGCCCGATGGAACGCAAACACCGTAAAGTCATTGGTGAATGACCGGCGTCTCAATTATTTGACGATTGTCGGCCACGAGATCGTGTCCCAAGGGCGAACAAGGAACGGTGAGGGGGGAAGGGGGGGAGAAGATCTTTAAAAAAATTACCGAAATTCGGATAAAACAAGAGCAGCGCGGGTGTGTGCATTCTCTAAACGCGCCCGCGCGAGATCGCGGCCGATCGCCCCACTCTCTCTCTCTCTCTCTCTCTCTCTCTCTCTCTCTCGCTCTCTCTGTCTCTCGCGCGGATTTATAATAAAATACGGTGCGCCGGCGTATATCCTCTCTCGGATTTTCCATTCGTCCCCCCGAAAATAGCAGCGCTCCCTCCCTCCCTCCTTCTCCCTCTTTGACGCTCTCTCTCTCTTTCTCTCTCAGTAAGGCTGTCTCTCCCTGACTTCTCACTGCTCCGTCTTTCACGCACACCGCGGGTCTATCTGTAACAGAGAAAAGGCATCGGGCTGAGCCGCAAAAGAGAGCCGAGGTTCGTATACGCGCGCTGTGTGTATCTTATACAGAAAGCACAAGGCCGTCGTGCCGGAGCAGTAGAGTAGACCGTGCCGCCACCCGGTGCGCGGGCGAGAGAGAGAGAGAGAGAGAGAGAGAGAGAGCTGAGGAGAGCGGACCCCTGAGACATACTATGTATACATACACACACCTACTACTCGTCCGTACTCCATACTTTGCGCCGATGTTGCTGGCCCTCGAAAATTCGAGAAAATCCGACGCTTCTTATTCTTGGAAACTCGCCTCCCCCGTCGCGTCGACCGCGAGACGTACGCGCGCGGAGGACACTTCCCGGATACCAATATGTAAGGTCCACGTGCCACCGCGGGGTCACCCCGTTGTATTTTGATATATATATATATATATATATATATATATATATATATATATATATATATATATATATTACAAGGGCCTCGCTGCTCACATAGTAGCGCAACAGCACGTGTTTTTCCCTCTCTGTGCGCTGCTGCTCGCGGGCTTTTCTTCGAGCGTTACGCTCGCCCTCTCGGCCCCGTTCCGGAGAAAATGTATACATACACATCAATGTATATATACACACGCGCGCATATATATATATATACACGAAGCGAAATACTACTACCAACTACTACCGTCAGTCGCGTCGTCGACGCTCTTCTCGGCGCGGCTTCTCAAAATATCTTTGGCCGATGCTGTTTTGCCTCCTCCTCTCTTTCGCTCTCTCTCGCTCTCTCTCTCTCTCTTACGCAGTCCTGCTCGGCTCACTCCTCTCAGCTCTTCCCATTCCGCGGCCGTTTACGCCGCGCGGACTCTTCGACTTGGAGAGCGAGAGCGAGAGAGAGAGAGAGAGAGAGAGAGAGAGAGCGCTCTGACTCGAACAAGAAAGAGCCGACTCTACTTTCCGAGCGATGACGTTGGCCTGGCAGTCCTCCTGGCATATACACCGCTGCACACCTGCCTCATCTCTCGCCTGTATATTTTAGAGAACGAAGCCCGCCAAGCTCGTCTCCCTCATCCTCCCCCTCTCGACTGTTCAGCTCTCTCTCCCTCTCTCTCTCTCTCCCTTTTGGCTCGCGGGAGCGCAAAAAATCTGTCATCGCCGCATGGAAATTTTCAGGAAATAATAGAGTAATGATGAAATGAGCCTGTTATTATACATTATATAGCTCGGGCTCTCTTGTGTTATTGGTATTCCCGCATCGGCAAGCTTCGAAAGGGGGCAGGAGATCTGGGGGTGGCGGGGGGAGGGGAGCACACGCGAGACGCCAGTGTTTAAGACTCGGCTCCGCAAACTCCGGGTGATCTTTCTCTCTCTCTCTCTCTCTCTCTCTCTCTCTCGCTTGCTCGCTCGCTCGCTCGCGGTAGCCGGAAGGGAAGGTATACACGCGAATGGAAGTCAGCTTTTTCTCTTCCTCCATCTCTTTCTCTCTTCCAACCCCCCCCCTCTCTCTCTCTCTCTTCCTCTCGCAGACAACTATAACAGCGAAGGAGAGAGAGAGAAAGCGAAGAGCAAGGCTAACCAAGAAAAATAATTACAGGGACGTCCCGTCGCTCGGCTCGATAATAAATCAAGAAATTCCTTACCCCTCGGCATGCTTCATTTTTCGACTTTTTCTCTTCCGAGCAATCAAGCTCACTTAGAGTCGAGTAAATCCGAAGGGACTCTCCTCCGCGGCACAGCGGCGGCACCGTCGTCGTCCTCGTCGTCATCGCCGTTTTTGACCGCGGCTGGCGGCTGGCGGCCCGCTCCTTATATATATAACCCCCCCCCTCCGCTTTCGTTTTTGACTCTCTCCAAAAAGCAACTGGAACATTATTTTTTCTGCTCATCTCCTCTCTTTCAAGATGCTTCCTTATTATTTTTTTTTGGCACCCCCCCCCCATCGCGCCTCGTCGGCCCTCTTCCCCCGGCTGCACTACTCGCGTGTTATCTATGTAAATAGACGATCCGCGCTCGTCTCGTCCTCGCGCGCAGTATAGTTTCGTGTATCCGGGTCGAATTCTCATCGGTTTTCCAACCGTTTCCAAAAACGGTCGCGGCGCAGAGGAGCAGCAGCATTATGTATAAAAAAAAATGTAAAAATCGAGTCGTAAACATCCGGTGGCAGCAGCTATATAAGCAAAAGTTACGAGCGCATACGCAAAAGCGAGGAAAGCAAAAGCGGTGGCGGTGCGCGAGCTCTCGCGCGCGCGTGCGGAGAAAGGGAACGAGAGAGGCAGAGATTGAGGGAATGAGAGAGAGAGAGAGAGAGAGAAGAAAGCCCGGCGCCGGCAGCAGCGCCTTTGCTGCAGCAGCATCAGCAGCCAGCTCACGGTCGAGTCGGGTCGGTCGGGAAGAGCCGAGAAGAGAAAGAGAGAGAGAGAAAGAGACGGTGTAGAAGCAGAGGGAAGGAGAACGAAGAAGAAAAGAAAAGAGAACGAGAGAGGAGCAGGGAGACGAGAGCGAGAGAGGGTTGAGAACCTTCGAGCGATGCCGAGCACGACTCGGGTGGTCCCCTCGGACCGCCGCGGAACGACCAGATACGTTCTCTCTCTCTCTCTCTCTCTCTCTCTCTCTCTCTCCCTCTCTCTCGCTCTCTGTCGAGTTATTCCTTTTTACTTCCATGCAAGAGCAAGAGGAAAGAGTAAGATAGACAGGGAGTGAGAGAGAGAGAGAGAGAGAGAGAGAGAGAGAGAGAGAGAGAGAGAGAGGATCGAGGGAGGGAAGGCGAGAGTAGCGCGACTAGACGCAACTTGTCTCGGTGCATTTCTTCAATACGAACGAATGATTAAATTTAACGAGACCCCTCCCCTCCTTTACCCGGCGCGATCGGGACCCTTTACATTTACTACAACGTCGCATACCTAATGCTCCGTATATTAAATTCAGTACGCGTTTGCGTGTTCTGCTTTCAGAGGGCGGAAGGCTGGAACGGGAGGTCAGGTACGCGACGGAGACCCTCGGCGAGGCCGCGGCCTCCACCCACCAGCTGGTGATCCAGACCCCGAAGCAGCGCGGTGGCAATATCCTTTACGCGGCGGCGCTCAAGGAGCACTTGGCCGTGCTGAAGGCCGCCACCCAGGTCACCGTTCATCTCTTCGACATGTAAGTATATCTTGGCGCATCCTTGCCCTACAGCGATCTTCTTCTCGCCCACCACTTCTCCCCCATCAAACAATGTTCGAACGAACAATAATCCATCATTGCTATATCTTTCGTTTTTGTTTTATTACAGCACCTGGGGACTGAAAGATATGTGCTACGCTGCGAGCATACCCACCTTCGACATTCACTACATAGATCAGGTCAGTGTATATATCTGTATATTCGTATATATTTAAATCGGTGGTGTAGGGTGGAGGGGATGCCCCGCCCGTGAACCAATAATAATAATAATAATAATAATATTAAAGCGCGCGGCGGCACAATGCCAATCTAACTAACCTTGCTTTATATATATATATATATCTTTTTTACAGATCTTCGATAATATCATTCCATGCGCCATCATCACGCCGCTCGACTGCTTCTGGGAAGGTAGCAAGCTGCTGGGGCCCGAGTATCCCGTTCACATACCGTAAGTGCGACCTTTCGCTACGAGTTTCACTATATGTACCATGTTGCTCTATATATAGATCATCTATTACGAACTTGTACGCGGTAAGTCAAAACTTGTCGGCGTTAATTTTTATATCGATCCTGCAAAAAATTGTCTCTTTTAAATGAGTCGTTTAATCTCGTCCGTGTCCTTTATTTAAACAAATTTCCCAAATGGTATAGAAACGAGAATGTTTGAAGATTACAGAACAAGAATCAAAAACTCAAGATGACGTTTTCAAAACATTCTCAGTTATACGTACCGTTAGATGAATTTGTTTGGGACTTTACCTTTACCGGAGCAATTTTCGGTCAATTGATATAAACAAGTAGTCTGTAGTCAATTGATCCTGTTAGAAAAAAAAATCAAACATTTTAAGTATAACTGGTGTGTAGCGTTATTTGATTCCAAATGAGCAAATAAAAAACGCGATTAGCTAAAAAAAAATAATAATTGAATGCTTTCATATAATTTTGTTAAAAACAAAAGATTTTTCTCGCTAGGTAAATATTGACATATACAGGCCCTTAATTCGAGAACTGATTATTACGCAGAAGTTTATAATTTATTTAATAAGTTTTGGCTATAGTACACGATGGTTATGTTAAACGGATGTTCTTTATCTTCACATAAACGCTATTCATAATAATTTTCTTCCGCAAATTCATTACAGTTAATCTATTTATACATAAGCATATAGAGTCAACCAATAATAATGCGAAGATTCAAAGAAATTAAAAGATGTGTCCATTGTGTCCCATGTGCATTATACAGAGGCTGGCCATCGACGAAACCGCTCCAATGGACGAACCTGAACCCCACGCAGATGCTGGAGGACGTTAAGAAGCTCGAGTACAGCTTCCCGTACAAGACCTTGGAGGACTACATGAAGCGGGCGGGCATCAGCAACGGCTACCAAAGCAAACCTTGCCTGGATCCCATGGATCCCGAGTGCCCGGAGACAGCGCCCAATAAGCACACGCAACAGGTACGGAACATATGTATATAATGTATTGTTTTTAACCTTGCGCTTCATTGTTATGTAACGTGCGGAAGACCGCGCGGCCTCTTTGGGGTCTCGTCTTTCCGTGAATACGAAATACAGACCGCTTAACCAAGCCCGGAAGTTCCATGCCGCGCGGCAGAACAATAATAATATAGTATTTGTATTGTTGTATTGCGGCACTCTAAAAGAGCTTCGAATCTTTACACAGTTAAAAAAATATATACATAACATCTACTGCCGGCACAGTTCGCATTCTATAAGTCTGGCCCAAAAAAATAGCAAACTTATATTGCTTGATTGTTATCATTAATTTTCAATTTCGTACAAATTGCTAATTTAGCCAAACACCTATAATAAATAAACAAAAAAATGCTCAAAATTACCATCGTGCTTTTTTCGATAACGAGTTCATTTTTTGTTTTGTTTTTTATTTTAATTTACGCATCACATACAGCATGATACGAGATACGACAATTTAAAATTCTATTTTATCCAACGAATAAAATAAACTTGTAAATGAAAAAATTAGTATATAGAAGCGCACAATATATAGTATAATCAAAAGAGGTATGCTATTAAGTATGAGATGAGAGAGGGTGGAGGTAGATAGAATAGAAGAGAAAGAGATGTCGAATGAAAAAAAAACGTACGAGGTGTGCCGGACGCTCCTGCTCCCTCTTTCTCTGTCACTCTGGCCAAAGCCGTACCAAGTTATATGTACGTGTGTGTGTGTGCGCGCGCGCGCGCGTGTGTGTGTGTGTGTGTGTGTGTGTGTGTGTGTACATATATATATATATGTATATATGAGTATGCGAGTCGCGTGGGTCGCGTTCAGTATTAAAATAATAAAATCGAGAGATGTGCGTCATTATTGCGCTTCGCCGGTGGTCGGACACGCAGGACGTGCCAGAGAAAGAGGAAACGCGAGAGAGAGAGAGAGAGAGAGAGAGAGAGTGAGCGAGTGAGGGAGAGAGGAGGGAGCAGCGAGGAGGAGCTAGGGGCGAAGGAAGGGAAACAAGAAAGAGAAAGAGGGACAGCAGATCGTCGGCATACATTACCGAGCCCGCGGCCCGCAGTTTCACTACCGCTACATTCGCATTAAAATGATTAATTTGACCTATAATAGCTGCAGCGATATTCGCCTCTTTATGGGATGTGTGCGCATATGCGTCTGTGTGCGCGTATGGCAGAATAAAGTTATCAGTCTGGCTCTTCGGCTAACCATATATATGCGCGTGCGTATGTATACAACCGTACGCCTCCTCTGCCCTTTCCTGTCGTTTTCTTTCTCGTTATACCCGCCGACTTTTGGAGAGGGCACCGGAGGAGGTAGCTCTACTTACTCAACTGCTCCCGAAGACGATGGCAAATTGAAAACTAGTTTTGATCGTTATAGTGGTCGCTTTTATTTTGCCGCGCCACCCCCCCCCGTCTGTAAAAGCGTCCATGTATGCGTTAATACATATACCTACATATGTACCTCCCAACAATGTATGGAATGACTCTGATCGTTTATTTGCGCTTGCAGGTGCCAGACATCGGAGCCGAGCTGACCGGTGGCTGCTACGGTTTCGCGGCCAAGTACATGCACTGGCCGGAGGAGCTTGTCGTCGGTGGTGCCAAGCACAACAAGACCGGTCACGTTGTCCGCGCAGCCGCCCTCCAAACTGTCATCCAGCTAATGGGCGAGCGCGAGGTCTACGACTTCTGGGCCAACACCTATAAAGTACATCACATCGAATGGTCGCAGGAGAAGGCCTCTCACGTCCTTGAAACCTGGCAGCGCGCGTTCACGCGGCAGGTCAAGCGACTCCAGAACATGAGCGAGTCTGGACCCTACAACCTTTTCGCCTTCAGCACGACCAGCATGAACGACATCCTCGCCAAGTACAGCGAGCTCTCTGTCATCAAGATCGTCGTCGGCTGCGCCCTGATGGTAAGTTCGCGAGATAATATATATACACATATATAAAACTAATCCTCAATCTCTCTTAACCAACTTTCGAGATATCGATAGCTCTATTAGGCAGTTTTAACGTTATACGTTCATTACATCGTTCCAGGTTGGCTACGCTGGTGTCTCATTGCTGCGCTGGAAGGATCGAGTGCGCTCGCAGTCTGGTGTCGGTATGGCCGGGGTCATGCTCGTCTGCGCGACAGTCGCAGCCGGCCTCGGATTCTGTGCCCTTCTAGGCATCCCCTTCAATGCGGCCAGCACCCAGATCGTGCCCTTCCTGAGCCTCGGCCTCGGCGTCCACGACATGTTCTTGCTGACGCACACGTACGCTGAGCTCTCGGTGAAGGAGGTGCCCAGCAACGAGCAGACCGGCGTTGTGCTCAAACGAACCGGGCTCTCGGTTCTCCTAACAGGCCTCTGCAATGTATCGGCCTTCTTCGCCGCCGCCATCATCCCGATCCCAGCGCTGCGCGTCTTCTCCCTCCAGGCCGGCATCCTGCTGCTGTTCAACCTCGCGGCCATGCTTCTGGTCTTCCCGGCTATGGTCAGCTTGGACCTCCGACGCCGACGCTCCGGCCGTTCGGATATCCTCTGCTGCTGCATGCCGGCCCGTAACAGCGACAGGTCGCTCGGGCGAACGCGCAACCTAGACCTGGTTGAGAGCCATCGCTGCTCGGCGAAACACTTGGAGCACAACGCGTTGGGTCGTTCAACTGGCCAGGCGGAGCGCCGCGAGAGTTGCACCCAGATCCTGCCCCCGACCAAGTGCGAGCAAGGCGAGCAACCCGACCTTGGCGAGGAAGAGAGCCTCACCGGCTGCGCCCAGGACGACTGCCTCAGCTTCTCGTTAACACGACTAGCGGCCAAGTATTACGCGCCATTCATCACTAGGCCCGCGACCAAAGTGCTGGGTATGATGCTGCTTGCAGGCCTGCTAGCAGGCAGTGTCTGGCAGGCAATGCACGTCGACGACGGTTTGGACCTCTCCGACCTCGTGCCCCAGAACTCGGACGAGCATGCGTTCCTGGCTGCGCAGGCTCGCCATTTCGGCTTCTACAATATGTACGCGGTGACGGGTAGAGATTTCGAGTACCCCAACAACCAGAAACTGCTTTACGAGTATCACGACGCATTTATGCGGGTAAAGAATGTGATCAAGAACGACGACGGCGGCCTGCCCGAGTTCTGGCTGAGTTTATTCCGGGACTGGCTGAAGGGCCTGCAGGCAGCTTTCGATCGGGACTACAAGGAGAACTGTATCACCTCCGAGCGGTGGTACAAGAACGCCAGTGACGAAGGTATCTTGGCATACAAACTGCTGGTACAGACCGGTCACGTTGACAATCCTATTGACAAATCCCTGATTACTCAAGTGCGCCTGGTCAACTCCGAGGGTATCATAAATCCGAGGGCGTTTTACAATTACTTGAGCGCTTGGACCTCAAACGACGCGCTAGCTTACGGCGCTTCCCAGGCGAACCTGCGTCCGGAGCCACGTCAGTGGATCTATAGCAACGATCACGAACTAAAGATACCGAAGAGTATGCCGCTGACGTACGCCCAGATGCCGTTCTACTTGCACAGACTGAGCGATACCGCTGAGATTACCGAGTTGATCGGCAGTGTCAGAAAGGTCTGTCGTCGCTTCGAGGAGAGGGGCTTGCCCAATTTCCCATCGGGAATACCCTTCCTCTTCTGGGAACAATACATGGATTTGAGGAGCTGCCTAGGCGTGGCTCTGTTGGCCGCTCTCGGGGCCAGTGTCGCCGTCATCGGGGTTCTGCTGCTCAACGTCTGGGCGGCGATCCTCGTCGGGCTATCTCTTGCTGGTGTAGTGTTGCAGCTGCTCGGTATCATGGGCTTGTGCGGCATCAAACTCAGTGCGGTACCTGCCGTGCTCTTGGTGGTCAGTGTCGGTATTGCCGTTCACTTTACCGTGCACATCTGCTTGGTGAGTCAAAATTTCGATCACGAATAACTTGGAAATTTAGATCTATATTTTGGACAAGCTAAATAATTTTATACCATTTTGTTTTATCTAGAGTTTTGTGACGAGTGTGGGCGGCCGCGATCGAAGGGTTCGCCTTGCCTTGGAGCACATGTATGCGCCCGTCGTACACGGCGCCGTAACGACTCTACTGGCCGTCACTATGCTGGCCTTCTCAGAATTTGAATTTATCGTTCGCTACTTCTTTTTGGTGTTGATCTGTCTCGTCGGCGTTGGACTGGTTAACGGACTCTTTTTCTTCCCGATTCTCTTGTCATTAATAGGACCGTCGCCCGAAGTTATACCCAACGAGCATCCCGATAGGATATCCACACCGACTCCGCCAGCTTCGCCAATTCTACAAAGATCATCAAAACCGCCAGCGCCACCAAGGAGATCACACAAGATTGATAATGCGAGATTGCATGCCGAGCCATCCTTGACGACCATCACGGAAGAACCGAATTCCTGGCAGAGCCAACAGGAATCCTGCATCATCGTACAACCAGAGGTCAAGGTTGAAACCTCTACTTGTGCCAATCAGGTTCGTACATTTTACATTGACAATGATAAAATTGTTTTTCAAGCTGTCTGCTTGGCTGTCTTACCTTCATTTACACTAACGCTTGTGTGTTTCTTACTACTAACAGAACTGCAATGGATCGGATACGAGTGGTTCCAGTCGTACGTCTCCTGTTCCACCGCCATCTCACATCACCACGAAAGTCACTGCTACGGTCACTGCCAAAGTTGAAGTTCACACACCGTTAACCAGTAAGTACCAACTCGAATATATCTACTTGACAATCATTTAATGTTTTCTTTTTGTTTATTTCAACTGTTCTAAGTATGAAGCGACACCTTTATCGATAATTTAAACAACTGTTATAGGTGGAATTGATCGGAGTGAAAAATGCCGACACAACAGTTCCAGTAGCAGGCGAAGTTCACGCTGCAGCACTTCGGTCAACACGATTGAGTCTTCTGGTTCGAGTTCTGAACCGGATTCTGATACAAACTCAAACAACAAACGTTAATAAAAGGAACAGTGCGCACGGGGACGACCGGCAGCTGTTGATTACTTATCGCTCAAAGCGGGAACACCCAGAAGGCTGACTAGGTTATAGATATGTAACAAAATTGCTTTCTCAAGTAACTGACGCGTTTTTTCTGAACGTCTTACTTGAACAACTTGAACGTTCTTACATTAGCTGAGAACTTGCGACTGACACTTCATAAAGAAAATTCGAGTTTTTTTATCGTATCTTATATTATTATTATTATAGTTTATAATATGTTACCTGTACTTACTGTTGGCAATTTAAAAATTTCTCTACGAAGAGAATAATCATCGTTAAGCCGAATGCAATATTAAATTATATTGCGAGAAAAACTCGACTTTTCTCTATAACTTATAAATTATATACACAAACTAAAATTTCTAGTTAAGCGACAAAAAAAGTATTACGTGACTAGGAATAAATTTGTCAATTCAACTTGAAGACATCTATACCTAAGATGTTTTAAAATAACTAGAAAAAATAGCCGACGAAATCCAAGTTCCTGATTCTTTTTAAAACGTGCATGGTCCATAATGTAAAAAAGCGGCCAATGATTAAACGCATTTGTCATTGAGGTTGTCTCAATTTTTGTACATAGTTTTTATCGCGAATCGCGAAGGAGTGGTGCGAAACTAGTTCAATTTGTTACCAGTGGCAGTGTGAGATTTAACGAAAACTCCCAATAAAACAGCTGTGGTAGAGATTCCATGCAGACTTATTGATCGATTTTTAAAACAAAGAATCATCAAGCTCGAGCACCATATTTATGTATCGACAGCATTAATTCATGTGCAGTGTGTGAATGTATGATGCCAACGAAATGAATCTTGATATATATATTTATTATTTATTTTAGTATTCTATTTTTTGAATTGTAAGAGAACATTAACTCATTGAGTTGTTATGCCGCAGATTTTATTTGCATTTCTTATAATTCAAAATACTATTTTTCAAATACCATGAGTATTTTTAAAATTTAATTTTATCATGTAAAATCTTGCGCCTTGGAACGTTTTGTAAAAAGTTCGAATTATTTATGTTGTACCTATAAAATAATATAAGAGTAATGTTGATGGCTCATTCAAGTACACTTGAAAATGTATAAATATGCAATGTAATGTGTGCATGTGTGGGTGCGAATGTGTGTGTATATGTATATATATATATATATATATATATATATATATATATATATATATATATAGAATATACATACTACAATGTAAAATATGAAATCTCAAAAACAATTATTTTTTATTGAATATAATGAAAATTTTCATTCAAATTAGAAAATTGATTTAATTTCAAGTCATTTTGTATACAATTTGTAGTATTTAAGTGCGATATTTAAAGAGAGAAAAAGAGAGAACGAAAGAGAGAGAAAGAAAGAGAGAGAGAGAGAGAGAGAGAGAGAGAGAGAGAGAGAGAGAGAGAGAGAGATCTATATAATAAGACTAATCATAGAGTCGCTATGATTTTGTATAGAAAAACTGTTACATTTAAAAAATTAGAGGAAAATAGTCAATTATTCCTCCGTTAAAAGCGCTCTAGTAAATTAAGACAAATTTAAAAAATGAAATTTTAGGCGCCAAACTTGCAAGATTTAATATGGCCTTATTTTTTCTTTTGTACATAAATGACGTTGTAATAAATGTAACGTACAATTTATTAAAAATTTCAATTTATATTTCATTAATCCTGAGTTTTATTCCTTTCTCTATTACTACATACTTTATACAATTTATGCATGAATCATTTGAATGATTATAACAATTTTTATTGAGTTAAATTAAACGTTTATTTGGCAAGTATGTTTATTTAGTAAAATTAATTTTTAAAACATAATACTCACTTAGCACACATCGTGCACAATGTAAATTGCAGAATGTAATTGTAGATGAAAGTATTTGTTTCGTAATAACCACGGTAATAACGATTAATTGTGCTAATAGTGCTAATATTACCTGATATTACTGATAATATATAGATAATATAACGAACCGGCGAAGAATTTTTTATAAGTACTACACAAGTCAAGTTAATGTTATAACCAATAGCTGTGCAGTCTACATTAGCTATTCTCATTTCTAATAGAGTAGAGATGGCAGAGGCAAACACCAGTTTTGCAAGTATTGCAACAGTAGGTAGAAGATAAATAAAGGATGGAGTGGGCATAGATTACCCCACCCCATTTTCGCTCTCTTCGTTCGTTCTACATACATCTATATCTACATTCTACCCGTTCTACACTTCTACGCTACATCCCATCCCATCCCATCCCAGTACAGTGCGATCTATGATACACGAATTAGGTATTGTGCGCTGTGCTGTGTTCTTCCGTCAGAAGATCAGGCGCAACGGGGTCCCAATATCTGTCTGAGGATGTCCGGAATTCTTTCTAATTCTGCGCGGACAGTTCCTCGCGTTCTAAAACACGTAACGTTATTACAGTCCAAGGTAGGTTAATTTTAATATTGATTTATTTTTTAAACATTTAATAAAGAAGCACTTTAATCATTAAATCATTAGTCTTGTGTAATGTTCATTTCACCGAATCATCGTAAAAAAATCTCGGTTAAAGGTAGACAAGTTTTTATGAGCTCACTCACTAACTATTATACCCTTGATACATGTTATATAATCAATGGATAAAAATTGCATATGCTGACTTTAAAAATACTTTTTTTACCTTTTAACACACGTGACTCTTCACGTAGTTTCTGCTGTTATTTATATTCATACAAAACTACTGTCAATAAGCTTTCTTTTTTTATTAATAAAAACTTTTTATGAAAGAACTACTGATTTATTTATTTATTTATAGGTAGTTCGAACATTATATCATGGAGGTAAGCAAATACTTCCTATTTGACATATATAAGGTAGATGTATTTCCAATTTTATATATTTTCAAATAACTAAAAATAAACAATTTAACATGCAGGAAAAACGTCATTTATTCAAGCACAGAGGACCTTAGACAGAATTATACAGCAGTAAGTTAATTAGAATTCATTGAAATATTCAAGGTTCAAGCTTTACTTAAGATATTTATATTTTAGCAGCCACAATGAGTCAGATGTATTCAAAAGTCATAGTATTCAATTAAGATATATAAGATCAACATCGTCATTATGTAAGTTTTATCAATTTAATTTGAATTTAATGAAAAAGTTATTTAATTATTTTAATGTTTTTTATTAATTGAAAAGGGGAGTCAAAAGATGTTGTGGTACCCCCATTTGCCGACAGTATAAGCGAAGGAGATGTAAGGTGGGAGAAAAAAGTTGGTGATCAAGTTAAAGAGGATGATGTTTTGTGTGAAATTGAAACAGATAAGGTAATTGTAATTATTAAAATAAAAATTTTTATTATTACAAAGTATTTACATTTCTTCTATTGTATAGACATCAGTTCCAGTTCCATCTCCTGCAGCTGGAGTTATCAAAGCATTACATGCAAAAGATGGTGATACTGTAACACCTGGAAAAAAATTATGTACCATTGAAGTTGGTGCTACTGCAGCAGCATCAGCAAAAACTGAAGCTCCCAAGCCAGCAGAACCTCCAAAACCTGCAGAAGCACCTAAGCCTGCTGCACCAAAAGCTGCAGCTCCACCACCTCCTCCACCTCCTCCTCCATCAGCTTCTGCAGCTCCTGCACAACCACGACCACCTCCTGCATCTGCACCTCCACCACCTCAAGCACCTAAGGCTTCTATGCCAGTAGCAGCTATTAAGCATGCACAAGTAAGGGAGAAAAATAAAAATTCTATAATTCAATTTCTATTTAAACTATAATAATCTTGAATGTAATCTTTTATCAGGCATTAGAAGGTGCTAAAGTACAGTTACCTCCACAAGATTATTCGCGAGAAATCATTGGAACCAGAACTGAACAAAGAGTAAAAATGAATAGAATGCGACTTCGCATTGCTGAACGCTTGAAGGATGCTCAAAATACTAATGCAATGCTAACAACATTTAATGAAATAGATATGAGGTTCTAATTAAAAATTTCTATTAATGAAGTAATTCATTAAGATTATAAGATACTATCTCAATTTATTTTTTTTTAGTGCCATGATAGATTTCCGTAAAGTAAACCAAGAGGCCTTCACAAAAAAATATGGACTTAAATTAGGTTTTATGAGTCCATTTATTGCAGCTTCAGCATATGCTTTAAAAGATCAGCCTGTAGTTAATGCTGTTATCGATGGCACTGATATTGTTTATAGAGATTATGTTGATGTTAGTGTAGCTGTTGCTACACCTAAAGGCTTAGTTGTACCAGTTTTAAGAAGTGTAGAAAACAAAAACTTTGCAGAAATTGAAATAGCTCTTGCTGCCGTTGGTGATAAAGCTAGGAAAGGAAAAATATCGATAGAAGATATGGATGGTGGTACCTTTACGATAAGTAATGGTGGAGTATTTGGATCTCTGATGGGAACTCCTATAATAAATCCACCTCAAAGTGCAATTTTAGGAATGCACGGTGTTTTTGATAGACCAATTGCTGTTAAAGGACAGGTATAAATTACAATTTTAATTAAGTACTCTTGAAAATTTCATGTTTATTTTATAAATACATTTTTAGGTTGTTATTCGACCTATGATGTACATTGCTTTGACATATGATCATCGATTAATCGATGGACGTGAAGCTGTCATGTTCTTGAGAAAAATTAAGGAAGCAGTGGAAGATCCACGAATTATTTTAGCTGGTCTTTAAAAACTTCCAGTAAAGACATCTCTTTCAATCGCTTCGAGCGCCTCTTTCCCATGAATTACGTATTTGTACAGTATCATATCATAATAATTTATTTCTTAAACAAACGTATAAGAACTACTCATAAAACTTAGAGGATTTTAATTTTTCAAATCATCAACCTTGATTCCAGGAAAGTAAAACTTTGCACTCTGTTGTAAGCGTGACAAACAAAATTTCTGGAATCACTTATTCAAACAACAGTATTTCTCTATTAAAAATATTTTTATTTATCTAATAATACATTTTCTTAAGTTTTGAAGTACTTATTATAAACTTATTTTAACAGTTTATATGAAAATTACTGTTAAAGATACTTAGTATCATATAAGATACTATCTATAAATGATACACATAAGATCCACTATATATATATTTGGTGAGTTAAACTATTTCAGTATTTAAGGAAATGCGTTATTAGTTTAAAATTTCTATCAAAGTTGTAACCATTATATCTTAATATTCTTTTGAGAGTCAAATAGTTTCTCTTAGTAATTTATTGTCCCTAAAGTTTATTGATTGAAACTGAAAATTTTTTAAATTATTTATTTCTATCAACAAGAAGAGCATTTTAAATTTTACTAACAAAAATGTTCCTCACGATAAAATATTGTAAATAAAACACGTTTTGTTGATTTAGAATGGATTAAAATAGTAAAACTATATACTATTAAAATTTCAAAACCATAAATCAATAGTTTAAAATATAAATAAACTATTGAGATAGAATTATATTAATATTATAGTAATCAATCACATTTTGTTAGTAATAATTTTCTAAATTCCATAACTCGAGCATTACATTTATTAATATATTTTGAGAATTATCTAAGAATTAAATTGAGGTGTCAAAAAGAAGCGAAGACCGGTTATAAATAAGATTTTACATAATTATTGTATAATAGATAGTTGTATTAAAAATATTAATAAAAATATCAGTCTCAACTCTTAAACTACATTATTTTTTTATCAACTATATCATTTAATGATTATTTCATTATTTATTTGTTTTTAAAGAAAAGATGAAAATCAATTCTTATATATAATTTTTTATTTGTATATAATTTTATTATTAATTGAACTTAATATAATTAAGATTTGAATTTTTAGAAACTGCAAAGTTGAACTAATATAGTATAATATTTAAAAAAAAAAAATTTATCTTGTACCTATAAAAATTTTACTTTGAATATTGTTTTATTATTTATCAGAACCGTAAATTTTTGTTTTGTTATCTAATGTCTATAAATATCAGAGAACATTAACAATCTATGTCATAATATATTTTAATAAATATTTGACTAGAAATAAAATATAAAAAATTAGAAATGGATATTGAAAATAATATAATAAAATTTAATTAAAAATTTGGTGTTTGGCGTAGATCAACAATAACAATATAGTTGGAAAAATTATAGTATCACCTATTATGTCGGTGATTAATATTCTGATTTTATTAGTACCTATAAATACCTACTGCTATCAGTGCTGGTTTAGTCTGGTGCGCTATCAGGATTGTGCTATAATCTGTTGCTACTGCTGCTGTGTTATCTGGTACTATCTCCTGCTATATTTATGTGTAAAGAATTGGGCAATGCGTATCAATATTTATAATAGCATGGTTAAGCTGGATTGAATATAGAGATAAAATTTTTTTCTTGCAAAGATGTATAAAAAAAAATTGTAATAGATATACATTTTCTCTCGAATCTGCTCATACATCGGTGTGAAACATAATAAACATATATAAAACTATACTATATTATGCAATGTTCAGTTGACAATGACTATAAAAACACTACACGTTTCTAGATACACGCACATATTTTATATATTGTTTGTAAAAAATTTTTTTCTTTTTTAAAATTCTTCGTTTAAAATAGGTGCTCACATTGAAAAATCTCTTTGACCTCTAAACGATCTTAAAAATATAGTTGTCAAGATCAAAGTCGTTGATACCCTTACATGACATTCTTTGCCCCCTACAATTTGTGAAAGTTGTTTGCAATTAAAAGTCATCAGCAAATTTAGTCATGGAGTGAATGAAAATGAAGCCAATGAGACGTATACATACACACTATTAGATTATCAGAACCCTTCAATTTTATGTTGTTTGAAGCTCTGAATTCCGCAAAATAAAGAAAGCCTTTTCCTAACTGATAAATGATAATTTTTATTTCAATATGCTTTAAGTAAAAAAATAACTATAATAAGAATAAGAAAAAAACGACGCGACAAGAAGAAATGCTATTTTTTATAATTTTTATCATAAGGATATATAATACGAATACAGTCTTTAAAGAAGCTAGATTTATGTATCACGAGGCACGTACGAATAAATATATATTTTTTTAAATAATATACATAAAATTTTATTTCAGAAAGTACTTTTAATATAAAATAAAGTGCTTAATGTTTTCAACAATAAAAAACTGTTAATAATTTTTTACCATTAAAATATGTTTTAGATCAAATAGGTATAGGGTATAAAATATATATTTTAGGAGGATTTACAGCATTAATTTTATTTATTTTTTAACACAAGGTTGAAATGTATCATTCGAGAAGGCATTCCATTTTGTTAGAAAAATATATAAATTACACCAAAGATAATTCTATACAGTAAAAATTTATAAAACATATTCTATATATACACGTATCTTATATATTTTAATACTTTTTTTTTAAATATTGAAAATTCTGTAGTACGCCATCAAGAGCTTTACAGCTGTGTACAATTAGATTAAGCTTTTACTGAGACCAGGAGCTAAAATCACAGCCGGACACACCTTAAGGATTGCGATTTAATGTAACGAACTTCTGCTAGGAATATTTATATTTTACGCAAATAATACAAAGTTATTTTTTGCCTTTTGTATGTTAGGAAACTTAATTATCAAATTATTAAAGTACTAATAGCGATTTGAGTAACTTCTTATCGATAATAAGAATAGACAATGATGGTAAAATTTCATCACCTTATATGTTTTATATATATATAGATATAGATATATATAAATCTTTCATTGTTTTCAAAACGATCGCTCGTTTTCATAAGTGGCTATAGGAATAGTCGAGTGAAGTCTAAAGTCTAAATAAATATTTGCAAAAAAGTTATATCATTGCATTATTAATCATCCGATTTAATACTATTATATGACATATTGTACTTTCGTTTTCTTTGCCATTTTCACGCACGACTTGAGAAACAACTTTACATTGTTTTCAAGTAGAAAACCGTTCTAATATACACTATATTAGCAATAATCTTTACTTAAATCATTTGAATAAACATCCTCAAATCTCGTTGTACCTTCATCCAATTCTGTACCATCAATATACTTAATAAATTAGTTAGAAATCCAAATAAATGAATAATGTATTTATATAAGCTTCACTCCGGTTCGTTAATTTCATATTTAATTTGTCTCTTATTGCGTAAAATGTTTGGCTTTTAAATAATTCAAATCCATATAAAATTTCAATTCTCGTTTCTTTGCAGCTGAATCTATTTATTTATCTTTAGATTTATTGAGAGCTTTTTCTTGACCAGTCTCAAATTTAAAAAATTCACCGCGTGTATAAATCTGAATTAAAGTCGCCTAATATAGCAATAGTAACGCGCGTTGGTTGAAACGAGATCGAGATCAATTTTCTGTAAGCAATGATGATAGTAACATTAAGTCTATGTAATATATGTGATTTATATTTAATCTATGTAATTCATGCGGTTCCATCATACCAGCTACAACGAAAGCATTTTTCAGTTGTGCAATTCCTTTCCATAATGGTGCAATTTCTCAAAAAGCTTTCGATTTTCGCTCGTCGTCTTAAGATATTTTTCTTAAACTTATCAAATTTTGCTTATTGGATGCGTAATCTTTAGTAGTATATCGATTCTGCACGACTATTAAATGGTAAATTCGAAACTTGAGAATTTAAGGTAGTCCATCTGAATGTACAAACAGTAAAAAAATAATTATATAAAACTTATAATATACAAAAAAAAAAAAAAAAAATGAAACTGCATCTGTACACAACTCGATACTACATCAACACACACTCTCCATCTTAAATTTAAAGAGAGCTCAATGAATTGAATGTACAAAAAACAATTTTGTTGAACTTTTTAAAATATACTTGCAATACTTTATACTGCTCAGGCATATTTTTAACATTATCATACGTTTGAACAGGATAATTTTTTATATAAAATATCGTGTTTATTTATCGTATTTTCTAATATTGCTTTTTAAATCTAATTCTTTTTGGCTATATATAACACATGTCTGTCTAGGTAGTAATGAAAAGTGATCGATAATTAATGGCATACGTCAAATAGCAGGTGTATAAGGTCCGCAACACGACCCCAACATTTTTCTCGTTTTATTTTACATTTTATGTGTTTCGCTATATTTGTGTAGCCATATTAAATTTATGAATTCTTCGCAAATTGTTTCTGACAAATAAGAAACTTTACCTTGACTCTTTTGGGCATGTTTGTCGATGTGTATATACCGTTCTAGGCAATTGCAATCTTCTTTCTATTATGAAACGGATCGCTGCAACGATACGCTTTAAGATTGTACTCCAGTACTTTACTTTAATTTCGATCATGCCATGGCAGTTGCTTCTGTGTCACTATACGAGAACTCGCTAACTTATAATGAAGATACGTAGAGTGAATAAATGATAAATTTATTTCGCTGTGATACTTGTGAAAACATATTTAAATAAATAAAATACAATATTAAGAGAAATATATATTTTTCAAACATTTGAATAGTTCCACAGTTGCGATGTAAAACGGCGACGATATCACTGAAGCGATTAAGTCAAATTTGAGATTAACTTTAAAAGTAGCTAAGAATTTTTTTTTTTTTTGAAGGAGATAAAGTTAAAATTGTGAAGACTTATAAATAAACTGAAAAAATTACTATTTGTACGTTTCGCCCTCGGTTACCTGCTGAGCCGTCAGACAGTAGGATAACAGGTAAAAAATTACTAAACGTACGATGCTTGTTCGAGTAATCGAGAATTTATAATATGAAGACAGGTAAATTATTTATGGGAGAAGAATATTGTGTTAAAATTAATGATTTCAAATTTTTCATTGCATAAGTCTGTACACAGAAAAGCATATTTTTATATACTATTTTCACATATATAATACTGAATGATATATAATTCAGGAAAATTGCATATATAAATTATAATAAAATCAGAGTTTATTGGATCGACATTTCCAATATTGAAATATATGTTTCCGTTTATAGTATATTTTTTCATACGATATATAAGGTTACGAATTGTTAATAGAATATAGTTAAAACTTATTTTCATGATGAGAAATATATACGAGATTGAAAGATAGACTTCTATACTATCTAAACGCATGTTTATATGTATTTGAATCTGATATATATTAATTTCATTTCATATTTGATTTAGTATATATTTTGATTATTATTATTTTACGAGTGCTGCGATTTAATCAATAAAATAAGATTGCATGTTAAGGTTGGGATATGTAAAATCACATCTCTTATTAATTACGTATATAATTTTTTTATACATATATGATTATTTAATAGTACTATGGTTGTTTCGTTTAAAAGAACGCTTCATTTTATAAGCAGTGAATAATTTTATTGCTGTTCAAATAGATTAATTTGAACGCATCTAAGAATTTATCAGCATCATCGCAGCATTAGGTATACATTTATTAGGACATTGAATTTTTATAGTAAAATACATAAAAATGGTGGTTTATCGAACTTATCTCGGAAAATAAGAAAAGTTTCAAAATTTTAAAAATAAATATTTCATATGTTGTGTACAGGGTAGTCTCCAACATTGCATGTGCCTTGTATGTTTATAGACCATGATGTCCACCAACGGATTATTCAAATCAAACATCAGATATTGTTTTCGAAATAATATATTCTGAGAAATAATAATTTCTAAGTACATTTCATTTCGAAAACAATTAGAATTACAAGATTCAAACATATCTAATCAAACATTTCTGAATAATTTCTCTCTCATTTTAAAGTCTTAAATTAATTATTTCTTCTTCTAAATATTTATCTTTAATTTTGTGAATTGTTAAATGTAGAAAAATTCATAATAACCTTAGAGTTTCATTCTTTACCCATAGTAATATTTTCACATCATAAAATAGTCATGACACTATGAAATGTATAAGTTTAAAAAATTACAAATGCTCGAATAGCTTATTTTGGGGTTTTATAATTAAGTTCGGTATCTACGAGTTTTTGTATGGTTTCGTATATCTGATTTTCCCTATATTCAGTCTATAGCTATATTTGGTTTTCAGAGTTACCAAATACTATTTGACGTCCCTGATACAGAGAATCTGTACATAGAGTTTTTAAATTTTTCCAATTCGCCCATCAAAACAGGGAGTGCTAAGGCAGAAGTCTGGAATTCTTTCCATAAATTATATTGCTGGTACTGAAAAAAAGAATAGAATACAAAAAGTTATTTTCATGAGTCTACGAGTTTAGTTTCTGTAAATCAATATACATAATCAGTACGCCAAAAAACATTATGTATAAATTTTCAACAAAATCAGGCCAGGGTACTAAATGAATGCAGCTACACTACACCGATCCTTGATACTTGATGGGGGCCCCGAAAAGAATTTGTTGAATTTTTCTTCAAAATTATATCCTTTGCACTAAAAAGGTATATAGAAGAAAAAATACATTTTAACGAGATTTAAATTTTTGTATCTATCAATTCCCTATATAATGAAGCTATTATTTATATAAATAGACCTTTCTACACCGTGATTTTTATAAAATTGTCATCATATAAATGCACCATTTGCGCCTACATTTTCTCAATACATTATGCATTATCGACGCCCCAAAAATATGCATGTTAAAGATTTTTTAATAACTTGTATTGTATGTTTGCTTGATAAAACCTGAGACTCGCTGAGTTTCAAGGTGGCAGGCGCAGGACTGCGATTAAGGCTACGGGACAACTGTAAGACTAGGAGACATAGTCTAAGTAGATTGGCACGATTTGATTTGTATATAACAGCAAAGAAAGTTGTCAAGTACTCAAACACATGCGCTCATTAGAGTCACCGGTGCATACAGGACCGCCTCGACCGACGCTCTAGCAGTGATAGCGGGCAAGCTCCCCATCGTTCTAGAATGCAGACGTAGAGCGGAACTGTACGCAAAACTGTAAAAATGCAGCAGCGCTTGAAGACCAACGTCGTGCCGCGCGAGAGATATCAGAAAGATATCTCGATGACTGGCAAGATATCTGGGATAACTCGACAAAAGGTAGGCTGACACATTGACGGATTGGATCAGGCCGTCGTGATGGATGATCCAATTCCTCACTGGTCATGGAGACTTTGGGTCTTATCTCTCTCGCTTCCATCTGAGACAGAGAGAGAGAGAGAGAGAGAGAGAGAGCGATACATGCTCATGTGGCGAGGCGGACACGCCAGAGCTGGGGATCTGTCCCAAATACGAAGAAATTAGGATCAGGTTCCAAAGAGAAAATAACACCTCTATTAAGGTAAAGGCTCTATTGAGCCAGGAAAATTACTTGGCGTTCGAATCGTTCGCCAAGGAACTGCTAAAGTGCAATGAAGCACTTGAAGGTCTAGAGAGTCTTCTTGCCACAGAACAACTAGAGGAACCTGAATAGGTAGGTAGGGAACGACTGGCAGTTCGAAGGAATTGACGGATTTTAAAATCTAATCCTATACATGGCAATTTATTAATTTATTTTCCTAAATAAGTAGACCGGTACTATACACCGGTCTACAAACATATAAATACACAACTTCAACAAATATACACAACCAGCCTATACACTGATTAACAACTTTAGTTTGAAAAAACATAATGCAATAAACAGTGATTCGGAACCCACTATAAATTGGAGGTCTAAAAAAAGTTACACTGATGTATTGATCTGCAACTAAAAGAAAAGTTAAGCAATTAATGAAAAGTTTTGGAGCACAACCGGCCGCTAAAACGAAAGCTAGATGCGGCCGGGAACGTTTATGTGTAACAAAGCATAACCGAGACCTTTTTTTTTTTTAACAAAAAAAAAGTTTATTTAGAGTTAAATTTATACTGGTTTACGTTATATCACAGTTTATCTGATTTAAATGGACACACAACAAAATCAGTTAGTTCAGATATGGCTATGGTTTAAATACATGGTTTATATTTTCGAGCGTTCGTTCGAGCGATAAGCGATCGAAATCGTTTCGATAATATATCGAAATATATTTTTAAATCACTTGACTAGTGCCTGCTAGCTTGTAGCTGCTGTCTGCGGCCCTGCCGGTCTCTGATTTTTAATATCTCGAGCTCAAGAACCGAGAGTTCGAGAAGTATCGAATCGAATACAAATAAAATGGCGGAATTGAATGATTGATCCATATATACCCATACGAATGACTTAGTGATTTCCAACATTGGTTACATTTTATAAGTAATGGTAAGTTAATAAATATACTGTTACATATAAAAAATAATCCTAAGTTTACTTAA
This sequence comes from Sycobia sp. Sy_11, assembly GCA_018907035.1. NCBI lineage: Eukaryota > Metazoa > Arthropoda > Insecta > Hymenoptera > Epichrysomallidae > Sycobia > Sycobia sp. Sy_11. The sequence continues at coordinate 6,713,202 of JACCIC010000005.1, forward strand.
TTCTATATATTTAAACATGATAAACTTTATAAATATTTTATTAAAATGAAATTATATTTATTAGCAATGTTTGAAAAAGATAACCTAGTAGTTTAAATTATACTAATAAATATATATATATATATAGATAGATATTCATACATATATTAAAAATATTACCCTTTTTTATTATTAGGGTCAAAATCAATCAGGTCCAGGTGGGGCTGGTGGAGATAAAAAAGACGATAAAGACAAAAAGAAAAAATATGAACCTCCTGTGCCTACAAGAGTAGGTAAAAAGAAGCGACGTACTAGAGGTCCTGATGCAGCTTTAAAGCTACCTCAAGTCACTCCCCATACTAGATGTAGATTAAAGCTTTTAAAGCTTGATCGAATTAAGGATTATCTCTTAATGGAAGAGGAATTTATTAGAAATCAAGAGCGTTTAAAACCTCAAGAAGAAAAAAATGAAGAAGAAAGATCAAAAGTTGATGATTTGAGAGGAACTCCTATGTCTGTTGGGACTTTAGAAGAAATCATAGATGATAATCATGCAATTGTTTCTACATCTGTTGGTTCAGAACATTATGTTTCTATTCTTTCTTTCGTTGATAAAGATCAACTAGAACCAGGATGTTCTGTCCTCTTAAATCATAAAGTTCATGCCGTAGTCGGAGTTCTAGGTGATGATACAGATCCAATGGTCACAGTAATGAAACTTGAAAAAGCTCCTCAAGAAACTTATGCGGACATTGGAGGCTTGGATGTTCAAATTCAAGAAATTAAAGAATCCGTTGAACTTCCTATGACACATCCAGAATATTATGAAGAAATGGGTATTAAGCCTCCAAAAGGAGTTATATTATATGGACCACCAGGAACGGGTAAAACATTGCTGGCAAAAGCAGTTGCTAATCAAACATCAGCAACGTTTCTTAGAGTTGTAGGATCAGAACTTATTCAAAAATATTTGGGAGATGGACCAAAGCTTGTTAGAGAGTTGTTTCGAGTTGCAGAAGAACATGCTCCATCAATTGTTTTTATTGATGAAATTGATGCTGTAGGTACAAAACGTTATGAAAGTAATAGTGGAGGAGAAAGAGAAATTCAAAGAACTATGCTTGAACTTCTGAATCAATTGGATGGTAAAAGGCTAATTTAATACTATTGTATATTTGATTGTCTTTTGTAATATGATTATATTACTTTATATACAGGCTTTGACAGCAGAGGAGATGTGAAAGTTATTATGGCAACAAACAGAATTGAAACATTAGATCCTGCTTTAATTAGGCCTGGTCGTATTGATAGAAAAATAGAATTTCCACTACCAGATGAAAAAACTAAAAGAAGGATATTTAGCATACATACTAACAGAATGACCTTAGCACCTGATGTTAATCTTACTGAATTGATTATGGCAAAAGATGATTTATCAGGCGCAGATATAAAAGTAAGTTTTTCTTGCAGTTAATTAATTTGTTATCTTAATAAATGTCATCTTTATATTTATGATTGTATTGTAACAATAATTACCAATGTAGGTTTACAATTTTTTTCTAAACATAATATATAAGATTTTTTAGAGAATTGTTTTTAAATAACTGATGCCAAGACTAGAATACAGAGTAATCAAATTAGGTCGCCTTTACTAATTCATTTTATGTTTAATTTAATATGTGTAATTGTTTAACTCTTTTTATTTTTAATTAATATTTTCTTTTTTCTATTTTCTATTCAGTTGTAAAAAAGTATTATCCTATTAAATTTTTCAATGAAAAAAATAATTGAATATTTTAGGCAATATGCACTGAAGCTGGATTAATGGCATTACGAGAACGACGCATGAAAGTGACAAGTGAAGATTTCAAGAAGTCAAAGGAAAGTGTATTATATAGGAAAAAAGAAGGTTCTCCAGAAGGACTATATTTATAAAAATATTTCTATTTGTTTTTTATTTCCAAATCATTTTACAGTGTTTATCGAAAATATAAGTAAAATAAAAATCATTGCAGTTTTTTTAAGACAGCATTAATAATTTATTTTAACTTATCAGTGTAAATTATATTAAAAAATATTTAATAAGTCTATTAATAGCTTTATATTCTAACGTAAAATCATCCTATAAATTTTATTTACATTTATATTTACTTAATATTACACAGATCTTAAAATAAATTTTAATAAATGCGTCAAAAATTTCATTGTTTTTAATAAATGTATATTATAAAGGCTTTTCAAAGTTAAAGATTATTAAATACAAGTTTTCATTAAGTATTATAATAAAAAGCTTTTCAGTAACAGTAATTTTTACTCAAAATTAAAGACAAATTTATTATTGTATGTTTTTTAAATTCATTATAGATCCTAATAACAATACATTAACATTAATAAATTGTTAAACAAATTCATTTTTTCTAATTACACTTTTTACAATTGCAAAAAATGACAAATACAAAAATAAAGTAATTATATACTTTGAGTCCATGTAGATTTTTATAAAAATAGTATTACAAAATATAGCTTAAAGAAAAGTTATAATATATAAATGTATAAGACTAACAATCAAGTATAACTATTTAAAAGCTCAAGACTAACATTATATTTTTTTAAAAGAGGATCAAAGTAATTTTGTAAACTCTTTAAAATTTTGTCTGAATGATCTTTTTGACAACTTTCTATTTCCTTTATTGTTTTTTCAGATAGTTCTGCAGACTCCTTATTTTCTGCAGTACATAAGCAACATATACCTTTTTTAGTATTAGCCAAAATATTTTCTATTTCTGTAGGGTGTTTCAAATCTTTTGTTACAGAATTTGCAAGCCCTTTATAAACTCCTAAAAGAAAAGTTGTTTTGAATGCCTCCTTATAGCCCTTATCAAAACCATGTTGAAAAACTGACATTGATCCATCTGTAATTCCTTCTCTATATCCTGCCTAAAACATTACATATGCTTAATTATATTCATTTACTTACATGTGCTATAATAAAAGTTAATTCTATAACGAATGATTAGATTTAATCATAGTAAAGTATTTCTATTACTTTAGAAGCAGAATTTATGACTCTGTTCCATGTTTTTGACGCTAATTCTAATGAATCTTTGTCATTGTTATCAGAAGAATCCTCCATTAAAATAATAATTATTTTCTTTTACTTAATACCGTACTCAATACAACTTAAGTATTGTAAAAATAAACATCAAATAAACTATAGAGGGTAGAGAGGATTGGAAACTTCGCTCGCTTTACCTGGCTTTTAACGGGAAAAGCTTATCAAAAATTAACCGGAGATGGTAGTTCAGATTTTGTCCGATAGACGTCGCTGTTTTGGAAATCCTTCTATGGTTCTGCGTGCAACAAAAAGAGAAAGCAAAAGCCAAAGCGAGTAAGGGAAGAAAAGAAGCAGAAGTAGGGGAGCAGAGATTTAATTTTTCCCTCTCTCCACGCTCGCTGCATACCGCCACTTTTTTTTTCTTTAAATATCCATACATTTGAACGAGCAACCTCATAGTGTGTCATGACCTTGCGGCCAATTCTGTCCCGAAGTTCTGCCGCGTAATTTGACACGATTTTAGCGGAGTTTCCACTCCTCTCAACCCTCCATACAGGTAATTATGGAGGGTAGAGAGCAGGAGTGGAAACTCTGTTCGCTTTACATTGGAAAAGCTTATCAAAAACAAGCCGAAAATGATAGTTTAGATTTGTTCGGCAAATGTTACTGTCTTGGAAATCTTAGCTTTTGCTTTCTCTCTTTCTTGCACGTAGAACCGTCTAGGGATTTCCAAGACGGCAACATCTACCGGACAAATCTGAACTATCATTTTCAGCTTATTTTTGATGAGCTCTTTCCATGTAAAGCGAACAGAGTTTCCACTCGTTCTCTCTACCTTCCATATATGTAACTATATACTGGAAAACATTCATCATTAGTAATGTTCCCCGATATCCAAGCGACATTAGTGCAGTCTCCTAGTTGCACGGCCATAACCGTCATATATGAAATTTATATGCAGGATGCGTAATTTGAGAAATTAATAGATTCTATAAAAATAGCTTTTCTACAGTGAAAGTAATATTGAATAAAAAAAATTATTTAATTATTTCAACGTAAATTGTTACTATGAACATATACATGTTTCTGCTGAAAATGCGTTATTAAAGCTAATTCAAAGTCTTTGATGATTGAATTATTTTCCAAAACGCTTCTTCATTCCAAAATTCATGGACTTCAATTTTTATAAAGAACATATTTGTCACTGTCACACACCACACTCATATGGTAGGTGAGGCTCAAAGGAGAGGAGCATTGCGCATCAATTTCTGAAACTGCGTTACGGCCCTGACGTTTCAGGAATAGAGTAATTCTCACCGTAACGACAGTCACTGATTCACGCTGCCTGGAATCTCCGGAAGACCAAGTATCTTCCCCCATTAATGTGAATATATTGCACTGTATAATTAAAGAACTTCACGGTCGATTTGTTTAATAATTAACACTAACAAAAAATAATGCACGGAGATAAGCCAAATACACACAGAAATCTATCATTAGTGCGAGTATACGTATATAATCTCCACGGAAAGTATCTGTACCATTTGTCAATAAGAATCTTTTATCGATATATAGACTTCGAGCAATTTTTTTTTGTTTTATATATATTATATATAATTTAGAACGAAGATTACACTGCTCGCGATGTATAAGGAAGAGGTCTTCAAGACATTTTCGATCATTTTCAAATGTCATTGTCTTCTATACAATGTTTGGCTTTATTCCTTTACCTTTTTTACTATTTCTCCTTCATCCACAAAATGCGATACATTTTGTTTCGTAAATCAATAAATTCTATCATAATTTTTTCATGATGTTGATCCTTCATTCATCCGGGAATTTGTTTATTTGATCGACGTATACCATACTGATTATTTTTATCATAATTAAAAGTATCAAATCGATGTATTTATTCTTGATAATTTTATATATATGAATGTCTTCTACTTCATATATCAAACTATCAGTGTCAGTATATAGAAGTTTACACTTCGTAACGTATACAGGTTCTTTTTGAAAATCTTTATTTCATAGTAACTCCTTCAATTCATTCCTTAATTCCAACAAAATTTGTACTATTATCGCTATATATATCCTTACTTAAACCGTGACGCAAAACAAATCTTTTAAGACTATTTAAAATGTATCTGTTCACAAATCGTTTACTAGCTCTATATTCACCGCCTTGGTGACGAAACATATGAAAATACATGTATATGATTTTATAGATGTATGAGATCGCAATTGACCCTTTCTTAAGAAAGGACCTGCATATTCGACGCCGAAGGTAGAAAAAGGTCGAACAGGTGTTACTCTGGATTCTGGCAAGTTACCCATTATCCTGGTAGACTCAATCGGTTGCACTCGAAAGCAGCCTACGTATTCTCTCAAAATACATTTAACCTATTTTTTAATTGACTTACGAATAGATGCTATTATTGTTTGATATCCTACATGTAAAAGTCGCTCCTGTTCATAATTTATCAACAATTTTGTAACCTTGTGATTTGATGCAAGAATCATAGCGTGTTTTTAATCATATGAAATACAGGCATTTTCTAATCTACCCCGCTCTCTAAGCAAACCTTGTTCGTATAAAAACGGTAATAATTCTTTTATTTTTTATATTTTATGTCAATTCTTATTTCTTTTAAGCATTTCGATTTCAGAATAAAATGTTTCTCCTTGTGCTTGTTTAATAGTACGCATCATAGCACGTCCAGTTTCTTCATTTGTCACAGAACCGAGCTATCCTATTTATATCTCACGACTATTTATGACCGCAGTTACATTTGTTTTTGTGACTACTTGCAGCTCTACAATCTTCAATATATCGGAAAACATATATCATCGTGCGAATTAATTTCGAAAACTATGAAGACAGTATTATTTTGTTATTAAAATTATTTAAGTGCAGAGTGCAAATTACTTTAATTTTTGTTTTTTTCTTCGAAAATGTCTGCTGATGAAGAACTTAAAGGAGCGGGCCAACTTGTTTATTTTTTCGAGAGCCGACGGAAACCTTCTCATCATAATTTTGTGTTGAGTACATCCGTTGCATTAGTCCCTCTTGATATGCTATCAGCTGGATTCATACTAGTCGGTACGTGATTCCAATTCTTGTTCGTTAACTCGTGGATTTCAGTAACTCGATTAGCTACAAATATTTTCTATCTCGACGGTGATTAACTTATCCATGTTAAGGTGACTGACGGATCACTCCAGTAATACCACTGGTTACGCTCTAAATTACAAGCTGTTGTAACTCTTCGCACTAGCTGTGTAAGCATGAAAAATGAATCGTGATAAATCGTTTTTTCAACATGTCCTTTTGCACTATTTTGATTTTTAAAAAGTGTAGCAGAAACTTATCTGTTCTGAACAACCGAAAAATTTTGGTGGGACCAACAGGGTATGCTCTACTACGGCTGCTAAATCGAATGAAACCGTGGCTACCGAGGTATACAAACGCCAATTGAATTATGTGTAACAGAAATCGTTCGAACGTAGATCAGTAATCGTGAGCAATAGGCGCAAAGTCATTCTCTTGCATGATAACGCTTGGCTACATGTTGAAAAAGCTCCTTGTTAAAAATACCTTTTTGGAGATTTAATGGGGAGTGTTGCCGCACCCAGCGTACTCGTAAGACATAGCGCCTTCTGATTACCACCAATTCAGATCTATGCAGTACGACCTAGGTGATATGCACTTTCGACATGTACAAGAAGAACGAGAATTTGTGGATAATTTGATCGCCTCGAAACGTTCATCGTCCTTTCGCCATGGTATCACCAGAAAGATCGAAAAAAGTTGTAGAAAATGACGGGAAATATTTTGGTTAAATTAACGTGTATCCATTTCCAATCATAAATGCATAATGTATTGAAAATTAATATTCGAAAATAGATATATACGCCAAAATGATTTGAATATTAGAGAATGTTGAATTTTTATTGTTGATTAATTACGAATTTATAAATAATCAAAGCTATTAAAATATTGAAAAACTTGCAATTCGAAAAATTATACATTTTTTATATTAATTTTTAGAGAAAGAAGGATTTTTAAGGAAAAAACCTTTAAGATCTGTTTTTATGAAATGCACATTTACCGAGTTCCATTTTTGTATGGGAATTATGGTAATATTTGAGAGACATCTTCGTGTAATATGTCATATGCAATATTTCTGTATTATTACATAGCACCTAATAGGGACTTTAATAAAATATTCCAGAAATATACTCGTATTACATGATAATTTTTCCGATTTCATATAACAGGAATATTACAGATACATTACAGAAATATTTCTGTTAAATTATTGCAGAAACTGTAATATTTTAAAAGTGATATTACAGATATATTATTATAATATAACTTGGTGGTTGAGATAATATAAAAAAAATTAATGTAAAAAAGAATGGTAAATGTATAATATGTATGTTAATTTAATTATATATATAAGGATAGTGTTCAGTCCATTTTTCTTAAAATATAATACTTATTTAAAAGTAGTCTTCATACAGATAAAGTTTGACGCGCTAAAGTTAGACACGCGATTTCTAAATTTTTATTATCAACATCGAAAAGAAATAAATGAATCGCGCGAATAGAGTGTTTAAAAAAATCAACACCAACCGGTAGATGATCGACACTGAAAATAATACAACTCAACGTCGAAAGTATCAGTCTTTCTTCCTTGTCTCGCTCATTGAGCTTTGTTTGATAATCATTGAGTTATATGAATAATTATGACGGAATAATAATCACAATTAATGTGTAACATGAGCACTTTGGTGTGAGTTAGTTCGTGCTCCGGCTCAACCCGCCTCGGCCCCTAGTCGCTCAACGCGCCACTAGGTTCGTTTGTGCAAGGATATTTGTTTTAATTTTTACGGTGTATACTGTACTTTGGCCCACGCTCAACACACCTAGGCCCTTGGTCGCTCAACCCGCCACCAAGTTTGTTCTAGTACACGCGAACCCGCGAAAATCCAATTCTCACTCTCGCTCAACCCGCCAGAGTTTGAATTGAATTTTTATTAAATTTATTTACCATTTTATTTCTTTCGTTGCTGGATTTGGGAAACTGAATAAGTTTAAATTTTGTTAAATATTAAATAAGTTTATTTAACAAAAAAAAGAAAATTAACAAAAATTTATAAACAAAAAATTTAATAATAATGACAATAATAAAACAATTAACAATAAAAGGCTCTTAGTTATCAGTAGTTTCTCTAACGCCCGCTTTGTCGCCATTATCCGCTGTAACAAAATAATCAAATTATATCATAAAATAAATTTATTTTATGATGCACATAATTTTAAATAATTTATTTCTAATTTAAAATTTACAAAATTTTAATTATTATTTATTCCGTTTTTCGCGTCTCGCCCCGAGTGTGCGGAGATTTGTCGCCCGCTATCGCGCCGACGACAGGTCCCCCTCGAAAAGCCAGTTTCGAGGTCGCTGGCACACTGAATTTTCGCAGTCAGTGCGGCTCTATTTGAGAATTAGGAGAGAGCGTTCGCTCTCCCCTTACCGCACTGTACCGCGCCGTAGTTTTGGGCAGCGACGTCGCCGCTCGCGAGAATTCGCGAATTGATTCGCGAATTATCGCTCGCCGCCGCTCTTCAAGCCGCCTGCGGCCAGAGAGCGCTCGCTCATCCTCTCCGCTGCCGGCGCTTTATCCCCGCGCCGCGCCGCGCCACGAAGCCTTCGGCGCCCCCCCTTCGCCGCGCCGCGCCGCTCACGACTTCGCGACTTATTACAAATATTAAAATTTCTGCGCGAGACTATTGTCTCGTCGCATCTCCCCCTTCCCCCGTGAAGAGTGAAACGCGATAACAAAAAATGAAACGGAGATATACTATTTGAATTTATTATGCCGGACTCGGTGAAATAATTTGCGAGGAACCCGGTTTCGCGCATATTATAACGTTGATTTTTCGATAATAAAAAAAAACAAACCTTTAGGTTTTCCGACTCTTATCGCTCCTGTTGTGGGAAAGCTAAGGGTCTCGGGCGCGTCTGTAGCCGCTCCAGCCGCACCACCAGGACCGCCTTACTGGTAGGCTGATATTCTGCCGTTGCCAGTGTCTGCTGTGGGGTGGGCTGAGGGAAATATCCCTCATCTCCAGCCATCTCCCCGAAGTACGAGGTATCCTGAGCGTCTAGCCAACGCTCGAATTCCTCGTATAGCTCCTGCGGCGTCATATTCATAATAGCGTCCATCTTAACTTAAGCACGGTAGATTTTACACTGATCAGATTTGTTCTCTTTAAATTTAATTCAATCTTAAAGTTAGAACGTGTTGAATAGTAGGCAAGGGCGTATTTGTTTACTTTTATTTCCCGACTCGACCGTATGTTCGAATTTATCGTCGAGGTAGGGAATTGTAAAGCCCATGCCTATATACAAAATTATTTGTATAGTTGGTTGATTATTTAAACTTTGTGTCTTGATCGTGTGTGTTTGCGGAATATAGATTCTCCATCGTGAGTCGCGTTTATTTACGAAAAACAACCTTTTTCCTCCCGATTTATTTCCGAGCCGTATTACATTGTACTTATCATTAACTCGCTATATACAGAATTATTAACTCGCTATATAAAATTAGTAACTCGCTATTTTAAATTATTAACACGCTATTTTAAATGATTAACACGCTATATACAGAATTATTGACTCGCTATATAAAATTAGTAACTCGCTATTTTAAATTATTAACGCGCTATATACAGAATTATTTACAGAGATCTCGCTTACTTAATTATCTTATTTACTTATTACTATTGCCGGCAATGTACAATATTTTACAATTTTACAAAATTATTTACAAAAATTCACGTATCGTAACCGGTATACGGTTTTATGTCCTTGACATGAATTTTTTCTATTAGTTTCCCATCTGCTCCGTGCAGATCAAATATGACTGGGGAAACTTTCTTTATTATTGCAAATGGCCCACTATATTTTTCGCAAAGTTTTGCATTGAGCTGATTTGCTTTATTTGACAGTATGTGTTGACGCTTCAGGACTTGTTCGCCAACACGTGACTGCCAATCGCGTCGGCGTAAGTCATAATATTTTCTCTGTCGCGAGAAAGACTGTGCCGTTTTTATTTTGGCGAGCTCAAGTGCTTCCTGAATATTCCTTATCCTTTCTTCTGCTTTTGATTTTGAACGCTGTCCTATTTCTTGTTTCAGGCTACCTGGTGCGCTTAGCTCTCGTCCGAAATTTCAATAAGCTGGCGTATAACCCGTGCTATCGTGCATGGCTGTGTTATATGCAAATGAAATTTCGTTTAGATAATTATCCCATGTTTTTTGGGACTTATCTATGTACTGTTTTACCATAGTTTTTACAGTGCGATTTACCCGTTCTACAGGATTGCACTGGGGTGAATACGGTGGCGTTGTTCGATGAGTAATTTTCGCATTTTTTAATATTTGGCTCATTCGAAATAAATTGTCTACCGTTATCACTCACTATTACTTGCGGGCATCCAAAACGTAATATAATCTGTTCTTGGATTGCTCGTCCTATGGCAGCACCCGTTGCTTTCCGTAATGCACGTAGTTCGATCCATTTCGTTAATCGATCCTGCATTACAAGAAGCATAATATGTCCGTTATTCGATCGTGGAAGAGGCCCCACCAAATCAACAGAGACCATCTCCCATGGCTGTGTTACATTTGTCGCGTGCATTTTTCCCGTCGGGGCTGACTGTTGTGCTTTATGCTTTTGGCAGTTTATACACGCGCGTACGTACCGTGTGGCTTCACGGAACATGCCTGCCCAGTAGTAGTTTTTAGCTAATTTTGCTAACGTTTTAGCTACTCCTAAATGTCCTGCCGTGGGATCATCGTGGTTTTCCCTCATTATTCGCTGTTTTTCTGAATCATTTATGCATATTTTCCACTCGCTTAATTCATTTGTTTCATTAAAATCAAGCGTGTGTAATATGTGCCGATACAATCTATAGCCTTCTATCCTGTAATCCGGAAAATCTTTCGGATTTTCTGATACCGATTTATAAGTTTTCTCGTACCATTTATTTTCCGTTTTGGATATCGCATTTATTTCGACTGGATTCCGTGATAGTATGTCGGCCACGTTGTTTTCTGTCCCTTTTCGATACTGTATATCGAAATCCCATTGTGCTCATTCCAGTGCCCATCGTGCTAACCTTCCTGATGGATTATCTAACTTCTCCACCCATTTTAATGATTGGTGATCCGTTACCACTGTAAACGGATAACCTTCTAGATATGGGCGCATTTTCCATATGCCCCACCGCACAGCTAAACATTCCAATTCAGTGACGGAATAATTTTTTTCAGCTGGATTTAGTGTGCGGCTAGCATATGCAATGACGTTCTCTTTTTCTCCGTCTATCTGTGTTAGCATGGCGCCTAGGCCAAGTAGACTCGCATCTGTTTGCAGGACAAAAGGCATATTCCAATTTGGACATGCCAAAACAGGAGCTTCCGTTAAGTTTTTCTTTAGCTCTTCAAAAGCCGTTGCTTGAACCTGTGTCCATGTCCATTCTGTTTTCTTTTTTAATAGTATACTTAACGGTGCTGCTGTTTTTGACACATCTTTAATAAAACGTCTATACCAGGAAAGCATTCCAAAAAATCTTTTCAATTCTTTTTGATTTTTTGGTGGTGGTATTGCTGATATCGCTTTAATTTTTTCAGGATCTGTTCGGATTCCCTGTGCATCAACCACGTGTCCCAGATACGTAAGTTGTGACCTTGCAAATTTGCATTTTTCTGGATTCGGCTTTAATTTGGCAGCCCGCAACCTTTCAAAGACTGTCTTTAGCAATTCTTTATGTTCTTTGTATGTCTCGGTGACGATAATTATGTCATCAAGATATGCAAATGCATTTGGTGCCATATCGGGTGTAATAATTGTATCTAGCAATCTCTGAAACGTTGCTAGGGCAGTATGTAAACCAAAAGGCATTATATTGAACTCATAAAGGCCTCGTCCTGGCACTGTAAAAGCCGTAAGAGGCTTACTTTCTTCTGTTAGGTTAATTTGCCAATAGCCATTTTTAAGGTCAATAGTTGACAGTATTCGTGCGCCCTGCAACTTATCAAGAATTGACTGTATTTATGGCAGGGGGTAAGCATCCTTTTTCGAAATTTTATTTAAACAGCGAAAATCCACACAAAATCGAGGTTTGCCGTCTTTTTTCCTTGCGATTACCACAGGACTACTCCATGGGCTGTCTGACGGTCGTATTATGCCCTCCTTTATCATTTTATCAACTTCTTCGTTGATAATTTTTTGCATTGCCGGGTTTCTAGCTCGGTAACGTTGTTTTAATGGTGTAGTGTCCGTCAGTCGTATTTCATGTTTCACACAAGGCGTAGCCCCTTTAATAGAATTAAATTTTTGCATTTCTGTATTTATAAATCTTTCTAAATCTTTCTTTTGCTGTTTTGGTAACTCTTGCAATCCTGTTAGAAATAGTAATATATTTATAAATCAAATCTCAAGTATTCAGAACCTTCAAACAGGATTGTTTTTTTTCTTTCAATGAAACGTCGATGTTCAATTTAGTTAAAATATCCATTCCTAGGATAATTTTACTACTTAATTTATTCATTACGTAAAATTCTTGATTTACGTAATAATTTTTTATCTTGACTATACTAAAACTACCTTTTATCCCTTTCATTTCGGATATCAATGCACCGTTTGCCAGTATTGCTGCTTTGGATTTTTCTACCGCAGTCCAATTGCATTTATTTTTGCAATTGTTTGCCACATCCGGCCGTATAAAAGAATTAACTGAACCTGTATCAACTAATGCTTTATACTTTTTTTGGCCTATTTTTGCTATTACAAAATAGCGTAAGTCTAATTGTTGGTCGGCCGGGCCTGTGATGGTCCGGCCGCAATTTCGTTTCCCGGCTTTTGGCATTTGCAGTCGCACGAAAATACGCCGTCTTTGCCACACCGGGTGCAAAATTTTCTTTGTGCATTTTTACATTGGAAACGTGTATGGCCTTGTTGCTTACAACGCCAGCAACATTTACTCTTGTCGTACGACGACGTAATTGCCATTATTGCATTTCGTGGTTTCATGAATGATCGATGATTTTCGGAAGTTGATTTTGTTTTATCTCCTTCCATTCTATTTAATTTTTCTCGAACAATTTCTACCTTCCGGACTAAATCACTTACGGAGGCTATGTTTTCTCTTGCAACATATAATTGCAATTCAGGCAACATATTTTCGTACAAATTGTCTAATTGTGTACGAATATCTAAACCTCCGCGACGTCTCATTAACGTACATAAGGCGTTCGCGTAATCTAAAATCGATTCCTTCGATTTTTGTTTTCGGTCTATTATTTGCCTATCTAACTGTCGTTGTTCATTTGGAGGTAAGTAAAATTCTCTCATTAGTTTTTGCAATCCCTCCCACGACGTGATATCTCTAGCAAAATTTCGAAACCATTGTTGCGCGTCACCTCTCAATAATTCCGGTAAGCCCTGCAACAATTGTGCGTCTGTTAGACCGTAGACGGCACGCAATTCCGAAACTCTTTCCAGGAATGCGTGAACATTTTTCCCGTCGAAATGGCAATTCCATTTCCTCATCTGGTCGGCTATTTTTGCCGCCGGATTAACGGGAATATTCGCCATAATTTGATTCGGTGTTGGAAGTACATTACTTTCTCCTAATAGTGGAGGCGGTACTAACGTAATTACGATGTATTTTGTAATTTCTCCGTGAGCAATTGCTGCTCATCGGCCGTCCTGTCGTGCTCTTCTACGTAATCCGGCGCGTCGTCTGGCTTATCATAAAAAAAATTCCGAATTTTGACTTACATATCGTACTAATCTCTGCCGGAGTTGAACAACATTACCGTCTAGACTTAACTCGAATTTCGCTAACTCTATAAGCAACTGCTCCCTACGAAGCTTATATATCCACGAGACCTTCCTTGTTTTTATTCGACTATTGACAATACTGCTATCTACTCTATATATCCCATCCAGCAAATAATTCCGTTCAATAAATCAAAATTCAAAATTTAATAAGGATTTTTAAAATTTTTAGATTAAATAGTATCAATAAGCACGACTGTGTCCATGAAATTCGCCTGTTCGGGCGCCATGTAACATGAGCACTTTGGTGTGAGCTAGTTCGTGCTCCGGCTCAACGCGCCTCGGCCCCGATCGCTCAGCACGCCATCGGGTTCTTTTCACCCCACCAAAGGCTATGTTCAATTCGTTTTAACTTGCATAAACGAATGGCTCCGGCTCAACCCGCCTCGGCCCCTAGTCGCTCAACGCGCCACTAGGTTCGTTTGTGCAAGGATATTTGTTTTAATTTTTACGGTGTGTACTGTACTTTGGCCCACGCTCAACACGCCTAGGTCCTTGGTCGCTCAACCCGCCACCAAGTTTGTTCTAGTACACGCGAACCCGCGAAAATCCAATTCTCACTCTCGCTCAACCCGCCAGAGTTTGAATTGAATTTTTATTAAATTTATTTACCATTTTATTTCTTTCGTTGCTGGATTTGGGAAACTGAATAAGTTTAAATTTTGTTAAATATTAAATAAGTTTATTTAACAAAAAAAAGAAAATTAACAAAAATTTATAAACAAAAAATTTAATAATAATGACAATAATAAAACAATTAACAATAAAAGGCTCTTAGTTATCAGTAGTTTCTCTAACGCCCGCTTTGTCGCCATTATCCGCTGTAACAAAATAATCAAATTATATCATAAAATAAATTTATTTTATGATGCACATAATTTTAAATAATTTATTTCTAATTTAAAATTTACAAAATTTTAATTATTATTTATTCCGTTTTTCGCGTCTCGCCCCGAGTGTGCGGAGACTTGTCGCCCGCTATCGCGCCGACGACAGGTCCCCCTCGAAAAGCCAGTTTCGAGGTCGCTGGCACACTGAATTTTCGCAGTCAGTGCGGCTCTATTTGAGAATTAGGAGAGAGCGCTCGCTCTCCCCTTACCGCACTGTACCGCGCCGTAGTTTTGAGCAGCGCCGTCGCCGCTCGCGAGAATTCGCGAATTGATTCGCGAATTATCGCTCGCCGCCGCTCTTCGAGCCGCCTGCGGCCAGAGAGCGCTCGCTCATCCTCTCCGCTGCCGGCGCTTTATCCCCGCGCCGCGCCGCGCCACGAAGCCTTCGGCGCTCCCCTTTCACCGCGCCGCGCCGCTCACGACTTCGCGACTTATTACAAATATTAAAATTTCTGCGCGAGACTATTGTCTCGTCGCAAATGTAATCACTTGAATAATTATTCGAAACTCAATGTAATCAGTATTCACACGAATGTCTATATTTAATCATTTCGTTAGCCAAAAAGTTAAGCAAAATCAAAAATGTATTATTTTAGATACAATAACACTAAATTCAAGCGAAAAAACCATTCATAATGATATCTTATATTATATCTAAATTACCATATAATATATTATATCTAACCATCCCTCTCTCTCTCTCTCTCTCTCTCTCTCTCTCACACACACACACACACACACACGCACACACAAGATTATCATGGGTGGTTTCAATGTAGATCTATTAACAGAGACAGATGATTCATCTTTCTTCAAGGATCTACTCTACGAGAACTCCCTATTACCCATCCCCTATGATGCCACGTATCATACATCAATATCTGATACGTGGTTGGATGACAATGCATTGGCATTGTAAATGTTGACGATGAATTCTTATAACCTTGGCAATCGAAGACCCTTTTTATTGCGGGACATGATTTTATTGCTGTCACTGTAGATATATCAATAGCCCCAGCTATCAAGAGAAACTTCTCCTATTATAATTTTAATAAGCTTAACACTCACCATTTGTGTTCTTACTTAGAATCATGTAACTAGTCAACCATAATCGAGGAGTCTGACATAGAGGCTGCCCTAAATTGTCTGAATACCCATTTGCTTGAAGGACTTACCCACTCTATCCCATTAGTAACTTCATCATTCCATAAACAATCGGTATATGATTGGTGCTCTAAATATACCAAACAGCAAATTCACAAGCGTAACCTTTTCCATCGTAAATATAGACGTTCTAGACTGCAAACTAATCTCGAAAAGTATAGGAGGTCAAAACATATGACTTGGCAACTAATTGAATCCTCAAGGCAACGTCATTATCAACAGCGACTAAAGACCCTAGACAACTCTGGAAAGAATTAAAAACCAAGTTTACTTCCCATCAACGTAGCGTAAATCCATAATACTCCCTATACCAAAGATTAACTCCCCAAAGTCCCCGAGTGACTATCGTCTAATTTCAATATTAAATTTCATATCCAAAATATTTGAAGAAATCATATATAACCAGTTGACAAAATTCTTGTCACAAAACAACACACTAAATAAAATGCAAACAGGATTTCGACCTGGCTCTAGTACCGAGACTGCCCTTTTATGGCTCTTAGAACATCTGAGAATGGGTATGAATAAGAAAATCATAACGATGATATTACAGTTAGATTTCTCTAAAACTTTTGACAAAGTCTCTCATCGTAACCTTCTGAACAAACTGTCTGCTATTGGTTGTACACTAGAGGTCATAATGTGGTTCAATTCATATGTCTTTGGTAGAGAACAAAGGGTGGTCGTTTCGAGTGGTGAGAAGTCTAAATTTATAGGTACCAATCTCGGCGTTCGACAGGGATCCATCCTCGGACCGGTACTTCTCTCAATTTACATTAACGACATTTGCTGTCATATACAACACCCTTTACATTACATTCTATATGCAGATGACTTGCAGATTTTCATTCAATGTACACTTGAAGAAAGCAGAACAGTAATTCAAAAGTACAATTAAATTCAGCAGAACAGTAATTCAAAAATTAAATAAACAGGCAGTCGCTGTCTCCAATTGGTCCAATCGCAATGGGTTTAAGCTTAACTCCTCCAAAACAAAAGCAATAGCCTTTGGATCTCCATATTTCATCAATCTGTGCAAAAATTCCCAAAAAGACAATATCATGGTTAATGACATCATTATCCCATTTCAAGACTCAGTTGTAAGATTTGGTATTGAATTAAATAGTGACTTACATGGAAAAAGTATATACTTAATATCTCAAACAAAATTATTTTCGTTCTCTATCGGCCTTATTTCTTTAGACAGCTACAACTTTCTCCCTAAAAAAACATCTTATTCATGCTCTTGTCTTCCCTTAAATAAACTACTGTTCTTTCATTCTCACTGACATTACCCATGAGCTAGATCTGAAAGTGTAAAGATTGTTAAAAAACGGAATACGCTACATCTATAGCATTAAAAAGAATAATTATGTATTTATTTATAGGAATAATCTACGCTGTTTCAGAGTTCCTACTCGAAGAAAATTCAGAGCTGCGTCTCTCCTATACAAATTATACCAAATGAGACGGTCCACCTACTTACTCAATTACTATTCAGAATATACACGCCCTCGATCTCTTAGAGGACATCCAGTCCCTTTAGCAATTCCACCTCACTCCAAGCGCGTTCATCATCACCTCTGCCTACTTATGGAATTCTCTCCGTATGTCTATCCGAAATCTTCCTACCTTATCCTCTTTTGAACTGGCCCTATTTCACAAGCTATATTATGAGCAAATCTCCACGTAGTATCTTTCATCTCTAAAAACTAATCTATCATCCTCTAGAATTAGCCAACTCCTCATTTTATTCATCCTAACTACCTGACTCCTTTCCATCAACAACTCATGCTTATTGAATTATTAATTTGTTTATTTTTATTATGCAACAAATTTATTTACTCTGTACAACAAGCTGTACATATAATAAAACCAAATTATTTCTCCCCCCCCCTCTCTCTCTCTCTCTCTCTCTCTCTCTCTCTCTTTCCTTTTTTCCCTCCGTTTCCCTATTAGTAATAATTATTAACATGTATTGAACAAGATAAACTGTACATGTTACAATATATATAAATATATATATTCAAGGTGTCCCATTTTAATGTACCCCCGTTAATATCTCTTTAGATACGCAATTTAGCGAAAAGTAGTTCAGACAATAGTTGTAGGATTCGAAGGGATCATGTGAAAATGACCTTGTCGTTGACCTTAACATGCCTTGTCAACGACAAGATCATTTTCAAATGGCCCCCTTCAATTCCTACAACTATTGTTTGGACCATTTTTCGCTAAATTGCATATCTAAAGAGATATTAGGAATGGTACATTAAAATTGGACACCTTGTATATATATATATATATATAAATATATATATAAATTTTGAATAAAATAAGATGAGAGAATTGATCGGAAGTTTGTTCGAAAACTTTAAACAAACAGCCAAGTCGTATGCACACTTCATTTCTTTTATCACTCCTTCATTCAGAAAACTGTATTTTAAATTTTCTTAATGTTTTTAAGTCGTGTAAGAAATAAAGCAAAAATATTTTTTTAAATTAAAAAATATAAAGAAGGGTCTCCGATATTTCGAACGCAGTTTTGTATGCCTAGGTCCGCAGTAAGTGGCGTTCGGCTTTAGAAACCTGCAGTGGTGCCCTCTACGCAAGTTTAAATCTTGACATACGCACACACACGCTTTCAATAAGCTGATTTAAGTCTATGACTTTGCATATTACTATATATATATATATATATATATATATATATATATATATATATATATATATATATATATAGCTGGTATTCGGCATAGTTACAGTTGTAGAACATTTTCTACAATCATACATGTTGTTTTAGGGATTTTCGTTAGAAGCTATTGGTAACTTCAATAACCTACACAAATTCTTGACGAATTCGGTACTCTTTTGTGGTTAATGGTTATGATATCTCCAAAATTAACAAAATAAAATTTGTTTAGAGTAATTTGAATATATTAGTTGATAAGTACCCAATCAAGATTTAATTACTTTTTTGAACAGTACTCAATCCAGTAATATTTTGAAAAAATTGAAAGGGTGCGTAGACCACTTGATATAGACCACGTAGCACTTGTAACTTTTGATTGAATCAAGTCGGCACGAGATGCTCGTCTGTATTCTTTTGTATTTCCTTGGAGAAATAAAACTAAACGTGAAATTTCACGTAAGCGACTTTTTACAGGACGAAATCAAAAGTGTGGGTTGAAACTACGTCAATTAATCGAAGTGTTCCGACGTGCCACTGCTTATTTTTCCCACGTTTTCACGAGGAAAAATTGAAGGCGTCGAAAGTAACGAGTCATCAACCAATCCAAGATGGCAGAGGGCCAGGACAGTCAGAAGAAAATTACTGTTACCATTAAAACACCCAAAGAAAAACAGAGCGTCGAAATCGAAGAAGATGCAACAATTAAAGATGTAAGTGCAATAATTACGAATAGTTGACGTACGCCGACTGTTGTCCTTCTATATTTTGCCTTTTGCAATAAAATGTACAGAACGATATTAGTGTTTGGTTATGCATTATTCTGTATGATTTTAATTGTTGATTTTTTTTGTTATTAAATACATACTATAGTTTAAAGAAGCAGTTGCCAAGAAATTTAATGCGCAGCCAGAACAATTATGTTTGATTTTTGCTGGAAAAATAATGAAAGATCATGAAAACCTAACACATCATAACATTAAAGATGGACTAACAGTGCATTTAGTCATTAAATCTCCACGGAATACAGCAACTCAAAATAATCAGGATAATACAGCCCAAAGACCAGCAGGTGTTTATCTAATTATAATCACTAACTAGTTATATATATATGTGTGTGTGTATATATATATATATATATATATATATATATATATATATATATATTAAATTACAATCAATATTTAAATTCTATTTTCTTCGTTGTAGCTGATATAAATATGTCACCATTTGGACTTGGTAATTTAGGGGGAATGGTTGGGTTAGAAAGCCTTGGATTAGGTTCTACAAATTTTGCAGAGTTGCAACAAAGGATGCAAAGAGAATTATTAACAAATTCAGAAACACTAAGACAAGTTTTTGATAATCCATTAGTACAAAGCTTAATGAATGATCCTGATAATATGCGTAGTCTTCTTCTTGCCAATCCTCAAATGCAAGAAATTATGCAGCGGAATCCAGAAATAAGTCATATGTTAAACAACCCTGAACTGCTTAGGTAAATGTAACGTTAATTAGATATTTGTCTATTTAAATTAACAAGATTCATATTATTATTTTGCTTAAGTAATTAATATTTGTGTAATAAACTAAACAATGTATTTTAGACAAACTATGGAATTGGCACGTAATCCATCAATGTTGCAAGAATTAATGCGTTCACATGATCGGGCACTATCTAATCTTGAAAGTATTCCAGGAGGATATAGTGCGCTGAGACGTATGTACAGAGATATTCAAGAACCAATGTTAGCTGCAGCAGCTAATGAAAGAAATCCTTTTGCTGCTTTAGTAGAAAATAGTAGTACAGATTTACAGAACCCCCAACAAGGTCAAGAAAATAGAGATCCCTTACCAAATCCTTGGAGTCAGGGACAATCTGATTCTGCAAATACAACAACTTCCACTGGTACAGGTACAGGTACAGGTACAGGTACAGGTGCAGGAAGAGGTCTTTTAGATACACCAGGAATGCAAAGTCTTGCAAGCCAAATGATGGAAAATCCTACACTAATGCGTAATATGCTTAATGCTCCTTATACTCGTTCCATATTGGAAGCCATGGCTGCAGATCCAGCCATGGCTAGCCGAGTAATATCGGCAAATCCATTTTTAAGGGGCAATCCACAAATGCAAGAGCAAATGACAGCGATGATGCCAGCACTTATACAACAAATGCAGAACCCTCAAATGCAAAACTTAGTTACTAATCCTGATGCTATGGCAGCTGTGATGCAAATTCAACAAGGTATGGAGCAACTTCGGACTATTGCACCAGAACTTGTTGGAAAGTTAGTATAAAGATAATAAAAAATTACTGTTTAAATATAAAATTCTTAATATTAAACCTGTAAATAATTCTTTGTATTTACTTATAGTTTGGGTTTAACAGTTCCTCCCAATCTTGCAAATACTCCAAGCACTACGCCTACAACAAATTCGAGTCCCACAACTAATGCTCCAGGTCAACAAAGTAATACCACAACGAACCAACAGGATGAGTTTTCTCAATTTATGTCTCGCATGGTAATTTATTTACAATTTATTTTATTGAAATATTTAAAATAATATAAATATTGCTAATCTGTAGATATCAAGTATGGCATTGAATCAAGGAGCTGAAGTTGATGGACAGCTTCCCCCTCCTGAAGAACGGTACCGAGCACAGCTGGAGCAATTAACTGCAATGGGTTTTGTAAACAGAGATGCAAATTTACAAGGTAAATTTAAAATTAATTGAAAATGCACTGTGCACTATAAAATATGATTAAATAATTGGTACACTAAGGTAAAATAATTGAGAACTCTTGGTGAATTTCACAAACGGGAAAACATTTTATTTACAAAATGTAAATTTTTTGAATTTCATTATCCTTTCTTTTTCTTTCATAGTGAAATAAAATCTTATTAAGTCATAGTTTTTTATAATGATATTTTTGTTCCTTTAAGCACTAATTGCTACCTTCGGTGATATCAATGCTGCAGTTGAAAGACTATTGGCCAATGGACAAGTATCAATGAGCTAACCACCAACTAGTAAAGCTGTTATTCCATTATAAAAAAAAAACTTTCTTTACTTTCCATATTGCATCAGATGAGGTGACAGACATTAGAAGTAGCTTCGGACTGTCAAAAATTATAAAACAAAATTTCTGGCTGTCATTGGCAGAATACACGCTACTTATCTTCATTCACTGTGCATTTTTCTTTTGTACTAAATAGATACTTGTGTCGACGCAAAACGTACAAGCATCGTAAAATGTTAGACGTTTGATATTTCACCTGTCTATTATTTGATGTGCTATAGAACTTATACAATGGTATTTACATATCCAATTTGGAGAAAATTAACATTTTAATTAGCTTGCTGTTATATTCGTAAAACGAAATTATTAGACATTTTAAATATGTGTGTTTATTTCCATAATATAATTTATATAAATTGTATAAGAAAAAAATACGATTTCCATTTTTAAATTTTTTATTATTGAAATATCTTATAATGTTTGATCAAAATCGATTCAATAGATAATTTATTTTTATATAGATGGCAAGAAAAACTACTGCTAAGTTCTTATTATTACTACTACTACTATTATTATTATTAATTTCATTTATATATTATTATTTAAAAAATTCTCAAAAATTTTTTCCCTCTTACTATCAACTGTGCAGATATTAAAATTCTATTGTGCATATATACATTTATAAACATAGATACATATTTCCATATACACATACATGGATGTGTGTATGTGTGTATATAATATACACATACATATACATATATAAATAACAGAAATAGATCTGTAATTATCTAGAAAGATAAATCTTGCATGGAACATTGTTCAAGTAGCATATCTCTTACATGAGTTTAGTTTAATTTAATAAAAATAATTGAAACTTATCTTTGCTATTAAATTTTGTTGTTTTTGAGACGAAAGAATAATTTTCTCTCAATCTCTACTATAAAGAAATGCAGATAAAACCAAATGCGATATTGTTCTAAAGGAATGTCAAAAGCAATTTACTGAAAATTTCATAAGAGGTAATTATTAAACTTTATAATCGAAATAAGCCATTGTACAAGAGTAAAAATAATAGAAGCAAAATCTCATGCAATAAATACTATTTTACAAAACTTGTGTATCTTAAGCTCTTGAAAAAGCCTACACAACTAGTTAATCAACGAAAAAATATTTTCCTTACCAGTTTTATAGTTGTAATTGTAAGAGGCAATACTTTCATATAGGAGAAGCCTATAATAAACATTAATGATCAGTGGGTTTTTCTTAAAAGATCACTTCTTTATTTTAAATCTTAAATAATAATTTTGTTGCTTGTATAACAAAAGTAATTTCAAAAATTAAAATGCCATTAATGACTATATAATTGTTGCAACTAATTTCAACATATTATATTCTAAGTTTGAAATGTTCTAATAATTCTTGGATGATAGTAAGAACATAAAGTTACCAAAAATCTTAATGTTTATTCAAACATTTAAAATTCTTTTGAGTTAATATAAAGAAATTTATTTCTAACTTTTTTTGTCATTTTTATTTCATGCAAAATTGTTTTTGAATGTTTAGTATCCTACAATTCTTTGAATAATAATGGATGACACACAAAACTATTGGTTTTATTCAGCTGTAAAATGATGTCGATCGGTAAATAATAATCATGCTTCTTATATTATAAAATTTTTAGAATAATAGTGAAACGTTCGTTTAAAAGCGGAATTGTGGCGTAGGGTTGTTATAGGTGAATGTGTATGTATTGGTCGAATTTTTATATATTATGCTCCTATACAATGTTTCCGTTACCTGATTCATCAGCTAGAAGGTGAACTTTGAAAATGAAAATTATCTTGCAATTTTTTTATTAAATAATCAGACTTTGGGAATTTCAAATTAATTAAAAATGTTAAATGTATGTATCACGTTTGTATATATAAGTGTGCATTTAACATTAAAATAAATCCGATTTCATTTATAAATTTTTCGAAATTATTAATTAGTTTAAAAATTTTTGAAGAATTATTTATCTTGTAACGTTACTTTCTAATATTAGTTAACTGAAGCATTAGAAAAGGTGGGGTTTATATACAGGAGTATATTAAAAAATAATGTCACATGTAAATGTGTTAAACATGAAAATAAAAAAAAATTGTCAACTTAGCTTTTAAGCATATAATTGAATTGAGTTAGCAAATAAGGGTGTATTTAAGTAATGCCTGAAATGTTCTTATTTAGTAATTTGTTACAAAATATTTCATTTTCAAGATTGCTACAAAATGTTTCGTCAAATATTAGTTAGTTTATTAAAAAAAAATCATATAGACGAAAAATAATAAAGATGCAAATTTATAAGTATATTAATCGGCGAATGAAATCAAGTAGTTGCTGTTTTCTCAATCTGTAGTGGATAACAGAAAATAGAATTAGATAAATATCTTAATTATCGAACGGCTTTATTCATAAAATTCATTGTTCTTGCATTCAATTTGTTTATATATATATATATACAAACTGTAATACTGCCTTTGAAGAACAAAATTCTGTAATGCATCACATAGATATACCCTTGTTTCCCTAAACCAAGGATATGGAAAATGATAAAACAAAGGTGAATGTTGTAAATTACATAATTAGAGAAGGAAACGATAATTTTAATATTTTTGATTGACGTATATACTTCTAAATAAAATATTCTTGCGCATTGTATTACCTTTTTCCGTGTACACAGTATAACTCACTCAAGCAAAATATTATGTAAAAGCTATATTACATAAATAAATAAATTTATGGTTGATTTATATTAATCAGCTTAAAAATTTTTGATCTAGTTTCCTTTTTTATTTAATTTGAATACCTTAAAATGGTTATTGTTTTACTTAAAACTATAGTAAATTTTAATAGTAAAATCGATTAATTTTTACTTTTTTTCTCTTTCATATTCAAATTGCGTTACATTAATTCGCCTTATTTTGTAGTAGCCTGCGAGTTGACTTCATTAACCGACCTTAAAATAAACATTTGTCATTTAAATTAATTGTAAAAGTATGAATTTTATACTGATTTTTAGCTTAGAAAATATAAATAACTATATAGGAAAAAAATGTATACCTCGATTTAAATATATAGGAAAAATACTTCATTTGTGATTTATAAACTCTGTTCAGTTTATAATAATAAGATTAATTTATTTATAATAGTAAGTTTGAGGCCTACGATGATTCGATTGCTAGAGCGAAGGACTAGTAACTTGGTGATCCGAGTTCAAATCCTGGTCTCGGCCGATTGACACAAGCACCGCTGTAATAATTTACACGTGCTTTGTTTACAAACACATCGTAGACCTCCGTCGCTGATTAGCACCGATAATTGGAAGCATAAATAGAACGATGTTAAATAACGTAAAAAGAATAATAATAATAATAATATTAAGTTTATTCAACAGACTGATGTCCTAAAGGCAAAAATTATAATAATTGGTCAACTTTGCACAATGAGGGAATATAGATAAAATTATATCAGCTTATACGTACTGCAAGTTTGCAGTAATATGTATCATCAGACACCTCAGACTGTTGAATAGTAAACATGAAGAACTCACGCTCACTGTGGTTGATGTTATATATATATATATATATATATATATATATATATATATATATATATATATATATATATATATAAGGAACAGCAGGTGGCAATAAGGGCACCGGCGCCCCGAAGGTATACGCGACTGGTGGAAGCGACGTTGCGGGTCCGCAGTCAGCCCGCCGAGCGGCGCGCGCAGAGTTCGAGTTCGACCGCCGACGCGCCGCCCGAATGCCGCGAACCGCAGCCGCGACACAGGCCCGAACACCGAACGACAGCAGTCGACGCGCAGCAGTTGACCGCCGCAACGAGTCGGGCCGAGTGTGGCGCTCGAGCGTGAACCGGCACCACGGGAGTATATTTTGGAGACGGAGGCGGGTCATTTGTTGCGCGTATAATAATACCATAATAAGCGGGGATCGCGCGAGCAGGTCCGTTTTCGCGTCCGGATCGAGAAGTCTGTACCTGTAGGCACCCGGTACCATCTGACAAAATAGAACTTCCAGTCTTCTCGCATTGGTTGCTACACAGGCACGCGTACACACATACATCATACATATATATATATTCACATATATCTACTGCGCCCGGGAGACTGGCGAACGTGGGCGCCGTGATCGCGCGCGGAGGCCCCCGGATGCCGCGCGAGTGTCATCAGTGTGCCATTGCAATTTAGTGCGGCGTTGACGAAGAGCCCGGGGGATTGTGAACCCGTCGGCGGTAACCGCCGCGTCGAATGCAGCTGCAGCGTCGGCGGCGGCAAAGCTGTACTCCCGCACCTCGTCGGGATGTGGCACGAGGTGAGTTTCATTGTAATAATCATCGTGAGTATACACGCAGCCTTGCCAAGCTCCCGGGGTTGTGCCGATTCTACCGGTCTTGCGAGCCGCGCGCTCTTCTCTCTCTCTCTCTCTCTCTCTCTCTTCCTCCTCTCGGCGCGCAGGAGCACCAGCCTCCCAGGGGCGTGTATCCTCCAAACGGATCCCCGCATGCGTCTTTTTACACGTCCTTTTTCCATTATTATAGTCTCGTCCTTCGCTTATTTTTGCACGCACACGCACGCACACACACACACACACACACACACACACACACACATATATATATATATCTAACTTGTCTTCAGCGCGCTACCCCGCACTTTCATGCATAAGTTTGTTCCCGCCTTGGTTTGTGTATATGGCGCGAATATAAGTCCCAGGTCGAAACGCGCCGTACGCACACCACCAGCGACTTCTTCGCTCGACGGGTCGAAGAAAGAACGAGCAACGGGATTGCCGCGATCGGATTTTTCAGGCCTATAATACCTATGCATATCTACTCTTCTTTTCAAACGGGTTTCGTTCCAGCTGCTTGCTTTCTCTCTCTCTCTCTCTCTCTCTCTCTCTCTCTCTCTCTCTCTCTCTATATATATATATATATATATATATATATATATATATATATATATATATATATATATTTCGATAGAGCCCGGAGCCCAGTAGCATCAATTGATGGGCTGTGAAAGTGTATATTAATTACCTAACGGAAATTATAAACATATTAATAGCTACTATATTTTTCTTTTTCCTTCTTAGTGTCTGTTATTGGTTTATCATTTTGTCGGAGCTATGAACGGTAGCCCAAATAGAGATATTATTATTTATATATGTATTGTATACACGCGGGTAACGGAACCATAAAAGCTTTTGCTACATATATTAGTTGATCTCTTTCGCTTCAAAGTATCGATCCGTATAAAAATATAAATGCACAAATTTGAGTGGGTCGGGGTCGATGGAATTTACTAACGGATTTCGACACGCGACGAAGAATAGGTGCAGGGAAAATGCCCGCGCGCACAGGTGTGTCTATAGGTATAGACACCTGAGTGACCTGGGATTTGTTTTTACCTTTCTACGTATGGCTGTAATATACATATGCACAACTTTGAATGCGACATGATGTGTGCTACCCATTGATTTTTTCTAAATTTTATGTCTTTACCTCGCTTACTCAGTCAAAGCTCCGTTCATCATTTACGCGGCTCCTCTCGAACTTTTGTCGATGCGTATTTCGGTAATAACAATGATACAGTGCATAACATATAAGCGATAATATTATCTTGCACATATTTTGTACGCTGATTAATTAAACAGTTATTTATATCTATAGATCCGCGCACCGCGTGTAAATATCACGCAACGCGTGCATAACACAATGAGATGAAACTTGTAAATATAATTTTGTATACTGTCTAAATATATATAACAGGTTATATACCGAGAAATATAAAATGGTGTGCGTAGGCATGTACGTATATGTGTACGTACACGGCATAGAGCGAATAAAAATTTGAAGAATGTGGAAAATACCGTGAAGATGTGGCGCGGCAACGGCCGCGTGCGAGGCTTTTACATCGGCCCTGAAAGTACCGAGGGAGAGAGAGAGAGAGAGAGAGAGAGAGACCTCGCAAGTGACCTCGCGATTCGTTTGTGTATATATGCCCATACAACCTTTTTTTGGCGGCTTCTTAATACCTCTCGGGGCGCATTCCATCTACGAAACGCGCGCAGCGATATATATATATATATATATATATATATATATATATATATATATATACACCTACATACCTACAATATATAGTGTAATACCGGCGCACTTTTACTTCATGATCAATCACGCTTCATTAAGCGCCACATTCCAGTCTGTTATTAAAATAAACCGCAAAAAAATGAGGGCACAACAACGCCGCCGAGCGCGGCTAATTTGTTAAATAATCGTGGAGCTATATACATAAAATTATATACCAATTCATTCTTTTTATAACGAGTCGATACAAAGAATGATTAATTTAATTTTCGGGGTGATATTTTCGTGTTTTTCGATACATCGTCGGCGTGAAGATTTAAGGCGCGCGCGGCGCGGGACCGAGGTTTCGAAACCGCGACGGAGCGAGACGCGCGCGAGAGGGGGGGGGAGGGGGTAGCGCGTGTCTCTCCGAGCGCTGCCAGGATGAGATTCACGCGGGCCGCTCGCTCTGACCGTACGGGAATTTCTCTGGTGATGGAGCGCACGCGCGCAGACACACGGATATATATATATATATATATATGCGCGAGCGCGGCCGTCATTCGGAGCCGCGGTCCGCGCCGCGGAGAAGCTTGCCGTGCCGTGCGGGCATTGCAGCCTTATACCAGCTTTTATACACATCCAAGGTTGAGCTCGTTCTTCAGCCGAGTGAAGATGTACTTTACCGATCCCTTCGTGAGTCTGGTTAATTATTATTGTGTGCGCGCGCGCGCGCCTGTGTGTGTGTGTGTGTATGTGTGTGTCTACATACCGCGGGCGAGCGCGCGCGCATTCGCGTGGTTCCGAGGGAGGAAAACAATCGTTATATATACACAGGAACTCGTAGCTAGTCGCCGAGCAAAAGCCTCGTTACGGCGCGTGCAAAATTCCGCGCTCCGCGTGCTCTCGGTCGTCTCGTCGCAAATTGGACAGGCACATATATATATATATATATATATATATATATATATATATATATATATATACACACAATATAGTTTTCAAAAAAAAGGTTTTTCTTCAGCTGTCACGCGATGCACGCAAGCTACATTTTTCTACGTATTAATTCTTGAAGTAGTACTGGGACTATAAATATTTCCTCGGTACTTTGTTTTCTTATTTATGATTTTCCAATAGTTTATATAATTTCAATCATAATTATTTCCTTATTATTCCCAGCGATGACGTTCGAAAATTGAATAAAGGCTGAAATATGTATGTATATAAAACGGCAGTGTTTTATATATACATTTTATGATCTCAGCAGAAATAAAGTTCTTCTGATGGTATTATCTTCGGAATCAGCTTTTTTTATGCTGAGAATTGATTTTTTTTTCATTAATCTTTGTCTGTTAATTGGGAGTTTTTGAATAGCACTTTTTAATAACGGAAGGATTTAAAAATATCATTGTCAATAAACCCTAAATAAAACGGTATTTTAAACA
>JACCIC010000005.1:6747500-6787500 GCA_018907035.1 Sycobia sp. Sy_11
AATAATAATAATAATGACGGCTGGACATTTTATTGAATTTGTCGACTAATGCAGTCTCACCTGTTCTTCGCCCCGTCATCAGGCCTGGTTAATGTATACGTGCCGTGGTGCCTCTCTTGGGACCAGCATGCCCCGCGCGCGCGCGCATATCATGCATCAGACGCGGAGGTCTCGCTGCACCTGAAAAGCCGCGCGCCGGCATTTCGCGCACACGCAAAAGAGAAAGAGAGAGTAAAAGAAACCCGAAGGAGATGCGCGCACGAATGGGTCAACCAAGAAAAAAGGAAGAAGAAGCCCCCATGGTCTCTCTCTCTCTCTCTCTCTCTCTCTCTCTCTCTCTCTCTCTCTCTCTCTCTTTCGTTCTCTCTCGTATATTTGCGCGTATACGCAAACGTATTCACATTATATGTATAGACAGAGGACCTATACTCATGATGTGCGCGAGTGTTTCGTAGTATTTACCTTCCACAGTTGCCCATACGCGAGGTCTCCCTGCGAATATATATATATATATATATATATATATATATATATATATATATATATATATATATAGCTTAAAACGCCGCCGCATATTTTTCGGTTCAAAAACGTTCGGAAAGGCCGAGTCTACCCGTATATTTTATCAATTGGTTCCTGTAAAGCCTTAGAATGTTGTATGCGTGCATTGTCCTTTTCCTTCGTTGAAATCGACTCTCTTCCAACGATTTTTTAGTTTTTCAATAAGATAAACATATATATATGTGTGTACGTACATATATATATATAAACAAGCTGACGTATGCGTGTATTGTCATTAACCGACGTTACAGAGAATTTAGAATTAGAGGAGATAATTACTTTCGATATAATCTCGAGATAGAGAGTGGTGGGCTTGACCTAAAGCTCAGGTAGCAGAATATTAACCGTCTGACGACAATGAGAGAAAATCTTCAAGCAGCGACGGGCGTGTGCTGCACAAATGAGGTTCTCATCTTTTCGGTATGGGACTTCGTATGATTCGGGGATAAAGTGATTCACGAGAAGAGGCCGACAGGTGTGCGTGTATTTTATTATTAAAAGATCATCCGTAAACGATATAATGCTCCGACGTCGTCATCTCGGATTATTTTATTGGCAATCGGTAATTGCACGACAATCTATACGCGTCCTATACATAAAGAATTCTAAGGATGCTATTGTTTTTAACAACGTATAGATCCCCTAAATTTTTATCACCGTATTTTGGACTTTTGAAAACGAATTCTTAAATTATTATGAAAATGTTGATGGTTTAATGTTACTTTCACCATTTTTTTAGCTTTTCAACTTCATCATCGTTATTCGTGTTCAGAAATCCCAAAGTAGTTTATAAATTTTCGCGAATCCGTCTCTGACGCGTTAAAAGGACTGGAATTATATGCCTGAGGAAGATTGACGAGATGCACTTCGGTTTGATAATCTCGACATATGTCGTTAACTTTTCTTGTAGATGAAAGTGGTTAAGGATTATGTCTAAATGATTCAAGGATCAAGTCTAAAGTAACTTGTTTCAAACTAAGAACTAAAATAACCAGTAAATTGTCTTTTAAACAAATAAAAAGTAAATGTTTGCTACTTATTCTGATGATATAGAAGTCTACAACTTTTTAAACAATATTATATATAAATATTACTACGTATACTAATGGAGAGTTATGTAAATACAGTAAACATTTGAAGTGTAATATGATAATTTGTCATCATTAAAGTTAGGACTCGAGTTCTACAAAATATTTTTAGCTTTTACGAAATCAAAATTTTTTCTACAGAAAGAAAACAAAATAATCCAAGGTGCTGCGTTATTTCAAACAATTATGAAGAATCTCGATCGGTTCCACAGTCTTTGAAACAATGAAATTATCAATAATAATTTATTTATTATTTTCTCGGAATTTCAACTTCGTATCCGAAATGTTGAACCAGCCAAAATACGTTTACGAAACCTTGGTGGATTGTTGCGCCTTTTGAAAAGTCAACAAAACCCTTCTGTAAACTATCAATCAGAATTGTCAGGGCAACCTTGGATATATATATATATATATATATATATATATATATATAGATTTTCTAAAGTGTTACATTCGTCGGAGGGCCCCCCCCTCTTCCACCGGATGTCCTTGACACGCTGTGGAGTTCGGAAAAATCTAGAATTAAGAGGAGCTCCCATCTCTTGCGCCTAAACATATTTTTTCTCCGTGCCTGAATCGTGCCGGCATTAGTATATCTGTTTTCTAACCAATAAAGCACATGGGATGAATTCTCCTTGTCATCGGAGGTCGGAGAAGGGTGATACTTATAGAAATGAAAATGTATGAAATGGGTAACGGTGATTCAATGTATAGAATTCTTTAAATAACATTTTAATAGCGCAGAAGTTGAGTAGTACCATTTTTGTTTCTCTATATATGAAACATTTATAACAAACAATTTAATAATAAAATTTCAATAGTTTTAGTATAGTAATTTATTTAATTTGTTTATATAAAAAAGATGATCTCTTTCAACTGTAATAATTCTAGTTCAGCAATAAACAAAACGATTAAGTAAAGTTTCCAATAAATTAGAAGAGATTATATTTCTATATTGATTTGTAAAATTTTTTTTATAAATTTACTATGATTGCCAATGGACTATCAAAGTAAAGCCTATAATAAATGAAAAAATAGTGTTTGCACGGTTTGGCATCATTATTGAAAAAAATTTGCCCTTATCATTAAAGTGATTTATTTTAATAAGCTTTTTTATTTAAAAAAATATTAATATTTCATGATTAGAAGCCGAGACAATCAAAATTTATTCGTGGTACGAGAGATTGAAATCTGCGTACAAGTCGTGAACACTTTTCTTTCGAGCGGAACGTCGCTCCTCCCACTGTATTCATCAGCTGAAATTGCCGACAGTTCTCAACAACTTTTATTTATACAGCTTTATATTCGCTTGATTCATTATGCATTATGTTACAAGTTATTATCAGTTATTATCATACTGCACATAATTTAAATATTTTTCTTCACATTGCCAGAATTTTGACCATTCGTATGTCAATAACAATAGACGTAGCGATTTTTTATTTATTTATTTATTTATTTTTTTTGATGAAAAAATTATCAATACAAGAGAGTTTAAAAATCGATTTAAAATAAATCAAAGAGAAACAAAATGTCAGCTGTTAATTATCAAAGCAGAACTTTTTTAAGCAATTGCAAATTTCTAAAGTTGTTAAGTTTACAAATATATGTAATTTATTATATGAGATTTTACTTTCTTAATCAATGTACATTAGAAGTAAATTTGTAAAAATCAACTACTTTGCAAATTCGTATATAAATATTACTTTTCCAATT
Source organism: Sycobia sp. Sy_11 (assembly GCA_018907035.1). Lineage (NCBI taxonomy): Eukaryota > Metazoa > Arthropoda > Insecta > Hymenoptera > Epichrysomallidae > Sycobia > Sycobia sp. Sy_11. The sequence continues at coordinate 6,750,866 of JACCIC010000005.1, forward strand.
AACTTCTAATTTAGTAAATATAGTTATGTATTTAATTTTTATTTTAATATTTAATTTAAGTTACTGTTCTAAGTTATCGACGTTTTAATGCTACATTTTTTGCATAAATGTTTTATATAGCTTCTCAATTATGTCATTAATCTATACTTTACGAAAGAAACAGGCAGAGTTTTTTTTTAAAAATCTCTCTATTGATTGGAATCTATAAATACGAATCACGGAAGAAGATACACGGTCATTTTCTAATTTCGTTCCCGGAATTTTCCAAGTGCTGTGTATATATGTATTACTACATACTATATTACTACAGACTATACACCTATACAGTCAGTAATAAAAAGATCGTCGATCGTGTATATATATATATATATATATATATATATATATGGGCGCGAAGGGAGGAAGAGCGCGCAAGACAGCCATCACGGTAACCCAAGTATATTAAATATATATATATATATATATATATATATATATATATATATATATATATACGTGAATAATATTATCATATTATACAGCGCAACAGCTCTACATGCGCGTTGAACGCGGGCAGCCGCGCTCGCGCCCCGGTAGCATCCCGCGCTGGCGAACGTTGCAGCTGCGCACCGCGCGGCTCCCCTTTCTCGCCCCGATACACGTTGTTGTATTATAACCCAGCGCGGCTCGGTCAGACCGGCTTTCTTCTTCTTCTTCTTCTTCTTCTTCTTCTTCGTCATCTTCTTTTTCTTTTTCTTCCCGGGGCCTCCTTTGGCATGCGAGCCAACTGTACCTTGCAACTGTTATCTAGGCAACGACCTTGCCTTCTCTCTCTCTCTCTCTCTCTCTCTCTCACTCTCTCCCCCGCCCTGGCCTTCCTTCTTCTCTCTCCCTACCTCCCTCCCATCTATCAGAGAGTTATATATTACATATAATACTCCTCGCTGTTCTCCTGCGCCCCGATGCGTGGGCCTCCACAACAGGCCCTTTCCTCCCGTCACCTATTTCCGCTCTGTACGCTATATTGATTTGGACACTCTAGATAGCCATATATCGTAATTTTTCTTTATACTTTGTGTGTGTGTATGCACTCTTTTGTTAATATATCTGCAGTCGTTTTTGCAAAGAAAACTTGTCAATTTGTTGCTTCAATCTTAATATGCATACCTTGTTCTGCTAGACGAGGAATGTATTCACAGGATTAAATCAGATTATAAGTTTTTTGTTTATGAATAAGTTTTTTCTACAGCGACGAATAACGTGTGCGGTGTTTGCATCTCAGTGCAGCACATTGACCTGGGAGAGGGAAGCTATTTAGGCAAATATATATAATTAATATTATACATTGATGCGCATCAATTTTATTTCCTGGCCGATTCTATTCGCCAAGATTAATGGCTTTAACTCAGACACAATTGCCCAATAAGTTCAGAACGAGTTGACAACGGATTATATGCGCAGCTGTATACACTTGTTCCATCGTCAAGTATTCCCTCTAAGTCATCACTCTCGGAATGTTTTTAACTTTCATCTCATGTGCGTCGATTGTGTAAGAGCAAGAATAATCTAAAGGTCGATGCATATATATATATATATATACACAGATTGTTTTAAATTTTATTACGCAGACTAGTGGGTCGGTATAATCAGCAGATGAAGTCATATGCAAAGATCTATATGGACTTCAGAAAGTTGCAAATAGTTGTCGCGCAACGAGCCAATATTCGCCAGCCCATGAGCAAACGCTCAATCGGCTCATGGAAATCGGATTGAGGAGGTCATGGAAATCGAGAAGATGGATAGAAACTTGTAGTCTAAAAGTGTAGTCTGAAGAATAATGGGGGGGGGGGGGTCGACAACCGCAGCAAAGACTAGTAGTTGTTCAAACAACCATGAACTATACCTTTTCCTGTCCCAGTCGGTGGGCGCCTCCCGTTGTTCTTCAGATTATACTCGAAGCCTCCGCCCGTCTTCTAAATTTCCATGGCCCTCTCGATCGCGAGCCGAATTAGATTTTGCTCATGGGCCGGCGAACATTGGCACGGGTCGCAAAAGTTCTTTTGCACATTTACAAAATACATTCGACCTTCGTATTCGACTGCCCCTGCATATTATCGATCCGCTAGCGCAAATAATCATATTTGGAACACCCTGTATAGAAATTCCACTAGAGTACCAGTAGGATTTCAAAGTATATAGGTAGATAAAGAAGAAGAAGGGAAGAGAGAGAGAGAGAGAGAGAGAGAGAGAGAGAGAGAGTGAGAGAGTGAGAGAGAGGATGGAGAGCGATGATGGCGACGGCGACGTATAGGAACTCGTTGCAGGTTTGCTTCATCGTCTCATCGGTATATAGGTACTCGTTTTCTTTCCGTCTCTCTCCTTCTCTCTTCCCTTCGGTGCTTTCGTTCCTTCTTTCGCGCTTGTATCTATCTATATATATATATATAATACGCGTGCGCGGGAAAATCCTTGACCTTGCAGGCGCGCGCGCAGCCCGGCCGGTGCAGCAGGAAGAAGAAGAGAAGGGGCATGGAGAGAAAAAGAGAGAGAGAGAGAGAGAGAGAGAGAGAGAGCGAGAGAGCGCGAGAAAGGAAGAAGGGAAGAGCACAGGGGAAAAGAAGGCGAAGAAGTCGGTGGGCAGCTGGAGAACGCGGCAACATCGCGCGTCCGGTCTCGCGTATCCTGGCTATATGGTGTACATATATCTTCACGCAGCTTTCTATATATGTACGAACGCACGCGCGCGTGTGTGCGTGCGTGCGGTTGTGGCACTCCCCGCGCGTTACATAGGATATGTGGCGCATTTCCGCCACACGCGCGCGCGCTCGCAACCCTTATCAACAGGGCGGGTGCGCGACGGTTCGATCAACGACAGCTAAGCCCGCATTACGCATATATATGTATATATGCGTGCGAGAAAATCGTCGTATGACTTATAATTCCCCCCCCCCAACCATCACCCTTCCGTCTTCCTGTTATAGAACCTTTAATAACTGTTCTTGCCTGTGTTTTTAACTGGATTAACCAGCCGGCATTTCCTTCCACTTGCCATTATCTTTTATATGCATTAAAAAAAAAAAATAGTTTCGGTTTTTCTTTCTTTCTCATAATTGCCTACAACGTCGAGCAATGTACTTATATACATGTTTAATTAGACTCAGATATAAATAGAACATATGCCTCAACTTGCGCGCTCAATGAGAATGAACGCTTTTGCAATTTAGAAATAATTATTTATTAATTGTAGATTAATCTTTAATTGTAGATTCATCTTTACGCATAGTCGTGTAATATCATTCCTTGTAATTCGAGGTTGAATCAGTATATTAAATATTCATCGGTTTCTTTTTTTTTTTGAAAATGTTGCTCCAATGAATATTCCATTAGAATCTACTCAGAGTAATCATAATGGTCATTTGTATAATTTTTTTCGTCCTTTTTACTCTGGTAAAAATTATCATGCTAGTTTTATATATATATATATATACGTTTATGGAGAGAGCAACCATGAATTGTTTTGTCTTCTACGTGATAAAAGTTTAAGAGAGCAAAAGAGAGAGAAAGTGAGGGGGGTGGAGGAGAAACAATCGAAAATCACGTTGCTTAAGGAAGCTTTATTGTTATGGTAAAGATCTGTCGCGTCATCAGGTGCATGCGCGATTGCAATCCTCGAGCTGCTTGCTCTGCCATATACACTGCATTCTTATCGTTTTCAGTCGGGCTTCCTTTCTCTCTCTCTCTCTCTCTCTCTCTCTCTCTCTCTCTCTCTCTCTCTCTCTCTCTCTCTATCTCTCTCTCTCTCGCTCCTGCTCTCTATCAGTCTTTCTGACTCCTGTACTTCTTTCATCGTCTTACAAGACGTTTTCGCATATGAATGAGAGAGAGAGAGAGAGAGAGAGAGAGAGAGAGAGAGAGAGAGAGAGAGAGAGAGAAGAGAAGAGAGATGGTAGATGCGAACGATGAAGGGAAGATGAGCCCGCATGCCGCCGACGAGATGCATCGAAGGATGCACCTGTACCTCAGTCTCAGTTCTCATTTCTTGTGTTTCTTTCTACATTCATTCCTTCCTACCTTCCTTCTCCATTTCTTTTTCGCATCCTGCTCTCCGTTGCCCCTCTTACTTGCGCATACGTGCTTATGCGTATGCGTGCGTCTTTATACATATATATTTAAGCGTGCGTTGGTAATAATAATCAGCGCAGATGTACTTACCTACATATCAAATCCTACCCCCTCCCTCCTCCTACTTCCGTATTTCTCACTGTAAAACGTATTTGAGTCGATTATGGCGTGTCATATATATATATATATATATATATATATATATATATATATATATATATATATATAAATGGGATATAAGCAACTCCGCTTGCAAAGACGCGCACCTGACGCGGTGGCTCGCGCTCGAGATTGGCAGCCGCGCGCGTCGGTGGACACGCGCCATCTCGAGACCGGGGACCTGCAAAAAAAAAGTCTAGCGTACCGACCCGTTATATTCCAGGTGCAAAGGCTTATCCCTTATCTCGGCGCTTCTAAGAATGGGGTCTGGATTAGCAAGATGGTCGCGCGCTATTGCTATTCGTATTTTACGGCAACTGGTGCGTAATATTCCGTGAAAGAAGAAGAAGAAGAAGAAAAAAAAAGAGAAAAAAAATCTGCCAGTACAGCGTCAATTATCATATTGCATAAATTAGCATTTCCATGCACCTTTTGTGCAAAACGTTTCTTCGCGAGAGGCACTTTGGCGAGGGTCGTTTTTTCTTCCTTCATTCCTTTACAATAATACAACATGTATAAATCTTTGCTAAGTGTAATGGAACAAATAATGTTAAGTATCATCCAGATTAAAAATATAAATGGCTTTTACTGAAATACGAGTTCATGCGCGTATGTATATATGTGTATATTATACTTTTAAGGATAAATACTTTAGATTCCAAACAGTACAAAATTATTTCAAAACTACTTTCGCAGTTTTCGTGTTTTCTATAACGTATAATTTTTATTTTATTTTTATTTAACGTATTATTTTTATTAAATTATAAAAGCATTATTTATCAAAAATTTTACACATATAAAAATAATCGAAATGTTTGGGAATAATATTTTGAATAATTATTCCAAAATATTTGTGAATATATTTCTCTCTTCGTTTTCAAATATTTTTTTTAAATGTTCCAAAAATAATTGATCAATATTCAGATGTATGAAAATATTTTATATTTTAATTATTGCTGAAGAATTTAAACATATTTTTATATAACAGAGAAGTTCAATAATATTATCATTTTTTCATATATAGTATAATAAAATTAAAACACGCATGACATTCGCAGAGAATACCAGAAAAAATAATATATACGAAAGTATAAAAAAAACAATAAGAAAATAATAATTTTAATATGAATGTGGCGGTTGTTTAAAATATCTACTGATCAAAAGATTTCGATTATTTAAAAATTAATAATTTTTTATTGAAAAAGATACAACTTGACACAGCTAAGAAATAAATGCACAAATGCAAAGCCTTCGAATACTGGTGCACGGATACGTCGATGCATTTGGAGTGGGGAGGGGTTCTCTTAAGTCCGTTGAAGAACCTCAAAGTACATAAAAGTACATATATTCTGTTTTCTTTATTAATAGTACACATGAAAGAAAGAACGAAGGAAAGAAAGGCAAGAGCGCACGCGATTCCAAGATAAGCAGAGAAAGCCCGTCGGTGGAACGCGCCTCGCAATGGACGTACGGTATATAGCCGCACGCGAAGAAACCGCGCGCGCGCGCACCGTCGCCCCAGAGTCACCGCCTCGAAAGCCCTCCGACCGTGGTTGTGTCACTAAGCGACCGATAACCGAGAGCAGACAAAAGCTATATAAAACAGAGTGAAATAAAGACGTTCTCGTTCTATAAATATATATACGTATATATATAATCGGATGAACCGCCACGCGTAGGACTTCTCGCGGTGTGCGAATGGGGCTGCGGGAAGGGGATTGTAAAGACGGAAGCCTCTCGTACGCGCGCCTGGTTAACGCAGCGCACACGGGTAATGCCTATAGTGTATACACGCGTACAAGCGCATCTCGCAGCAGGTACACGCGTCGGCGCGTCCCATACACTCCGCTCCGTGGCATATCGAGCAATTTCACCGCATCGCAATAATTTCAGATTCGCCGCGCCCGCGCGATTTTCGCTCCGCGTCTCGGGGTGGGCTGGTGGGCGGGGGGGGGGAGTATTATATGTAGCGGGAGCAGCGGCCAGTCGATGCCGATTCCTTCGCCAATGTTATCCCGCTACGCAAAAGTCTCGGGCTCAGCGTTTCGCCCCGTGTATAATACACGTGGGTGCAGGCTTCGAGCGTCCGGCCGGCGTGTTAACGAGTTCCGATTTCCTGTATTTCCTTCGCACAGCTCTCGGTATATAGTACGCGCAGAGAGAATTATCTTAGTTACCCACCGTGTGCGCGATTGCCTCCGAAGCTCGGTCGCGCCGCGGGGGGAAAATAGGCTGAAATAAATAGCTGCATTGCGCATAACCGACGCGGTACCGTCGCCGACAATTTTTCCGTTTTTCCAATGATCTACGTGTGCCTGGATCGAGAAAGGGGACTTTTCTAACGCTTTGTCGCTCGCAAAAACGCAAATTCGTTTAACTGCTTAGAAACAAGAGCTTTTAGTGCTCTGCATCAAACGACAAAATAATCCTTAAAAATTATCGCTTGTCGAGGCATCAAAAAATATTGTCACCCAGGACGTGGGGAAAACCAGCAGCAACGCGAGCTACGTGGAACAAATGTGTGCCGCGAATTAGCCGAAAGAACTGAAACGTCGTCAGTTCAAGTAGACATGAATTTTCCAGAAATCTTAATTAATTTCGATACTGAAATAGTCAATAATAAATTCTCAAGTTGCACGATAATGTAGCGACGTCTTCGCTTCGAGAACCATAACTTTTAAATATGAATTTTTAGAGAATGAGCTTTTTGTCCTTATAAAACAGTCTAGTTCCAAGATGAAAATTTATTCGGGCAGAACGATTTACAATTTATGGTTTCTTTAAACTGCAGATTGCGATTTAAAATAAATATTCTGTTCAATAAATACAGAAAACATTAAATTCTAAACGAAATAATAATTATAAAAATTACTTTATCCTACGTCTATACAATATAATTTTGAATAATTTACATTAAAAGTATAGTACCTTATATATACTAATGTGAATTTTTTCCTCTTTATTTTAGTCGATGGTATTGTAAGTTTTCTTCCACCGCCCCGAGAATATGGTCTCCATAATATACACCCCTAATTACTCCTCTAACTCTAATACCAAGAAATTTTTTCAAGTGAGTTTTTTTTTAATAAATTGAGCGAGGCAATATTGGCTCAATGTTTACTGGAGTATCAAAAAGTAATTGAAAAGCAATAAAAGCGAGCTTCAAAGATTATATCAATAGAACAGTCGGGTCAAGTTTGATTAACTTTGATGCTCCATAAATTCTTCGCATGAAAAAGATCGCATTAAAATACATCTATATATAAATAGAGATATGTAGATAGTAGAATTTTTATTATAATAATCGGTAATTTTCGGAAATACGAATGTTAAAGACATATGCCGTCTCCAGAATATGCAGAGAGTATTTAGAGCATATATATATATACTATATTTATAAATATAACACAACTTCGGCTGCGCAATGAATATATATGTACATAATTCTTTTTTTTTGTTTCATCCCTTTTCGCTCACTCTCCGCGGCCGACCAGAATCCCCGACTCCGTGCGCACATACGCGCATATTGCAGTATGCATGCACGTAGCAAGAAATCACAGAGAGACGGCCGGTTGAAATCCGATATCGCGGTCTCTCGCGCGCTGTTCACGCACTACAACAGCGGCAGCCGCATATATATATATATATATATATATATATATATATATATATATATATCTACGCTCGCGCGTTGGCCTCTGTAATCTTCAGCACGCAAATGCATGTATATATATATGTGTATATATATATATATATATATATATATATATATATATATATATGCGCGCATTTGTACATAAGTATATCTATATATGCACACGCATTCAAGTATAGAATATATACGCCACGCTAACTAAGAGTTGCACCGGGAGGGAGAATGAGAAAAAAAGCGACTGCAGCGCGTTGTTCTCGACCGAGCTCTTTTTCTAGTTTATACATATGCGTATATATATATACATATTATATAGCAATCGCGCGCTGTCTCGCGTACTCGGTTTGCTACTACTGCGGAACAATGCCCGCCCGCGAGCTCACCGGAGGCGGCCCGCGCAGTTTCTTCTTACACGAGGTGCAATCTCGCCAGCGCTACTTTGCACGGTCTGTTCTCTTCCCCCCCCCCCCGGGCCCCCTCGCTCTCTTCGCTGGCTCGACGTATATCTTTATGCGTATAAATGATAAAACTAAATTCAAAAGAGAGACGCGTATAAAAGGGAAGGAGGGAAAGAAAATGATAAAGACGCGGCCCGCGGCTCGGCTCTCGTGGCCTAAATATGTTGCCGGCGCGGCGCGGCAGACGGTTAGGAGTGCGGGGGAGTCGATGTGCGCGCACTCTTGAATGTTAAACGTCTCTAGACGCATTAAAAAATATCCAAGAGCGCACTTAAAAACTCGGGCTTCTGTGAGCAGGGCTCGCTCGAAAAAAATGAACGAGATGAAAGAGAGATGGTGTGCGTATTTATATATATATATATATATATATATATATATATATATATATATATATACACGTAATGCGTTTTTATGACTTTATATATGCATATATATGAAATGTCTGTCTGCGCGTAGGATGGGCGTATGGGCGTGGACAAGTGTGTATAGATGTATATGCATGCATTTGAGTATGCGTATAAAACGTGTATTATTATATGGCGAGGAATCAAAATCGGTCGGTCCTCTCTGTATATAATGTATAGTTTGCGGGCGGGCTATTTCACGAGTGGAGCGGCAGGATTGATGGAATTTTCAATTTACTGGTAAACTATATTAATGCGATATATATATATATATATATATATATATATATATATATATATATATGGCCATGTCACGGCTATATAGACATTCATTTCGTATTTCCAATTAACGTTTGCTCAGCGCGATCGAGGCAATTTAATTCATGTTTAAATGAGCACGTAATCTAGGGCCATTATCGACTTGATCGGCATAGCGTTATTGAAATTTCATCGTCGGCTATATTAATGCTATAATGTCGCTGATCGATTTTAATACGGTGTCTTTTTCCGGCAATACTTTATTACTAATAAAGATCATAATGTTTTTAAATCTAGATATTAATGTAGCTATTCCATAGTTATTCGATTGAACAACAAAAGTTACAAAATTTATTAAATGTAAAAGATATTTGTTACTACTGCTGATTAATGATGCTTAACGAAGCTGAGGCTTTATGTATTCTCTTGGGTGCTTTAGGTCTGCCGACATATTAATAATCCATTTTCACGCAATAATTAATTACACGAATCATGAAAATAATGGCTTTAAAAAGTGCCGAAAGAAAATAATTTTTACGTTTACGATCGCTTCACTTTTTTATCGTAATTGTTAGTCCCCCTTTTTGATGAATGTTATATATTATCCTGATTAAATAATGCATCATATTTTATCTCAATGTTTCTTATTTCATATGTTTATCAGGCAATCATATCAAGTCATAATAATAAAATTATCATTGTAGCTATAAAACTACATTTAAAAAAGCGTAAAAACAATTGGAAGAACGGATATTTTAATTTTTTTTTTTACGTATACTATAATCAGAAGTCACGTATTTTAATTTTAAGTTTCATTAATAGGTTTTAACTTTAGAAAAGCTCTGAGTACGATTCTGTAGTAATTTCGCAGCTCCTATTTGATACCAATTTCAATAATTTTAAATTAGATGTAAGTTGGGAAGCGCATAAAAATCTGAATAAGTAATTATACTTTCATTCGTATTATTTAATAAAAGTTTCATTGCTTTCGGAAAAATAAAAAAAAAATTGTTTTCGGTCATAGATCTTCAACATTGGCTGTTTTTTCACATGACTTGGAAATTGAGCTGGTAATCCGTAATTCTTAAATTTTCTATTTATTTACGTATGAATTACTGTGATGCTTTGAAGAAAAATAAAATCTGATAGCACTAAAATAAGAAGCAAACTGTACAGTGCTAAAACATTTGGACGCACATAAAAATTTTGTTCATCGTATAATAATAATCTACACGATGAAGAAATTAGCTTAATGCAAAAAATTTCCTAGTGCCATCTTAATGGACTATGAACTACTCTTTGATACACGTATTGAGTAAATACAATAAAAATATTTCTGTTTTATAAAAGTTTTTATATTGAACATCATAGACATTTGCAGATTTAGTTACAGAAACCCTTTATTCGTATCTACTTCATGCGTCTGCAAAGTTTTAAGCAGATACCTAAAAATTCGTGGAATTAATAGCATTTTGATCGTATGCTTTTTTCTTGATCTGTAAAAATGAGGTTCGACAACCCCGTAAATTTAATTCCTTCCAGTATGTAATTTCATTATTAAATTTCTCTCTACCAGAACTGGGGGTGCAATCGTTGCATATAGGCAAGATTCTGTACATTAAAAATAAAAGGATTTCCCTAATATTTTTAAGGGTCGTACGATTGCTGCCGTTTGTTATGGCTCAATTGCCCAAGTGAGGGCCGCTTTTTCATTTGTCGATCAGTTCATATAGATTCCTTTGGCTCCTTTCATCCCTGCATTGAGAGACCAAAGAAAGAGTTAAGACGCAGGATCGGGGTACGATTGAGCGAATAGTACGCTCCAGGAAAAAATACAACCGCACATATAGATATCCGCGTATAATATATATATATATATATATATATCGAGGAGTAGGCTCGAGGCGAGCACGCGATGGAAAAATTGTAGTTAAAGGGGCTGGAGAATGGAGCGGGGCGGTGGCGGCAAGGCCTCGGGTCGCCTCTGCATAGCTCAGCACCGCGCGCGCTCCGCGACAAGACGACTCGGTCGCGTGGTCGCGTCTGCTGGCCGAGCGAGAGAATGCGAGCGCGGAACCCGTTTCTAGATGTGTGTGTGTGTGTGTGTGTGTGTGTGTATGTATGTATATATATATGCGAGTCAAGCTCGCGAGCGCGGGCGCCGCTGTTGACAACCGACTTCTGCCCCCCCTCCACCCTCCCTTTCTCTCGTTCTCCATCTTTCTCTATGGTCACACGCCTACACACACACACAAGCAGCCACATACACTCGGTACAGAAGTACACTTATACGTTGCAGCTTGCAGAGGTGTATGGGATCTTATAGCTGCAGCACGCGTAGTATGTGTTCATCCTATATTATATATATACACTTCTCCACATACCGTACAGCTCGCTCCGTGGCTACCGCGTCGCGCCGGGTCGGATCAGCTAACCTATAACGGTCTCGTTACGAGAGGGCTTTGCGCAAGTCAGCCCGTTCGCGGCGCGTCCACTTGCTCGCGTAGGCGTATCTGTTTTCGGCTGCGCAGCTCTCATTCACAGGGAGAGAAGGGGCGGGGGATGGGGGAATGAACTCGGGCGGTTGGAAAATGACCCTCTCCGCGAGGTTGAGAGAAACAGTCCTTATCATTTTTTATATTTAGAAATATATAATAGTATATTGGTTTCTTGTATACGATAACAGTTTGTTTTAGCCGACTAATTAAAAAAAGATCTAGGTCTAGTAATATCCAAGTCTTGAGTATTTGTTATTGTCTGGTATCGTATGGAAATTTCTAACCAATACCTGAGGCCCTATAATAATATTGATTTTGCAAGATCATACGAGAATATCCATATTTTATCAAGATCATACGAGAATATCCGTCCCAACTACGCACTGTATTGTTTTGAATCTAAAAAAATAATTGCATAAATGGTGTTTCAATACTCATGATAGAATTAAAAATCAATACTGTAGACAATTTTTATTTATACTTTTATGATTACTAAAATATTTGATTCGTAACGGCGACTCGAAGAAACACACCTTATAGAATATAAATAAAATAAACAATCTTTAGAAACCAGTACGGCACTCTTATTCGTAATTTATCAAGCTCTTTATGAACAATAATTTTGATTTCCTCCATGGTATTAACCATAAACTGAAATAGTCGTGGCTTACGTAAGGATAAAACAATAATCCGGCCAAATGTTTCTTATTGTTCATATTCATTATTCATGCCTATGGAATCGTACTGTACGTAGGATCTTTGCGAATGAATTTTCTCAAACGGCAACATCATATATTGCTACATTGTAGTTACACATTAATAAATGAAATAAAAAAGACATAAACGACCAAACTTTAATTGACAATACTTTTCTGATACCAAGACAATATTTTACTGAATATCCACTTATCTTGTATTGGTGAAGCTAATTATATAGTGAACTGAAAAGTTAATTCGTACTTCATATATCCAATAATATAAGGAATTATTATAACAACAATTTCATATCGAATAATCGACATATCGTCCGATAGGGCAAGGTGTGTCCATCGACTAAATCGACTTACCCGAGGTGATTCCAATCACCGACGGGAGGGCTGGTAAATGATTGAGATTCGATTCGATAATTATATTCCTGCAGTTATATAACCAAATCACCTTCATAAGATAGAGTGAAATTTTTTAATCTTTCAAAAATTGAACGTTAAACCCGAATTATGAATATTGCGGTGACTATTCTTTTAAATAGTGATTTTGAATTAATTTTTAAGTGATTAGTTAATTTTCAATTAAATATAAAGATGTACATACCGAAGTGTGCTTATCGAGCTCGCCCACTTACAAGGACCTCCGTTCCGTTTTTGTGTTTCAGAGCGTCGAGCGAGTCTTCGGCAGCTATGCGGAGCATTAGCGCCGAGCCTGGAAGCCGTGGCGAGCCGCAACCGCGCCTTCAGCCCCCGTAAGAGCCCCTCCAGCCGCCAGCTTCGCCCCGGACAGCCGCGGGCCCGGCATGCCGCCCCGAGGCGGCCCCTCTGCGCCCGCCCCGGCAATGAGCGACAAGACGTGAGCTGCACCAGCGGCCGGCCCCAACCGAGCGGCCCGAGCGCCATGCTGCCGGAGCTGGCGCGCCTCGGCAGCCTCCCCGAGCGCTCCCTGCAGGCCTCCGAGTAATGCTGAAGCACATCCTCGCGGGGCAGCCCTCCTCCGCAGCTGGCTCCCGGCTGCACCAGCACAATGACTTCCTGGCGACGAACGCGGCCTGCGGCGGCGCGGGCGGCGGGCCCTCGCCCCTCGCGCGCCCCGAGCACTTCCACGCGCACCCGGGCCTGCACCAGGCCCAGCCGCGCGGCGGCGGCGGCGGCGGCGCCGTGCGCGCCCAGAGCAGCGCGGACGTCTACGACAGCCTGGGCGGGCACCCGGGGCCCGGGGCCCTGGGGCAGCGCGCGGGCCCGCAGCTGGGCCACCGGCACCACCCGCTCAACCACTCGCAGCTGAGCGTCAACAACCTGGCGCAGCGGCTCAACGCGAGCCAGCACGCGCACGGCCTCAACCTGTCGACGCTGTCGACCTCGAAGCACTCGGTGAACAGCGCGAGCCCGGTCGTGGGCGCGCACCTGGCCAACTACTCGGGGCTGGGCTCGCGCGGGCTCGCGGCCCAGCAGCAGCAGCAGCGGAATCACGTGCAGCACCAGCTGCAGCAGACGCCGCAGCAGCAGCAGCAGCAGCAGCAGCAGCAGCAGCAGCAGCTGACGACCCCCCTGGACCGGTCCAAGGTGAACGGCGGCCTCGACATCTCGAGGCTGTCGAGGGCGCCGGGCAGGCCGACGCCGTCGCCGGCGGGCCCGGCGACCGCGACGGCCGCGACGACGGCGACGACGGGGACGAGCGCGGCGACGACGACCTCCACGGGGCCGAGCATCGTGCCGCTGAACGCCTCCTGGACCTCGTCCTCGCTCTCGGGGAACTCGGGCAACCAGAAGGGCCTCGAGGCCGGCGTGAAGGAGATGCTGACGAGCCTGGGCCTGCTCTGCCTGGTCTCGCTGCTGCTGGCCCTCCTCTCGCTCACCTTCCTCGTGCGGATCTCCTCGGTCTCGTTCCAGCAGCCCGTGCCCAACGGCCTCATCGGCGCCGACGAGTTCGCCATCGTCTACGACGTGACCCTCGTGCTCTGCGCGGTCGCGCTCTCGCTGAACCTCTGCTGCCTCCTGGTCTGCGCCATACAGTTCCTCTTCGCCGTCAAGCTCGTCAAGTCCTCGTATCATGGACACCGGTAAGATTACGGACTCGTGCACACTCTACTCTACACGGGGACTCTACACACCCTTTTTCTATATACATAAAGGCGGTCGTTACACGCCCCGTAATGCGACACAAGATTTTACCGAGAACTTTGCGCAATACGAGCGGTCGTAGGACAGTCCAATGGTGAAAATCGGTTATTTAGCGAGTTGTCGCTTATTATGGACATTCGTAAATTTGTGCGTTGGTTGTGGAGATAAGGAAAATTCCACCGAGCTGGTTCAGTGGGACTGGAGACAGTGGACATTTTGACCCACCTGCGTATACAATATTTGGCAAACGCAATTTTCATTACTTCCAAAGCTCGCTAAATAAGGTTCGCACTATTGAACTGTAAAAATTGTTTTGACCTATAGCAGTTTAGCATAATTATTGCACTCAAATGGATTGATCGAGAAAAATGGGCTTTATTTTATGACGGGACTTTTGTGAAATTGTGTATTTATCTACGGTCAGACGACGGTTTCCAATTAAAAATTAAGTTTCGTTTAATTAAAGAGAGTGTTTAATTAAATATTCGTATCAGAATCATCAATTTGAATTCCCGTATCATCTCAGATCATAAAAACTCAATTGATTTCGTAATTTTCTATGATTTATTAAAGGAGGTTCTTTGTGAGATTTAAACTATATTACATCTGTGTTCGACTTTATATGATTTTGAATAATTTTGAATATTAAATTACAGGATCACTGTTCAAGAAAGTAACAAAGAATTTATATAATTTCGAAATTATTTGTTGAGAAGGGTCTGGTCCTTTCGCAAAGTCAATAACCCCTTGATTTAATAGATGTTCGTTTTTTCCTAATTTATATAAGTTACCGTAAAAGTCATTAATGTTTTTATATAAGATATTACCAAGTTTTTATAGAAAGAACGTAAAGAATCGAAGAGCTATTATTTTCGATTTAAGAGTTAGAATCGACATGATTTCAGTTTCTTTAGAAAGTAATCTGCAATGATTGATGCCAAATTTTAATGATTTCAAGTATTGCAAATGATTTTAAATACAGTTTCAAATGTTATTTTCATCGTTTTTTCGTAAAATGATTACAAAGATTTTTTGTGATTCTATGTAATTTTAATTGACTGCACCATAATTTTTTATGATATAATTATGGAATTTTTAAATAAGAATTTAATCATTTGACGATTCCACAGTGAATAGCAGCTATGCTCATTTGAACAGTATATAGATAGGTATTAAAATCTTTTCAGAACTTCGTATGATTTCATACGGTCGCAAATGGATTTCTAATGTTTTAAATTGTTCCGTTTCTATATATGAATACCTTCAGAGGATTTCAAGTGATTCAATCATTTCAAAATTAAAAATTGTACTTATGTCGACTGTTTTGAATTAAATTAATAAATATTTTTATCGATCTTACAGTATTTATAATATAATACGTATATTAACGTATATTAATTAGAATAATGTCAGTCCGACTGTCATTATACTAGTTAATATATTATATTATACAGACTGTAAGACGATAAAAATATTTATTAAATTGAATAATTTCAGTTGGTTTCAAAAGTATTTGTGAATAGGAATCCACAATGATTTTAAACATCAGAGTGAAAAGCCCCTCGGCTTATCTCGTGGCAGAATATTTTTCATAAAATGTTAATATATTATTTGAGATTTCTACACTGAAAAACAATTTTTCCGATATCAAGTAAATATTTACTTGTTTTGTAACAATCATAAAAATCATTTCCTTAAATTAATAAAATATTCACAAGATTTAAGAGTACGTGGTTTGTTTCAAGTGAATTCTTTTTGCATTAAGTAAATACTTCCTCGATTTAAGAAGATGCTTTCTCAATTTAAGAAAATAATTTACTTGGTACAAAACAAGAAAATATTTAATTAATAACAGATACTTTTTCCTCAGTGTATAATTTAAATAGCAATAAAATAAATACTGCTATTTTCATGTCTATAAATCCGAAATGTTTTCGATCGGACAATCTCTATCGTTCTCGGCGCAATTTTTCTATATAATATATTTCCAAGCGGGAGGTTCACCCTTAAGAATTTACTTTAGCTCGCTCTCTTCGTCAGAAGCGAATCGGCTTCGTGATTCGCTTCCGCGACAAAAAGTGCCTCGAAACTTTATATATAAACAAAAAGAAAACTCGATCGTCGGCGGGAGTCGTATATATAGTAATAGTTTATATACTGAAGAAAATCGAGTTCGAACCTAAGTCGCGCGCGCTTATAGACGAACGTTCGTCAGCCGCATTGCGAGGAACGCGGGCTCCCACGAGGAATACGAGAGAGGGAGAGAAAGAGAGGATAAGAGAGAGAGAGGGTGAGGAAGGTAGAGAGGGATAGAGAAAGAAAGAGAGAGAGAGAGAGAGAGAGGGATTTCTCGCAGAGCGAAATACAAGGCGCACGGCGATATAATTATATTTATAACCTCGGCTGGAATCGTCTCTCCCTGCAGCGTTTTCCTTTTTGCAGTGCGCGCGGCGTCGCGGTGCGCTCGTTGCGTATGTGTGTGTGTGTGTGTGCGTGCGCGCGCTTACACTTTTACGCCCGCGCGAGCGCGTCTAATACCATCGACTCTGCGGGTGCGCGCGCGTCTGTGCCAGACATCGGAACACGCGCGTCGGGTGTGCCGCGCGCCTTATACCGACCAATAACTAGATATATATATAGCGTATACAGGGCAGCCCCGTTCGATCGGCGCGCGCAAAAAAGGCGCGCGTCGCGTGCGAGCTTATAGTGCAGCCGTACAGCGCCCGCCCGGTCTCGCGGGGTGAAAAGCCGCGGTTGCGCGCTCGATCGCTCGCTCGCCCGCGTTCGCCTCGCACATCGCGTATAAGCAAGGCCTGGAATCCGGTTCGATTATTTCTAAGTTCCCGAATGGATCGAGAGAGGGGAGGAGAGAGAGAGAGAGAGAGAGAGAGAGAGAGAGAGAGAGAGAGAGAGAGAGTGAGAGAGATAGAGAGGGGATCGGGAGCGGATAATCGTGGCCACCCTTTACAGCCGTCCTAGTTTGCGCCGCGCGAATTTCGTCTCCCTCCGCCGACCCATCGCCCATCGAGAATTCGCGCGGCTCTAATCGAGAATCAACGTTTACGTGCACGAAGGCTATATCGCCATGGCAACTTCGTATTATCGCTGCAGCGTGTGTATACTTTTACGTCGTTTGCTATATATATATATATATATATATATATATATATATATATATATATATATATAGTATTGGCGTGTTGGACGCCCCCGCCACGCGGTCCGCCAGAGTTTACTAGGTCGAATCGTATGAGTTTGCTATATAGAAAGCGAAACTAAATCTGCTTTTCTGAGCGCGCGCGCGCGCGGCATTTTTCTTATACGTGTATACGCGAGTATCTGCTAGTTGTGTACAATTAATTAAGATAAGGGGGGTCGGTAAAGATAAGACGTATAAGCTCGCGACTCGCGGGAAAAAAGTTCGGCGACAGACTTTCTACACAGCTTATATATATATATATATATATATATATATATATATATATATATATATATATATATGTATAATACACTATATTGAGTTGGGAATTTTTGAAACAAATTGATCACATCGTTGAGCCGTCGAAAGTAGCTCTAACTGATTACCCATAGTTTAATATATAATTTATAAATTTATTGGTCTGGAAAAGATCGAATATTATTCCAGCAGTCTTGCGAGATGTTCGAACAGTCTCGCTGTTCAGATTCATTAAAATATTCGAACATTGTTCACACACACACACACACACACACACACACACACACGCACAGTCAAATGAAAAAAATTAGCATTGATGAGAATTTCCTGATTCTCAATCAAATTAACGGCTCCCACAGTTCGATCAGCTCGAGAGCTGTACCAGCGATTCGATCGTCTCGAAAGATTCCAACCGATATCGTTCAAACACTTATTGAACTTGGAAACGGAATCCCAGCTCTATAAAAAAGAAACTGTACGGCTACTTGTACAGAGTTGTTCAATGGTGAGCTTACTTACATAAGCCGATATCTCCCACGTGGCAAACAAATAATCGAGCCCAAAAGAGAGAGAGAGTGAGAGAGAGAGAGAGAGAGAGAGAGAGAGGAGGTCGATTTAAAGATATAAAGATGGAAATAGCAATATAGATCGAGAGATGGTAGGGTGGGAGCGCTAAATCGGTCGGGCCTGGATCATTCGCGCGGAAGGGTGCGGAAAATGCACGAACTCGGGGGGCCTCGCTCCTCACAATGTACACGCGTGCAAGCGCACTTTTTTCTCACGCGAGTTCGCAATCCGCACCGCGCCGAGGCCTCGCCGCGCGTCGCCGAATCTCGACTCCTCCCGAGCGTTTTGCATATAACCGTCCGCCTCTATGCGCGTAATACATATACGGCCGGTAGCGGGTACGCGAATGTACGCGAACGCATGCCTGTGTGTACGCGTGCGAAGGAAAAATACGCACGTGCGCGAATCTGCCGGTACGCCTCGTATGTATCGTGCGCGCGATGTTACGCGGAACACCCTCCCCCCCCCCGACCTCGTTACAACGATAATACACTTATATATATCGATGCAATCGCGCGCGCACTCCCGGCTCTTTCCTCCTTCGCGCAGGCGCGAACGTATATCCGTGAATTTTTTTGTCGGCGCTGGCCGCCGCGCCGCGACGATACGCGATCCTCGCCTCTCGCCGCACGGTTAAATAATTTACAAATCCACGTTCGGGGTTATATTAATTGTACGCGGAGATTTCGCTAAGAGTTCTGCCAATGTCATAATATGTATATATATATTTAGAAGGGATTACGGAATGATTTAACGAACGTCTCCAATTGCTGTGTGAAATTGCTGGCAGCTTAGATGGTCGTTACTTTTAATAATGAAAAGGACGACTCGATGACGTCGGTAAAAGTAGAGAGGTTAATTTGAAACTAATAACACTGGGACTTGGTTTAGGTTTTTAGGTAGATTATGAGAATTTTGAAAGGATAAAATTAAATATTCAATCAACGAAATTTTTTCATTCGTTTAAAGCAGATACCGCTGTTATACGTACCATATTTTCAATTTAATATGTACGAACAGTACAGATAAAAATTGTAGAATTTTTCTAGTTCAATTCATTCTTTATAAAGGAAGATTATTAAATACAAAATCTTTTTGTACAGCAGCGTCTTAAAACGTTCACGTAAAAACGGAAAAGTATCATGGCTTTTAATGTTCTTTGGTATTTAATCAGGGTAGTTCGGTATTTTCAGCATCGTTAAAATAAGTATAAACTGAATGCCAATGGAATATTGTTAAATATTCTGTTTTATCTTTGTGCTGATCATCGAAGCATGGAAATCCATAGGATTTAATCGAAATTTTTTAACTATAGTCACGACTGAATAGTGATGCGCAATATTTGTCATTATTTGAAATTCACAAAGTTTGTAAAGGCTAGAAAATTTGTAAAATTTTCATGGTCAATTTAGTAACTCGCAGCTGAAAATCGTTACTTGTACACAAGGTCCAACAATCCCATTGCGTCACTAAGGCGTCGAATTTGTACATCAGCATATCATCGGACCTTATATTGTAATTTAATAATGTTCCTTAATATTGTACAAGCACGGAAACTAGTTTTTAATCGCTTCGGTTATGTATTTTTAATGTTTTTATTTTGAAAACGGCTGCCCACATAAAATCGAAAAAGAAAGAGAGTCTAAAAATCGTTAGAGCCGCACGAGAAGAGCTGCTTTCTTTCTAGTCCTTCGCTCGCTTTCTAAGAGTTTCGAAATTTTTCCAGCCGACAATTTTCTCCGCGAGGGATCGCCGAGCGCAAGAAAGTGAGCCGGCACGGCGGCAAGATAATATATAATTGTAGATATGCGAGGTTTATATATACATGACGAGCCGGCAGCGAAGCGATGGGCGGCGGCGAGGGGGGAAGGGAGAGAGAGAGAGAGAGAGAGAAATAGAAAAAAGCAAGGTTATCTGCATCGGCTGCCGGGACGATTGCAAAATATCCCTTGTAGTACCTACTCCGCATAGGAAAGAGTCCCGCGCCTATAATTATACATACGGAGGGGAAGGACTATCTCGCGAACCCGTTATTAGCGCGCGGTGGCGAGGCGTCGAAAAAGATCGAGACAAAAGGGATACTGTATAGAAGCTTTTCTTCTTTGTTTCCATCATCGGCGGCGACTTTTAATTTTATTTCATTCTGTAAGAGATTCAAGCGCGTCTGTATATATATACATATATATATATATATATATATATATATATATATATATATATATAATTTTTTGTGATTAAAGTAAGACGATAACTTTAAACTATATTTAATAAGTATCCCAGCCGATAGTAATAACGCTTAGCTCAGAGTTTGTCAACACCGTTAGACACGAGTTTTCTTTTCCGAGGCATTATACAAACGAGATCTGTAAAGAAGTTGAAAGTTAAACGTCCATTGTGTGAAAAATGGAATCGATCGGCGATAAACGGCTGCCGTCGGATGCACGGTCGTCTCCCGTTAACTAAAATACGCAGAAGAGCTATAAATCGAGTGGAACAGATAAAATTCAAACGGAAAAGCCAAGTGGACAGCGGAGTCGCGCATCGAGATAAGGGTCGGTTGGGCGCCCCGTTTTTTTCTCCTCTCCCTTCTTTTTTCTTCCTTTTTTTTTTTTGTTTGTTATTGAACGACCTACTAGGCTGGATGCTCAACTGTCTCTCTCCCCCACCCCCTCCTGGCGCATAAATATTATATATACTTTCGACTAATTACGCCCCGTGGAGCGTTTCGGCGCTGGTCCCCGACCCTTGGCATTGACTTTATATACCGGCGCGCCACGGGTTTGTGCTAACGAGTAGGGCTGTGGGCTTGGCGGGGCGGGGGAGGGGGTTGAACGGTAAAAACGGTCAGAATAACTTTCGAGATATATATTATAGACACGTGAGGTCTGGCTCGCGGCTTTGATCCTCTTCTTGATATGGTTGTCAACTATTTATTTATATATATATACACACACACACACACACAACGAAGCTCCTGGAATCACCCTGACGACGAAAATCTTTTTACAAATGCTCTTCGTAATAATGCGTATTATAATTATTAGGCGGAATCTCTGTACTTATACGCCGCAGGCATGAAATTTTGAACAATATTGAATTTTTCACTACAGATTTATATTGCGAAAGATTATTGCAAACGTTATTCATCAATCTTATAGATGTAATACATTAATGGAAATGTTATTAACAAATTGGAGAACTTGAGACAGGTCTTCCAATAAGCCGAGTCGTTTCTATATAATTTACATGCAGGATCGAGGTAAAATATTCTGGTTTCTTTCGGTATTATATAATTTCTTCGGTCTTTCGGATTTAAAATTATGGCACGGCAGTCTTACAAATATCAATGGGTAAACGAGTAGCGAACTAACGACTTTTTCCGTATTTACTTGTATTGTAACTCGTCGATTGGGAAGGGTTTCCCCCCCCCCCCCCCCCCACCTTTCTCCTACGTCCAAAGGAGTTTGTGCTCTTGATGACTTGCCTTTTTTTCAATAACGCTCATACAGATATTTGCCCATAACAATCGTAATATTTTAGAAAAATTATTCCATATATTTATACTATTATTGTTTAAGCAAAAATATTCTATTTAAAAAAAGAAACAATACAACGACGACGTATTCATGTAAAATATAAAATTCTCAATAGGCCTGACGGATAAACGATCTTTAAAAAATTATGCATTATATATATATAGCAATATTATAGACACTGAAAGACAGTGGCGGACTGCTCAGTTTTGCACAACGGCTGAAAATATTTTTGCCGCGTTGCGCCTTTCAATATACAATATAAATACGGATAGAAATATTATACGTGTAATAACGTATGACTATAGTAAAGAAGTTATCAACGAAAAGTTTCCAATTCGCGTTAACATGAAAAAGAGACTCGTGCATTCTAGACGCATTTCTCAAACATTACAATAATTATTTTAGACGCATCTGAAGGCAGGCAGTTTCTCTTCCGCGGCAAATTCAAAAGTTATTTTCTTCTTTTCAGTTGAACAATCAAGATAGGGTATTAAATTACACTTAAATAATAATAATAATAACAATGTAAAACATATGCGTTGTAAATTTAGTATTGCTATTTTTGCTGATAATTATTCTTTATGTATTGCGCACGAGCAAACTAGAAGAGAACGGCTTGGAAATTGAAAGAAAAAAAAAACGGGTAATCCAAACTTTCGTCGTGAAACTCAGCGTTTAACAATTAACTCTGTATACATTAGTGAGAAAGACGTATAGTATTTTTTTTTTTGTTCTTTTGTTTTTTCACGCAAGTTATGTGTACCTAACGTGTATCAGCATGAAATACAAGATTTACGCTATCCCCGCACGAAACAGGTGCGCGCGCGCGCGCGGGCGCATCGACAAAAATGCGTGAGTAGCGAGAAAAGTTAAGAGAAAGAACACATAAGGTGCAAGAAGGTTCATTAATCTTGCCGCATTAGCCCGAGTAAATCTTTACAGATGCCCCGGCGCTCGGGCGCGAAGGGGCGCCCTCCCTCTCCCCCGCTCTTCCCGTGTCTTCCTTAACTCTGAAATTTCCCACGCGGCGTCTGCTTATTTCGTCTACCTTCGCATCAGCGGCAGGTAAAGACTGGTATAGGTGTATGCATAGCTACCTATACACGCACACACACACACACACCGCGCGCGCGCGCGCACACACGTATACCTGACCATGCTCGAATCTCGGCTTTCAAATTACATCTCCCCTCTTCTCCACTCTCTCTCTCTCTCTCTCTCTCTCTCGGACTGTCCCTGTTATTCTCGCCATATATATATATATAGTGGAGGCGTGCTCCGACCGGGAATTGGGATCGTAAAACGCTGATTCTCTCTAGGAGCTATTAATGAAAAGTGTGAAGGTATATATACATAAATGGAAAAGTTAAGGGGGATCGTAAAAATAAAAATGACTGTGTGTGTGTGCG
Organism: Sycobia sp. Sy_11; assembly: GCA_018907035.1. Taxonomy (NCBI): domain Eukaryota; kingdom Metazoa; phylum Arthropoda; class Insecta; order Hymenoptera; family Epichrysomallidae; genus Sycobia; species Sycobia sp. Sy_11. The sequence goes on from JACCIC010000005.1 coordinate 6,774,196, forward strand.
AGCGCGCGCGCGTGTGCGTGCCGGGAATGGAAGTGAGGATGGGGAAATTCTTCTCTATCTGCCGAAAGATAATTTTCATTAGGATATAGCGTGGTGGACCGCAGTAAAGATTATTAATAGGCTTCGAATTGGTAAGAAAAAGTTTTTTCCCCATCTCTTCTAATAAAGCAAATAACCTTTGGACAAAATTGTCGTTTATATTACTATAGTTACTGTATCTAAAATACACATAACTACTTTATGTACATGACTATATAATATATATTTTTCTTTCAAAGCTGGCTCATTGGGCTGGTATAACAGTGGACAGCCCACTGCGGCAGAACATTAAAAAAGCGAAAGTTTCATTCGTGTGTGTGTGTGTATGTGTGTGTGTATTTTTAAAGCGTGGAGGGAGGAAAAAATTTCAAAAAGTGCATGGCAATGCAACGAGCGAGTGTGGCGGGGGGGAAGGGTTGGTTCGGCAAACGAGCGGCGTAAATACCAAAACCCAGGCGAACACGTGCTGCCGGAGAGGGGGGTGTAATACAAAGGGGAGGCATGGCAGGTAGTCGAAGGACTGCGCGAAAAGGTGCATCGGAGTGCGCGAGAGAGGAGAAGAGAGCCGTCGTCATCGGACGGATCGGTTATTATACGGGGGGGAGCGCTGCACAAAGAGGGAGAGAGGGAGAGAGAGAAAGAGCTTTGCACTTCGCGTCTCGCCGAATGTTCGCGACAAATCAGAGACGCGCCGCGCGGCTATTTCATCGTTTCCGATGGCGCGCGGGTCCATTATCGGCTCGGGCTCGCGCGTCACACGCGTCATCCGGCGCGCTTTAGGATGTAGAGGGAAGAATGAGACAGGTATGGATAGAACGAGATGAAGAGGGAGAGAGAGAGAGAGAGAGAGAGAGAGAGATGACGGGAAAGTGCGTCCATAATGCTCCGCAAAGCTGAGTGACCGAGATGAAAGGGAGAAGAGGTCGCCATTTCATAATGATTCTCACTGAGGGGTGAAATATAAGAACAGAAGACGACCGCTGGTCTCTCTTATTAATTGTACGCACTGGCCGGGCTAGCGCCACTCTGGCAATTGGGAATCTTCGTACTAGTCATATACACATATATGGTAAGGCTCAATCCGATTCGTCTCGGCTACCGACGCGGCTTATCGCGTGAATTTTCGTCTCTGCTTCAAAATGAAGTGTAGCGCCGTTAGTATAATGGCATATTATAATTATAAAATATCTATAACGAGAGATACAACATCACTGCCGCAGTTATAACGGGATCATGCTACAGCGAGAGTTATATAGGCTGAACTTCAGATTGTGTGTGTGTGTGTGTGTGTGTGTGTGTGTGTGACAATGATTATAGGAATACTATTATAGTATTAAAAAAGTTTTTTTCGTCTGAATATGTATTAAAGACCTTTCATTAAATTTATTTATACATTTATAAGCTTTCGAGTTTTTGAGACACGTTGAGATGAAATTTCTTAGCTGCTTTTCTTTGTTCATTTTTATAGAATACGCAGAAAATTAATTTATCTATCGTATTAATAAATGCATAAAAAAACAATTCTATTGGAAGTCTTAAAATTAAATTTAATTAAAAAATTGAGTTAATGAAACGAGTGACGCCTTTTTTGAGCGTATTTTTTAAAATATAATCAGTGATATAATGAAAGACATCGAAATATATTATATCCAGTTGGCGTCACTGAAATATAATGCTTCGACTTTTTAAAAAGATTCATTAGTGCATCAGAGTGTTTCAAAACTGTTAATTTAAATCTATAGAAAGTAACAGTTAAATTTATTATATTTCATCATTTATATGCTTGGGAATATATATATAAAAAAATATAGTAAATAATAGCATTGTATATATATATATACACCAATCGCAAGATCAATTTGTTAAAGAGACACGAATAAAAATGCTTCCCTTGGCTTAAAACATCTATATTGCATCCAATCGACAAGTTCAACATTGGAATTACCCGCATATAGCTATAATATACCTAACTGTTATAACCTACGCTTGCGTGTATAATTATCTTGTATTGCTGAAAAAACAGCACAGCCGAACCGACGTATTATTTTTGGCCCCAAGCCTCGCCGTGCTAACACGTCACATAATGTACAACGCTCGTACGCATTCGTACCGGCGTACTCTCCCGTGAAGCTCTCCGGGAAACAGTCGCGTCCGCGTCGTTGCGCGCTGCTGCGACTCGCGTCCCCCCCCCCGCCCCTCCCCGCTCTTTCTCTGTCGCGCTGGTCAAGTGCTCTCTACATCAGGCTCTCGGATGCTCGTCGGCGGGCGCGCGCAATCGAAATTCCACCGACCGCCCGCGAGTGGCGGTGACACGACGGAGCCGAGCAGCCCCCCTGAATACTTGCATTTCACGCCGCGGCTGGCTGTCCCGCTGCGTGGACATCGGGCTTCGAGCTAATATCCCTCCGCTTCTTTGAAATGAGCCCTCGCGTACACGCGCGCGTCACACACACACACACACACACACATACCCAAGCACACTTGTAAATTACAGAAGGAAGGAAAAGTCAAGCGGGCGGCTAATAAACAAATAAAATCGTGGGAGGAGGGGGGGTCTCGCTGCGCCTCGGGTCCGAATTTTCCACGGGACAGTTCGTCGCCACACGGCGGCATCATCAGAAGGACACGTATGTGTAGTATACCTACGGCGGGCCACTTAGCCACTCGCATACATTGATAGCATGAGTACGTGCAACCGAACTGCAGCGTGCGCACTCTGGGAGGCAGGTGTGCGCGCCTATATATATATATATATATATATATATATATATATATATATATATATAAGTATAACGGTCTTCCTCTTGTAAATCGGGCGTGCCCTTAAATTTCATCCGGAAGTCGTCCCCGTCCTGTGCGCGTGTACGTTTCTGCGAGCGCCCATGGTATGCCGCGTCGGGCGCGCGGTCGGGGAGCGGGGGGGGGGGGACTGGCCGCGGCCCGACTTGCCGGCGCATCGCGTCGGTCGGGCCCCTCCGCGGCGGCCCCGATTAAAAACACCTGTGCCGCGCTGGCGCGCACCGGTTCCGCGAAACGCTCCTCGCGCGCGCGCCTCAGCGCCCTCGACACGGCAGCGCGACTCCTCCTCGGAGGGCTTCGGGAGCCGGCGCGCGGCGCAGAGGCGAGAGCCGCACGGCCAGGTTGTATATACGAGGTTGAGTCGAAAGTATATATCTGTATATATACTGTCTTGTGCAGTACGTAAGAAGAAGAAGAGAGAGAGAGGGAGAGAGAAAGAAGACGAGAGAGAGAGGGCGAGAGAACGAGAGAAGAGCGAATGCATCAAGCACTTGGAGCGAGCGAAGCGAGGAGGAGAACGCTTATAGGTCTGGGAATATTTTAAGCCTCCCTTTCCTTTCCGGGCGGCTTCGCCATATATATATATATATATATATATATATATATATATATATATATATATATATAATACGAGACATCCGCCTTACATTCTTGTTTTCTTATTAGCCGAACGCTCTGTATATTAGGTAATCGCGGAAGCCGATGGGTGGAGGTAAATAAGAGGACTAAACGTATGTATAACAAATATGTATATAGGCCGTGGGCGCTGCTCAGTAGACGTACAGTAGTTTGAAGATATACCTCTTTATTTCTAAAAGAAGTTTATGTATATATACCGTCTGATAAAATAAAATCTAATAAAATTTAAAAAAGAAGAAAAATAATAAACTTACTCAATTTGAAAAATTGAGAAAAGCGAGAAAAATAAATATCGCTATCTAGTGTCTGATGTCAGAACTAAGTCAATGCAAATGATTTACAATATAAAAATTTCATACCTAAAATTTTAAAGACGTTTTTCCATTGATATAATTTTAATTATTAGATTTTAGGTCGGTCCAAATTGGCTTCGCCATTCTCTTAGATAACGTTATAGAAGGGAGATCTTATAATATTAGAAACGAATTAAAAGCAAAACTTTATCGTGAATTATTATTAAAAAAGTTATTTAGAAAAACATTTAAATTGAATATTCGAGTAAATTTCTTTTTTTTTTTATTGCATCTACTACGAGTTTACAAGTTTACAATCTTTCTTTGTGAGCTTCAAAACTGTTCAAGAATTATATATATATATATTACCATTATAAGTATACGTAAATCCATGAACTTCGCTTTAATCTGTTGAAGATGTACTAAGACGCTTTCGAAGCGGTTTTGTGATGTGAAATCTTTTCTAAATTTTCAATTAGTAACAGCTTCAATACACGAATTGACACATTTTTAACAAATTTATCTATGAATATTAATTAAAAAGAACTTTCAACACGAATTTAACACGGAAGATTCCGTAGATGGACAGACTTTAAGTTAGATGTTTTTGAAATATGTAGCTGTAAAATGTGATACAAAAAGACGCATATTTTAATATTTTTTTCTGCCTCTTTTGGTCTTTAAGTGTAAATGAAATCAGGGCAGAATATGTAATATCTTCAAGTAAATCACATATGTTTAAATTTGATTTGTTGGAGAGATTTTTAAACCTTATATAATCGATTTTATACCAACGATTCCCAACTATATCGTGATTTTATCAAATTTCACTCAAGCGTTTCAGTTCATTGACTTTAGCTCTAGAAAATAAAAAACTTTTAATTGAACTTTTCCTCCAAAGCATCTTGATATTCCTTTCAGGACATAATTTCAAGGTTTTGGAATATCCTATATAGGTTTTTAAATTATTGAAAAACTGAAAAGAAGAAATTATAATGTAGTGACAAAATTGTAAAAAATTTGAATTCTATGATATTTTGAAACTTATCTAAAATACCAAATCGTATCTTGTTCACACTATACTTTGATAAAAAAAGTCGTGTCTTTATTTCCGTTTGCACTATTATGTTCATAGATAAAAAAAACGAAGAAATTGATAAAATACACGATATCGAGGGAATTTTCGAAAGAATTTCCGATGGATTCAGTTTTTGGTCATTATTCGTTAAACAAGATATATACGAAGCTCTTTCAAATGCTCCCTGCTCAGCTTCTGCATATAATATAACTCCATAGTCCATTAAACACTACGAACTCTCGTCCAGATTAATGTAATTTATACCACCGCGAGTGAGGCATTAACGTCGAGGTTATATAGCAATATATGGTAAACTATCACGGACGTCTCCCGGCGAGCGACTCTCAAGGTTTTTGTTGTTGTTGTTGTTGTCGTACTAGTCGTAGTTCGAATTTCCATCGCGTTCCATTTTGGAACTGCGCGCGTACCGCGCACGCTTGGATAACGGTAGATATAGATATGTATATCTATATATTGTCAGGGCCGCGCGCAGACGTATGCCTATAGTAAGCGACGCGACGTGGTTTCTCTTGAGTAATAGATTATAATACCTATCGCGTGTGTGCTTCTGTTTTTCCCATCGGGCTACATAATATTTCCGCGCTCGGTCATGAATAATATATTAACAAAAGATATACAAAACGGCACGCGCCGCGCTGCACATATGCGTTTTCACTAGACGTATAATGCGTACGCCCCCTCCCCCCTTCCTTAATTTCTTTGATAGTGCGCCTCTCTTTCTCTCTCTCTCTCTCTCTCTCTCTCTCATGCGTGTTTTCTTTTTATTTCATTAAATGATTCCTAGAAAAAGAAAAACTCGTTTCATCCGCCTTATATATATATATATAACGAGTCGCGCTGCAGCTGTGCGATTACGAGTCGCGCACGTTCCGATCCTATGGTATAATACGGCTGCAGTTAGCGCACCCCTCGAGAAAACAAGAAGCTGCCTAGAATAATATAAATAACGGCGCTGTTTAGTAAACAAGGAGTAAATAATACTGAATGTAAAACGTGTAAGGTAATAAATACGCGATGATATATACGCAATAATAATAATAATACGCGAACAAAGTCACGTTTCTTATATACCATTCTATTATTCATTCCTAGTTTAGCCTTCTATTTATATTTCAAGCTGGTAATTTTTCGACGATTTAACAATACTGTTCACTTACTGCGATCCAAATTATTTCAAACGAGTGTAAAAATTCTTGAGCAATCTAAAAACGTTACCAATCGAATCGAGAATCGAACGGAAAACAAAAAATTTCATAACCGTTTTTTCGTCAATTGTATTAATGTTAAATTAATGATATACACAGGGTTATATAAGACAAACTCTGAAAAGTTTTTTTTTTTCGAAATCCCAAGGGTATTTGTTAATTGGCTTTTAATCGAGTGCTTTTTTTTACCGTATTAGTAAGACACACGAGCCGCGTTCGAATATTCGAGTTTATCGATTTGTTCGAGCAGTAACTATGTAAGTCGAGCTACTGCAGACATGTAAAACATTATTGAAGCTGAGAAACTTGTAATGATCTAACAACACGTATAACAATTATAGTGTTAAAGATTGTGGAATCAGCTCGAGTTGCCCGTGTGCGTTCTATTTATTACGCACTCGAAAGTCCGGACAAATGTTTCACAGTTTTACACATATATACCCTCTCTCTCGAGTCCTTAGGCTCTAATAAATAAAATTCTAATTCTAATTCTCTCTCTCTCTCTCTCTCTCTCTCTCTCTCTCTCTCTCTCTCTCTCTCTGAGTGTGCGTGTGCGTGTGCGTGTGCGTGTGTGTGTGCGCGCGCGTGTAGATAGTTCCGTACAACTTGTTCAACCATTGTTCAACAGAGCATAGGTCTCCTAACTCCAGTGTACATTACGATCGCCTATAACACCAGCGTCACATGCGGGATTGCATTAGCGTCCATACGGGAATATAATCGATTACCGACCCGATATGCTCTGGTCGAGGCGGAAGTGCGTGGATGGGGGAGGTTGAAGGGCAGTTGGTAGGTTTTATACCGGTCGCAGCCGGCTTGCTCGATGCGGCTTCCTTCCTTCCCACGAAACGGAAGTCTCGCGCGACGGTATACACTCTGTATATAATACTTCGAGAATCGTGGCGCGTGTACAAAGACGTGCGTGCACGCTATACCAAATGCGTAATCTATCAAGGTGTGTGTGTGTGTCTGTGCACGCGCGCGTATATGTGTGTTTATGTACGTGAGCGGACACGTGGCAGCGAAGCGCGACGCGGACGGAGGACCGGCGGATGCACGGCACACAACAGAAAAGACCCGCAATATCGCGGCCAGCAGCCGAGCGTGAAAAACGCTTTGGTTTACCCACCCTACTATCGGACCGCCCTGCGTCGCTTCTTCGACATTGATTAGCCGCTTGGCCGTAGAAAAGCATCTTCAGGGCGTCGTACCTGGTCGCACCATCTCGTATCTTAACCCAATCCCAGTTATTATATTATTACCATTATCATTGTTATATTTCATTGAATACTTAAAAGTAAACATAAATTTATATATGCATTATATTTTTCTTGCGTTGAAATTATCCAATTATACGTGCCAACAAAAATTGTCCGTTAGGAAGTTCTACTCAATTGGTCTAATTAGAAGATTATGCTTTGTTCTCAGAAGCATACCACAAATATTCTTTAGATGTTATAGTGCATTAAAAGTCGTTTGCACATTTGAAAAGTGGTAATTTTGATATCGAAGATAAAAAGCGTCTGGGTCGTGCAAAAAAGTTTGAGAACATCCATGACAAATGTAAGCAGAACTTATTACATCGTTGAAAATAGCAGGCCCAGACAGCTTCAAGCGTCCGAAATCACTCGGATTCGTTCAATAGTTAGGAAATTGGGTACTGCACAAACTGACACCGAGAAATGTCGAAAATCGCCTTTTGGAATTCAAAAATCCATCTATTACGATAGTCCACGACGAGAAAAATTGTGGGTCAATAAGGCTTGGCCAACAAGAACTTTGCTGTCAAACCCAATGTATTCTGGCACAATAATACTTTGTATTTGTTAGGATCAGAAAGGTGTGGTTGACTATGAACAGCTGGAAAAGGACCCAACAGTTCATGGACAGAATTGATGGGTTTTCAATATGCATTACGAGAAAAATTTCCAGAAGGGGAGACCAGCCACTAGACATTGATTTTCCGTCATGACAATGTTCGAGCACATGTTTGTGATCTTCTCAAAAATTATTAGAAAAATACTTAATGGAAAAGTCTGCCCCACCTAAGATTGTAATCAAAGTCCAAAGCTTTAACGGGCCAATTTTTTGAAAAATGTATTTTTTGATTACGTCATTAAAAGAAATCGCCAATTTTCATCTAAAATACAAACTTTCTAAGTTACCGGCCCTATATCTATATTACACACACTGCAGGGATTACTTAACGCTTATCCAACAATTTTGCACAAGCGCGGGTAGCAACACTCCCGCACCTGCTTCCGCGGAGCGCGCGTCTTTTTTACCGTGCGATCATCAGAATATTCTATCGCGCGCGCGAGCGCGTGCGCAAGGCTCCATTCATGGAGAAGATAATGACGTTGCCCGCGCCGAACTAGTTAGTTAGTTGTCATGCTTCGGCCGCGGCCTGTTTTGGTTTGCTTAAATGGCGTTTTCTCATTCGAAAAAGCCTCAATTATTGCGCAATGACTTGGCGCCGCGCGTGTTTTCCGTACATGTTGAATGATGTATATTTTATATATATATATATATATATATATATATATATATATATGTGTGTGTATATATACATACATTTAATAGGGTAATGAGAATCGATTTATAGCGATTAATTCGGAGTTTATGCACTGCTGGAATCTGGAACCTCATACTGGTTCTGTATGTATACAGAATGAAACCGAGATTTCGTACATATCTTGTAAGTCGAATAAACGTTATATAATTATCATTTATTATTATATTAAACTCTACATACGGCATATGCACTAGATATTTCATTAATGAAGAGGCGGAAAGTGCTCGTTCATTCATAATTAGCGATAATAAAATTATGAATTTACATTATGTTTGAAAACGTATTATAAGAAAGCAAGCAAAATTCTTTTTAAAAAAATACAATATTTTACAGAAAAGAATAGTTCTACTTAATATTATTTAAAAACCATCAATTTGATATAAGAATTAAAAACAAAAAAGACATTTGCATACACATCAAAACTTCATAATTGCGATTCTGTGTGAGTGTGTATGTTTGTATGTGGTTTTGCGGTAAATATATACATCTATAAAGTAAATATATAATTTAAGAGGGGCAGGGGTGTTTAAATATGCGCGTGACCTATGAGCGAGGCTTTCGTTATTATACGTTCGTTAATAAAGCTTTTCGGTCGCGATTATATATATATATATATATATATATATATATATATATATATATATGTAGCGTATATTTTGGTCATTCCGTGGCGCGGCAGGCGCATTGTATACGTTTGAAAGAGGCAACTCGTTGGCGCGCGCGGCTCGCCGCGCACGAGGCCACCCCCGGTCAATGTCCGGACAGCACGCACGTTATATGGAGTAAAGGAGCCGCAGCTCTCGCGCGACCGCTGTGTATGTGTATATATATATATATATATATATATATATATATATATATATATATATATATATATAATGGATGAACGAGCGGTCGCTCGCGCCCGCAATGAATAAGACTCGGTCAAGCATTAACGGCGGCGCCGACGACGGACCCGTAAAATACGAGAGGGCCCGTGATTGCGCGGAAAATTATATATATATATATATATATATATATATATACATAAAGGCACGGTGCGTAGCGTCACCCCTGGCCCCGCGTGCATTATATTAATGATTGGGCTTGGAACTTTGTTTAACGATCCGCGCAGGGGATTCGAACACGCGCTTGTTTAAACAGCGTTTGGAACTTTCGAACTGTTCTGGCCGACAGCGGAACGTTTCCACCGTTAGACTGCCGACCGAATTATTCGACGAACCATTCGAGCCCATCGAGCAGTTCGATTTGTCCATTTACCCTGACATTTCAGCTGCTAGAATTTTTATCGGACCGTGCATTGAAACGCATACGAGTATCTATGATATGTGGATGACAATGTGTGTGTGTGTGTGTGTCGTTGGGTGGTTGGGTGGTTGTGTGGAGAGAGAGAGAGAGAGAGAGAGAGAGAGAGAGAGAAATAGATTTTCTTCAATTATATTCACAACAAGGGAGTTTTATCTATCAACTCTCGGCGAACGACCGAGTTGTTGAGTAAACTCTGGAGGCACTCATCGTAACGCTTCAAAATTCAACCAAAAATCTTCCATTTCCATAAAATTTTTTAACCTCTTGTAACACTATATATATATATATATATAAAGAGAACGAAGAAACAATTGTCTTCAGCGCGCAGTTATTCCTCGAAATCCCAGGGCATCAGTGGCGCGTCGCACGCGAGCGACCGCTCCTTCCGCAATTTGAATGTAAATTGCGCTATATAATTGCGATAGTAGCGCCCGTAATTCCGACACTCTTCTGCTCTCGTGACTCGAGTTCGCGCGCGTGTGAGTTTTTGGCGCGTGAAAGGGAATTTTGCTGTTTGAAGGGTGGTGGTGGGGGGAGGCTAGTAAATGAAGTTAAAGAATCGACCTGACTTACGACGCATAAAAATTAGATAAATTCTTGCATTCATATATGTATATATATATATATATATATATATATATATATATATATATATATATATATATATATATAGTAGAAGGAAGAAAAAGTCATGAAAATTAATATATGTAATGAAAAGATTTGCGAGGGCATGATGAAAAATTTGCAAACCTCGGTAATCCACTAGACTCACTTTTTACGTGTCTGAATTTATATATATATATATATATATATATATATATATATATATATATATATATAATTTAGAAAATGATCGAAAGAAGAGTCGAGAATGCATCCAAGATCCAACAACGACAGAAGCTGAGATTTATCCTGCTCTTGCGATCGTAAGCGATTGTTTAATAATAAACAATAAGATTAAGCGGGCTCCGTATCGCAGCTTGAAAATAATTTTAATCTACAGCGATTTTGAAAAATTACATGCATCATACATATATAATATATAAATATACTTGTGCGCGCTGACTGACTCGCTTAAAATCAATCCACCAGCTTTATTCTAATCAAAATGCAAGTGGAAGAAAAAAAAAACAGAATCGCGTAAAAAGCTCGGCTTGCGCGCACGTTACGCGTGGAGCGATGGAAACTCTGTATGAATGAAAGCGCCTACTCTACCTTTGTATTTCAACCCGTGCAAGCAACATCAGCGTGTCTGACGTTTGTCACGTCTATAGAATATATATATATACGTATATTTCCGCGCGCGCGTGTGTGTGTGTGTGATTTCATTCGAATATAATCTAAGCATGCCCATCGTATAACGCTTGTCGTCGACTCATTTATATAGAATAGCACGCTTGTTAGCGCGATCGTCGCGTGTTAAGGCTTTTGGGATGGTAAATCCAGAGCTCCGATCTGCTCGCCTCATTTGTCAAATCTTTCGGTCGACCATGAGATAGACACAAGCGCGCGCGCGCGCACACACACACACACACACACACACACACACACATAAATACCTTCATCGAGAGAGAGAGAGAGAGAGAGAGAGAGAGAGTGCGTGTATGCGTGTACTACAGTTTCTATCCAGAATTGAAACCAGTATGAAGCGCGCATATTATATTATTCTTTTTTGTGCTATAAGTGTATATGTGCATCACATTTGTATTCAATTATATGTAGATATAACACACACGCGCGCGCGCGCACGCGCACACACACACACCAAACTACCTCGCTCGTCGAGCGGCAATGCGCGGGCGCGCTCTGTTGCGCTTTAATATCACTCGCGGTCGCGGCTCGGGCTCGATTCTATATACTCCCGGAGCTTTTGTACGAGCACGCGCGATCTAGAGTCGCGCCTTTTCGCGGTTATTTTATACGAAGCGAGCGCGCGCGCGCGCGTCAGCGCGTGTGTCGTAATACGCAGTACAAATCTGGCGGGCGAGTTATATGAAGAGTAGCAGGATAGGTTATAGATATATAACGAATTGAGCTTGCGGGCCTGGTGAATAAGTGTGCGGGGAGGGGCGACGGATAGGATGACGTGGGAAAGGGAGATTCTCGGGGAGGGACAGTTGAATTCCACCGCTCGTTGCTTTCCCTCCTATCTGCGCGGATGCGTGATAGTATGTAGCGCGCGCGCGCGCGCGTTTATCCTCCGATATAGTGGAGAGCCCCTTTAGAGAGAGAGAGAGAGAGAGAGAGAGAGAGAGAGAGAGAGAGAGTGTGTGTGTGTGTGTGTGTGAGTTTGAATGGAAATAGAATGGGAGCCAAACGGGCGGCGGAGAGCAAAACCGCGACTATCAAGCAAAGTCTCTACTTTGGTATCCTGCGCTTCTGGGCAAGTTCCTACACGTGTAGAAACGAGAGAGGGAGAAAGAAATTTAATGAACCTAGTTAAATTAATAACTATTTTTATCGGTCTTACAGTCTTTATACAATAATATATTATGATAATATAATGACTGTCAGACTGACACGAGCATTGTATATTATTGTATGAAGACTGTAAGATGGATAAAAATAGTTCTTAATTTGATTGACAGCAGTCGACATAAGTATAGATTATATTTGAATGAATTAAAGACACTTGGTTCTGAATAGTCACTACCTGGCATCGCATAAGAAAGCCAAACTTTGTAAAAATCCGCGTGACGTGCTCGAACTCTTTTGATCTAGAGATAAATCGAAGCGACACGTTTTCTGTAGTCTTAATGTCAGTTCTCTCGCCAAATCCAAATGGATGCTCATACTATATAGTCCAAATTCAGGAAGACCGATGACTGGATACGATCAGTTTGGAACACAGTCATAGTTTTTGTCTTACGCGAGAGCGAGCCAGACTATTCCCATGCCATATTATTAGGAGAATGGCGATTCCACGATAGCATGAAATCTAGGATAATGCTCAGAATTTTCATATGCTCGCAATAATTGATTTGATTCTTGTTTAGCGTAACTCTAGGCCAATCGGTTAGTTACATAATCAAGTCCCGTGAATTGTACTAGATATCTTGGAACCCGACCTGTTTTGTTCAACTATGGACGCGTCTTAAATCTTTGTCAAGTTTTTCGACCATTGAGTAAGTTTCAGAGCATGAACCAGGCAAATAAATGGTCATATCGTTTGCTGTAAGTGCTAGAAACAATTTTTGCTCACAAAGAGAGTGAGGGAGAGAGGGAGAGAGAGAGAGAGAGAGAGAGTGAGAGAGTAATGCGGGTATACACAGATAGTTTTCGCCTTCTATGTACTTGTTCGTTTCAAAGGAGAAACACGCGAGCTTACTAATATATATGTATAAACGC